>JAUIMM010000210.1:3572500-3892500 GCA_031769625.1 Taudactylus pleione | reverse complement strand
ATCCAAATCATCTAGCGTGTATGCACCTAGGACAGGTCACCAAAACATACTGTACAGTACTGGAAAATAAGAAAAACACAAGGACAGAAAGAATTAGAGTATATTGAGAAGAGGTTGGAGATGCATGGAGGAAGAGAGAGACAGTAAGTATACAGTGGTAGAACAATGTAATGTACACTACTGTGCTTAAAGATCAGGGCAGGGCTGCTGCCTGCCTCCACTATAAAGCAATCATCTGTGTGTCAAAGAAAAACAAATGTTGACAAGTCAAAAAATTAATGAAAACACACGAGAGAGAGAAAAAAAGAGAGAAAGAGACAGAGAAAGAAAAAGATAGAGAGAGAAAAAGAGAGAAAGAGAGAGAGAGAGAGAGAGAGAGAGAGGGGAGAGGGAGGGGGAAAGGGAGGCACAGATAGAGGTAGAGAAAGACAGGGAAAGAGAGGGAGGGAGAAAGAGAGGGAGGGAGGGAGAGAGAGAGGGAGGGAGGGAGGGGGAGAGAGAGAGAGACAGAAAGAAAAGAGAGAGAGAAAAAAGAGAGAAAGAGACAGAGAAAGAAAAAGCGAGAGAGAGAAAAAGAGAGAGAGAGAAAGAGAGAGAGAGGGAGAGAGAGGGGAGAGGGAGGGGAAAAGGGAGGGACAGATAGAGGTAGAGAAAGACAGGGAAAGAGAGTGAGGGAGAAAGAGAGGGAGGGAGGGAGGGAGGGAGAGAGGGAGAGAGGGAGGGAGAGAGAGAGAAAAAGAGAGAGAGAAAAAAAGAGAGAAAGAGACAGAGAAAGAAAAAAGCGAGATAGAGAGAGAGAATAACAGAGAGAGAGAGAGAGAGAGCGGAGAGAGAGGGAGAAAGGGAGGGACAGATAGAGGTAGAGAAAGACAGGGAAAGAGAGGGAGGGAGAGAGAGGGAGAAAAAGAGAGATAAAGGGAGACAAAGGGAGAGAGAGAAAAAGAGAGAGAGAGAATAATGTACTGTAGTGTACAGTACTCTACTTACGCAGACTCTCGCTGGGCCGGCTGGGGGTATGGTCTCTGGATCTGTGGGAAAAAAACATGTAAAGAGAGAGAGAAAAAAAGAGAGAGATAAAGAGGGAGAGAGAGAGATAGAGGGGGAGAGAGAAAGAGAGAGAGAAAGGGAGAGAAAGAAAGGGAGAGAGAAAAAGAGAGAGAAAGAAAGAGAGAGAGAGTGAGAGAGAGCGAGAGAGAGAGGGAGAGAGAAAGAGAGAGAGACTAGGGAAATAAAGCAGAGAGATACAGTACTGTACTTACGTGGCATGGGGAGGCCACTAGTTGTGGATGCTGTTGAAAAAAATGACAGTATGTTACAGAAAAGAGAGAGAGAGAGAAAAAGAAAGAAAGGGAGAGAGAGAAAAAAATACGCTGCTCTCCAGCTCCACAATCACTATATGGAGGTGTTCTGCATAAAGAAAATAATAATACAGTATTGTACAGTACTCAGTGGGAAAGTAGAGGGTAAACATACTCAACTGTAACATTACTACAGTATATACTTTACTGTATTACAGTATTAATACAAAATGTCCTACAGTATAAAACTGTATACAGTACTTACTTGGCTGGAGAGGGGAGTCTGGGTCCTCCTCTTGCCTTGGGGAGGGCTGAGGCCCTTCAATGTCTTCAACTAAAATACACAAGGACAGAAACAATTATTGTGTAAGGAGAAGATGTTGGAGATGTTTTTAGAGAGAAAGAGAGAAAGAGAAAAACAGAGGGAGAGAGGGAGAGAGAAAGAAAGGGAGAAAGAGACAAAGAGAAAGAGAGAAACAGAGGGAGACAGGGAGAGAGAGAGAAAGAGAGAGAGAAAGAAAGAGAGAAAAACAGGGAAAGAGAGTGAAAAAGAGAGAGAGAGAGGAAAATTAAAGAGAGAAAAAGAGAAAGAGAAAGAAAGAAGGAAAGAGAGAGAGATACCGTAGGTAGAGAGAGACTGACAAGGGAAGAAAAGGAGAGATACCATATACAGTGCTGTAGAAAACAATGTGGTGTACTGTACTTACATGGCATGGGACTTATACCTGCAGCCTCCTCATCAATGATGAGTCTGTCTGTGTGTACAGTATAAAAAAAAAAATATTATACAAAAAATAAAAAAGGCAGTAGCATGACACTATTGTGTCCATACTGTAACTGTTGTAATCATTACCACTGTCATTTGAGGAGGAGGCTGCAGAAGGTGGTGGTGGTGGAGGTAGGACTGTGGAAAAAGAACACTGTACTGTCAGTTTCCCTCAAAACCATTTTGAAACAAATAAACTGTACAAATCTTGACCAGAGTCTCCATAACACCAAATGAAAGAGAGAGAGAGAGAGAGAGAGAGAGAGAGAAAGGAGAGAGAGAGAACAGTGTACAGTAGTGTGTACTGTACTTACTCCGACAATTCAGCCCACTGGGCCCGGCTGCTGGCGGTGGTGGGGGGTGGCGGCGGTGGTGGTGATGTCGGTGGTGATGGTGGTGGCGCTGCCGGGGCAGGGGGTGCTTCTTGCCCTGTGGGTAAAAAAAAAATGTCGTCATTAAGGAGCATTTGAAAACAAGAGTTCAAACCTATATTCCAAATTGGAGAGGGATTACGGTACAGTACTGTAGATGGCCTTAGGGAATTAGCTATTGATTAAAATACAAACCAATACAGTATACTGTAGTTCAAAATCTACTGTAGTCTGTGAAGCTGGCATTGGGCCCAACATAAAACAGTATGGTACTGTACTGTACTGTATATAAAAAAATATACAGTCCAGTAAAATACTGTATGACCAAGTGGTGCAACGTCACACAGAGGCTCTGTGGGTGGCACTGTCGCCACCCCACGAGCTGTACAAGATGGCACAAAAGATGGTGAGAGCGATGTGGGCCCCATTGCCGGCAATGGAGACCCAGCAATGCCTTTCCAGCTTCAACGAAGCATTCGAGGCACTGCCGGGTCTCCCTGTCATGCACATGCGCATGACACTGGAGCCCGAACCCAGCGGAGGACCTTGTTGAGGACTTTGCGGGACCTCGCCGGAGAGGTAAGTATGGTATTAATAAATACAGTACCAGTGGAATTTTCGTTTGTATCACAGTGATACTAAACGAAAATTCCCCCTGGTATTTCCCTTCGTTTGTAAATGGGGCACAGAGTGAGAAGTGATAAGATACCAGCCAATCAGCTCCCAAACTTCATTTTTCAAACACAGCCTGTGAGATGACAGTTGGGAGCTGATTGGAGACCCCTGAATATGTCCGTGACGTACAGTAATAATGTCAGACTTAAAGGGGGCATGCCCAGCACTGAAAAATAGTGTGTACAGTACGGAAGGTTAACATAGATTTGGTCGACAGGCATTAGAATGGTGGATCAATCTACTTGCCTTTTGTTACTGTAGGTTTATTAATCAAACAAGCCGTGTCGACCAATAGTGTGTCAACCTTTAGTCCATGTACAGTACAGTACTGTAGATTTAATCAGCCTGTCAATCAAATGTCTGCCAGTCATGTCAGTATGTGGTAACAACTGTCAGTCATCGTCAGATACTGTAGTATCCAACACCCTACAGTGCAGTGTACAGTAATGTAGAGTATGTCAGAGTTGTGCATTGTACTGTATTTGTTTTTGTACAGTATACTGTAATTTATGTGATTATACAGCAATACTGTACTTACTTCGCCTTATACGCCTCCGGATGCGCTCTAGGCAAGGCCTGTCCCTCCTCAGCAGGTATGACCACCTGTGCTGCAGTGACCTAACATTGCGGCGCAGGCCATAGAGCCTGTGTATTTCTCGGCTTGCTCTTTGATATGCGAGCTCTTTGTCTTGGTTTGTTGCGAAGGCTTGGTCCCGCCACTTCACCAAGACAAAGAGCTCGCCGGACGAAAATTATCACGCCCTACTAGCAGCCATTTTCAATAGCCAGTGATGCACGTTGTACATCGCACAGCGCATAACCTATGGCACATGGCGCACGGCGCACGACGACACTATTTCATTCGTTACAGCAGGCGTCAATGGTGCACTGTAATGTACTCATAACCATAGTGGCAAATTCACAGACAGAAACCACTCTCAGACACAGTTCAAGAGACGTGGCTATAGTGTGTAAGGCCGAGACCGCATATGCGTTGTCGCATGTTTGCATTTCGCGGTTTAGGCGCACAGTTTGTGATACAGAGCCCTGTCTCTCATTCTATACAGTCCATTCACTACCAGTTTCTGTAGTTATGAAATCACTATTGTGTGGTGCAAAATTCAATGGCACCGTCAGTTTTTAATATACAGTACAGACACATTCATAGCGGCACACTAGTTGTCCTAGCAGACGGGGGATGGTGTCCTTGGCAATGGTCACTATTCGTAGCATTTTTCATGACACTAGGGCAGAGCTGACTGCTTACATTAAATGGATGAACAAAGCATCCTTTATTATGGTAATGAGAGGCTCTTGCTTGCTTTGGGGGAAGGGACCTGATGCACTGTGTATGACTCTCGGCCCACTGGGTATGCGCCAGAAATCCCATCGCAACCCTCCTACTGGGCATGCGCCCGCCAGAGATGGAAATTCAACAGCATACCGACTGCAGTAATACAGCCAACTAACTGCGCATGCTCAGTGATGATCTTCCATATGCCATGGCATAGCGCTACATGGCGTATGGCTTGGCGCCACAGATCCCATTGTACAGGTACCCCGTCCATTTCTAATCCATCGCAGATGGCTGACAGCCACCATAGCGCCAACCGTGTAATATAGAGATCTCTCTTTCATACAGATCCCACTACTACCATACTTAGTGTGCAAGATTGGAAGAGCATCACCATTGTCATAAGTTTGCGATGCAACGCTATTTTGCGCTTCAAACACACAGTCAGCTTTGAACACAGAGTGCTCTCTCACAGTCAGAAACCACTCTCAGACACAGTCCAAGAGACGTGGCTATAGTGTGTAAGGCCGAGACCACATATGCATTGTCGCATGTTTGCGTTTTGCGGTTTAGGTGCACAGTTTGAAATACAGAGCCCTCTCTTGGCGCTACAGATCCCATTGTAACCCCTCCACTGGGCATGCACATGAAATCCCATTGCAACCCCTCGAAGCAGACAGCCACCACAGCGCAGACATTGACGAAAGTTTTGCACTATTTAAACACACAATCAGTTTGTAATGTCTTACTTTTAAGCAGCCTTTTAAACAACAACACTACAGTATTACAGTGCAACACTACTAAAGTAGTTTCACTATAGTGTCCAGAGCAGACAGTGCCAATAAAAAAAAAAACCAGTATACGGGGCAGTATATTCTTTTCCAGGAATCGAACCCGGGACCATAATTCAACCAAAGTGATCACCTAACCACTAGCCGACACGACAGCTACAGTGAACTGCACAGAGCGGCCTCATCCTTGTGCTCTCCTCCCGCTGCAGTTTAAAAAAAAAAATTGTCATACTATAATTCATCCCATCTCAGTGAAAGCTGTGCGTGCATCTCATTAATCTACTTTATCGGTTATATCATGACAACAACTCGGGCAACTTCTCTACTGTTCAGTTACTGCACCATACCGTATGTACAATACTGTATGTGCAGTGATTTGCATCCTGTTATAAGATCTTACTGTACGGTACAGTATTGTACTGTATGTACATTATGTGAAATTAAAAATACAGTATTGGTTGTGCGAACATGCAAATGCTGTATATGTGATATCCATCCAATTTACTGTAAGTTTAACAGTATGGCATTCAGTACAAGGCATTCAGTACAAATTACAACAGTGGAGCACTCGCCACCCAGCAGTTAAGCACTGTATTACATGCAATTACAAAAGTGGAGCACTCGCCACCCAGCGGTTAAGCACTGTATTACATGCCGTAGCATATCCTTCGTTGAAGAATACCACGGTATGCCACAAGTCCATGGCGTGACTCAGAGGCCTGCACGCCACGCCACAAGTCCATGGTGTGACTCACGCCATGCCATGAGCAACAAAATAGCTGGGCAGATCTGTACTAAGCATTGGAGAGTGATCAAGTAGAGAGCTCCTAACTGCTATATTATAGGCTGTGTTTGAAAAATGGCAGTTAGGAGCTGATTGCTTGGCAGTTTATCACTTTCCACTTTATAACTTTCTAATGCTTAGTACATAAGCCCCATAGTATTGCATAATCTGAGGGGGAGGTTGGGTCAATGCCAAAGTATGGATTACACAGAAGCTAAGCACTTTGGATGGAGAGTACAACAAAATGACTTGTTCATGCATCAGAACATTTTTTAATATGTCAAAAGTGAATTCTATCATGGGCTAGTGGATTTGTGTGCATTGTTATAATTCCCAGCAGGATAATCTGGTGTTGACAATGCAGTAAGATAAAGAAACAATAGCAGGTATTTGGTGTAACTACTAGTGGCTTGCCATTAAAAGGCCAGTGTAATTTATTGTTGCCAAACAGCTATCCTTCTGACATTTGGCCTGCCTCAGATTTATCATGAAATGATGACTGACTGAAAATAAAGGCATTGTGACATGAACCAGGATAGCCCACTACAACACTCCTGATTTTAAGGTTTGCATCACACACCACCTGTACATTACTTGTATGGGAATGATGCATATTAAGGTATACATGCGCCCTTTCCCGAGATGGTCTCAGCTCAATGTATTTGCAGTCAATTGCACAAAGGACATTAGACATGCCTCAGATACTATAAAAAGCTACCCTGACTTCATTCTGCTGTGGCTCCTGGCTAAGGAAGCAAAAACAGGTGTTGCTCAGAGGCATCAGCAAAGGAGCTAGTAGCAAAGAAATGTAAAACAGCCAGCAGTTTGTGCAGCCCAGATACTGCATATGATCATCCAGTGTCTTGGTCCAGTTGACATTTGACCAGGCATTGTAGATGCATTAAGTTGTTATAGTTGAGGCAGAACATCTGTATTACCTCATCAGCAGACAGTGCATTCAAATTTAAATGGCCAAAAAATATCTTGGTTGACGTAGCTTGTGCGGTACCTGAAGAAGCTGCACACCCTGCTCTTTTTCTTGCTCCTGGGTCCTTTCATTCAGCTGGTTGACTACAAATTATCCAAAATAATAGTAAAAAACAGCAGCAAATCTTGCTTCATCCATGTTTTAAACAGTCACATTGCTGCATCTACTATAATATGTATCCTTTTAGCTGCATCATAATTAATGCTGCACAAATGGGAAAGCAAGTTACACACACACACACACACACACACACACACCACAGGTTTGGTCATCTACTGATTTATTCTATTCTGCTGAGAGTTTGCCCCACATTCTATCGTGTTTTAAAACACGATTCTTAGCAAAACCATGAGTTTTTTTCCTGTATATGGAAAGTACTCACTTGTTGGTTCAATGATCTATTGACTTCTATTTGCATGCTTGATCATCTATTTCAGTGCAGAATTGTGTTTTTGCATGTGTGTTTGCCTTGCAAGGAAAACTGGCATGTGAATGCAATTTCAACCAAATACAAATCTTAGTATATTTAGCCTTAGGGGATGGCGCTTTTCCAGATTAAATTCATGAATTTTCCTAAGATGTAGGTTAACAAACATAGTCCCCTAATACCAGACACTATTGGTTGGCATGGTGGAGTTTTTTGTTTATATGTACCTTTGGCAAGATGTAAAATGTGGGGAATTTTTGGACTTTAAACTGTAGATATTGTGACTCCTGTTTGGTCAATGTGCGTTCCCTGGTGGCTTTTTCTATCATTCTGCTGTAAAAATAATGACAGTTATCAGTGGAGTAAAATATGAGTCTTTAGTAACAATATGTTATATGTAATTGAATGCTTACTTGATGTACAGTATTTTATTTTGGGCATAAAACCATGTTTACTTCTTTGTCTGAAGGTTTAACTACAATTTCACAGCAGTCCTGCATCCCTTTGAAGTCTCTTCTATTATTGCAACTGAGCTTGTTTGCTAGTATACTGTAAGATCTATGTTTAATATTGGCCTGTAAGTCATCTAGATCTTTAGACACTATTTGCCTGAAAATTTCAATTTCAGGACAAATATTTTCTTGCAGAACAAATGTGGATTTTTTTTGGCATGTGGGTCTACTGCTGTATATTGTAGAGTTTGTATCCTCCTATTGCAATATATGTAGTTCTTTCAGACCTGAAGAGCCTCCAGTTCTTCTTTAATCCAGTCAGAACAAACACGAAAACACATACACTTAAGTGCCTGATCTGAATATGGAGATATCAAACTTATTTCCCAATCTATGCTGCAGTTTTTAAATAGAGGTAATTGCCACACCTCTTAGCAGTAAGAGCCGAAAAAGATAATAATAAAAAGTGCTGCTGATTGGAGACCCTTTACCTTAATAATAATAAATACAATTTAAAGACAATTTACATAAACGACAGTATATAAAATTGTTTTCTAAAATATCAGTTTAATATCTGAGCATATAATTACAGAGCAGCCACAATATATAGCAGACCACCAACACCTCCACATATGTTGCTGTATTGTGGAAGTGAATACTATACATATAAATAATACACATAAAACAGCTCCACAGACCACTGGTCATTCCTCTGGCTTATGTCCCAGAAAAATAACACTTCAAGGTTCCAAGTGTATTTTAATCTGTACCCTTTTTATTGGGTCAAGGACCAATTGTATAGCAGTACTTTTTGTCCTTGATGGTTGAGAGAGACTTGATCATAGATATGTGTAAATACACGATCTCATATATTTTCTGTCCATTGTATTATATTAAACTAGAAGAACAATAAAAATATATTAAATAAAAGGTAAAAAGAAAGAAAAAAAAAGACAAAATCCCTCCTGTACCAGGATTCGAACTCCGATCTCCTTAATACACATACAGTTCTTTTACCACTGTACTAAGCGGCTCCTATACAAAACACATACATTTACTAACCCTCATTCTTTAGGAACATAATCAATATGACTACATGAAAAGATACTCTATTCTTAACTCATGAGTCAATTGTCAGTATAATTCATTATTATGTATACTGTATTGTAATATTCAGGACAAGGTTCATCTATTGTATCTTATTGGAAGTAATCCATAACTACATGTAACTCACACTAAAACCTTGTTTTCTTGGGTAAAAAGGGGAATATAGATGAGCAGTAACCATTCAGCATATTGCTTGCAGCCTTATAGTAATAAACATCTAAATAGCATAATTCAAATAGCCCACCAAATATACCCCAATTCCCAATGTAGAAACCATATAAGCAATAGAGTTTTAGTCCCATAAGAAACAACCACTGACCTCATTTATCAAAATTCTTAAGCAAAGGATTCAAAAATCAATATTATTATTATCATTGAGTCCAGAGGGAAAGAATGTCTATAATTTAAACATCCACAAAGCTTACTTTTCACACAACTATGTGTTGAACCCCAGTTATGGTAAGTCCAGTAGGGTCGCCATTGTGCAAGTTGGCAAAATGTTGTGAAACACTATGAAGATGATATTTTTTAATTATATTTAACCTTTGCTCCCTAAATCTCATTTTGAGTTTAATCCCATAAGCCCCATATGAAACAATCACTGGCCTCATTTATCAAAAATCTTAAGCAAAGGATTCAAAATCAATATTATCATTAAATCCAGAGGGAAATAATGTCTGTAATTTAAACATTCACAAAGCTTCCTTTTCGCACAACTGTCTATACCTATCACCACCTCTATTTGTGGGTGTTATGTGTTGAACCCTAATTATGGTAAGACCAGTAGGGTCGCCATTGTGCAAGTTGGTGAAAAATGTTGTGAAACACTATGAAGATGATATTTTTTAATTATATTTAACCTATGCTACCTAAATCTCATTTTGAGAGACCGAATGGTATGACCTATGTATTGCAGGCCACATGGGCACTGCAATGCATAAATATTTGTGCCATACCAACAACAGACTTAATTTGGAGGAGCATACTGTACTATAAGTGCTCTTTGTTACCTCCAGCTTCTGGTAAACTTGTAAGACATGGAAGCTTACCTGAATGCAACCCAGCATGGGATCATCTATGTAAACAGCGACCGCAAGGGCTGTCACAAACCTCACCTAACCACTGCCCACAGAGCCGCCAGCATCAACGGAGATATATATTGCTTTTTAATACACACAGCAATATTGCAGCTTGGCTGTGAGCCGCTACAAACCTTTGGAGCCCTGCATATAGAGGAGCCATTATATTTAACTCACTTGTGACATTACTGGGTGAGACTCTAAAATGTGGAGAGAATATTTGTAACTTTGTCCTATTAAGGGTTTGGATGTCGAACCTTAATCGTCATATATGTTCATCCAAGCATATTTTATATGTATTCATTGATTCTAATAATTGCTACTATATTAATGTTACTGTATCATTTTTATATTACATTATAAATAATACTGTTAGATAATTTAGCATTTTGATCTATTCTTTTCTGCCATATCCAATATATTTGGTTAAATTCATATTTTACAAACTAGTGCTGGACTTTTTCTTTGATTTGGATTCATATTGACTAGCAATAGTCTTATTGAGCTTAAATAGGCTCATTTGTATTGCACCTATACATGTATTTATTATTATTTTTTATTAGCGCCTCCCTTTTTTTTGTTTTTTAGTATTTACTGTGTTTTTTGGTGGGCAGCTGTTATTGATTTACTAATTGGATATGGCAGAATTCACTTGTTTTACTAACAGACTCTCTAGGAGAGAGCTTTGTATGCAGTCTAACAATGTAATTGAATGTAATAGTGGGACTGAACAACCTGATGATGAATTGATAAAAGGGTTTTTCAAGTTATAACAACTGCTTAAGGATGAGATGAGACATTGGTGGGACAGTGTCTCTCTTAAAAAATACCAAATTAAGGGGCTTATGAAACTTTAAAGCACTTTCCATACAGGAAGACTCTCTACTAATAGATAACTGGGAACAAATTCTAGACAATTGCTCTTTTCAACTTATAGAATTGTTAATCAAGTATAGAGAAAATAAGGTAAATGAATTGGTCAATAAAATAGAGGAAACTAAAAGTACACTTATCAAGTTTAAGGATCTGCCGTTGTTTGCTTAACGGGATCAAATTACCAATAAGAGAGTTGAATTATTTGAAAAATAATTGGTCAACTCTAAAAACAAAAAATTAGCTAGAGATAATCAAGACTATATGAACGATAAAGTCAGGACATATAGAAAGATGAATAGGACTTACATGAACCCTAATCATAGGAGAGATCAAAATAACCCTGGGGCCAATTTTGTTGCATGCCATCCTCATTATAATAAATACAACAGTTCTTAAAATAGGCCAAATAGGTTTATATCTAAGAGTTCAAATTCCCATAGCAGAAATAGAACATATCAATCACCAAGACCAATGAGACCTAATGGTAAAAATGCTAATGATTACAATAGAATCAATAAGGAGCAAACCATGACTGTATCAGAAGTACCAAAATAACTGCAAACTGAAAATGTATTTTTAGGGACACAAACAATGGGCAAGTATGTACATCCAAACCCTTATGCTCCCCTGGCAGTAGGTACACCAAAAAGATACAGGGATACAGAGGAACAAGGGCCTGAAGAAAGACACATAAGAAAACAATGATTCCACTAAATAGAGAAGGGATTTTCAATTTGGCCAATACAAATTTAACAGACTCACAAATAAAACTTTTACAAAAGGGTCTTAACTTTGCCCCCAGCAGAGATCAAAATATGTTTAATCTATTTGTTGAGTTAAATCACTTTATCTGCAGTTCATGTAGCAACAGGTACTTTGCGGCCAAACAATTAAGAAATCCTGATGTGTCTCCTATAGTATTAGACAATTCTGATACTGATACTCTACAATTATTAGAAAATGTATGGGAAGATAACCAAGTAGATAATGTAGAACCAATTAGACCTGTTTTAACATTAACACCACCCTTGATAAGATTGACAATAGGACCAAATTCAAGAGAAAATTTTCCTTTTTTCCAGTAAAACCAGAAATCTAATACAAATTTATATTTTTATAAAAAGACTCTTGATGATTTTCAGACACTTTGACCTTCAAAATTCACTTGGTCCAATTTGTCCAGATGTGAGAAAAGGGCCCTAAAATAGTTGAAAAAATATCTTTCTTTGGTAATCAGGTGTGCAGATAAAGGAAGTGGGGTGGTACTCCTGGACAGAGATTATTATATCCTGGAAGCCCACAAACAACTCGCAGATGATTTATTTTATAAAAAGATCCTAAAGAATTCCACAAAAGATTTTCAATGTGAATATAAATAGATGTTGGGGGGAGCCCTCCAGGGAGAAGTGATTTCCAAGGATGAATTTAATTTTCTTCTGATTGATTTTCCTATAATTCCTATTTTTTATCACATGTCAAATATACACAAATCACTCACTGCACCTCCCGGGAGACCTATTATTTCAGGAATAGGGTCCCTCACTTCTAATTTGTAACAATTTATAGATTATTTAAAAAAAAAATGTGGTTTTATTAAAATCACATATTCGGGACACAATGCACCTTTTGGATAATCTTAACAATGTAGTAAGGAATTCTGGCTATGCATTTCTCCTGTTGGATGTACAGGCTTTATACACCCATACACCTCAAGATAAAGGTGTAAGAATGGTGGCTAGTTATTTGGATAATGATCCTGACATAAGTACTGGTCTTAACACATTTTTGATAGATTCCAACACTTTCATCCTTAAACATAATTAATTAACTTTTGAGGATTATTTTTATGTACAGGCCATGGACACTAGGTTCGCTCTAAGTTTCACAAATTTATACATGGGTACATTCCAACAACAGTACATATGGGAGGGCCCATTTGATGCAAACCTAGTGTTCTATGGACGTTATATAGATGATCTTTTTATTATTTGGGATGGGAATGAACACATAGCACTTTAGTTTGTTTCTTTTCTTAATAAGAATGATGATTATTTAAAATTCACACATTGTTTTAGCCACAAAAGGGTAAATACTTGAATCTCAAGATCTCTTCAGAGAGCTCTACTATGACGACAGTCAATTACAAAAAAGAGGTTGACACTAGTAACTTCTTACATTT
Organism: Taudactylus pleione; assembly: GCA_031769625.1. Taxonomy (NCBI): domain Eukaryota; kingdom Metazoa; phylum Chordata; class Amphibia; order Anura; family Myobatrachidae; genus Taudactylus; species Taudactylus pleione. The sequence goes on along the minus strand of JAUIMM010000210.1, from coordinate 3,879,413 downwards.
TTCTAGCGCACATTATAAGCCTTGGATTAAAAATATCCCTCAGAGCCAATTCAATCATTTATGCCAGAATTGTTCAAGTGTAGAGTCATATAGAACACAAGATGACATCTTATGTAATGACTTCAAAAAAAGTGGCTATCCTGGACTTTTACTGATATCTGCATCTAATAAAGCTTTAGAACTAGATAAAGTGAACCTTCTGGTTCCCAAAACTAAACCATCTTTGGACAATCGAGAGTCCTGTGAGAACAATAGTGATCAATTGTAATACATTTCTAAATTCAACAATCAGTCCACCAAAATTAGGAACATATTAGGCTGCAATTTCAGTTTACTGCAACAGGATTACATTCTGAATAGAGCAAGTAAACCAGATCATAGGGTTATATTCAAGAAAAAACAGAACTTGAAGAGTATATTAGCCCCAAGTGCTTTGAAAAAGGCCAAGAAAGCTCCGATCTAGATAGGAAAAAATTGGTCCCTTCCTCCCCCTTTAGCAGGATGTTATAGGTGTGGAACCATGAGATGTATTACATGTGGTTTCATTACAAATAAAGTAAACAACATAATTCATCAAAAACAAAAGAACAACATATTATTAATGAATTTATCAATTGTAATACTGTTTTTTGTATTTATGTATTGCAGTGCTCTTGTGGCCTGCAATAAGTAGGTTGTACCACTTGGTCTCTCAAAATGAGATTTAGGGAGCAAAGGTTAAATATTATTAAAAAATATCATCTTCATAGTGTTTCACAACATTTTGCCAACTTGCACAATGGCGACCATACTGGACTTACCATAACTGGGGTTCAACACATAGTTGTGAGAAAAGTAAGCTTTGTAGATGTTTAAATTATAAACATTCTTTCTCTCTGGACTCAATGATAATAATAATATTGATTTTTGAATCCTTTGCTTAAGATTTTTGATAAATGAGGCCAGTGGTTGTTTCTTATGGGACTAAACTCTATTGTGGTATATGGTTTCCATATTGGGAATTGGGGTATAATTGGTGGGCTATCTGAATTATGCTTTTTAGACGCTTATTGCTATAAGGCTGTTAGCAATATGCTGAATGGTTACTGCTCATGTATATTCCCCTTTTTACCGAAGAAAATTAATTTTTTGTGTGAGTTACATGTAGTTATGGATTACTTTCAATAGAGGGACTTTGTCCTGAATATTACAATAAAATATACATAATAATAAATTATACCGATAATTCACTCAAGAGTTAAGAATAGAGTATCAATTTATGTAGTCATATTGATTATGTTCCTAAAGAATGAGGGTTAGTAAATTTATGCATTTTGTATAGGAGCCATTTAGTACAGCAGTAAGAGAACTGTATGTGTACTAAGGAGACTGGGTTCGAATCCCAGTACAGGAGGGATTTTTTTTCTTTCTTTCTTTTTCCTTTTATTTTATATATTTAATATATTTTTTTATTGTGCTTGTAGTTTAATACCTTGGGTTTTTGTTTTTGTTTTGTGTTCTTTAATACAACCTGATCAAGACACCATAAATTAAGATATGTATTTGAGATTATTAATTGTATGAGCTATAGATTCTATTTTATTTGCAGCAGCAATTTTATTAAATGGATTGCACCTGTTATGACAGGTGTTCATCATTTTATTATGTGGGCAGGTAAAAAAGAGGAGACCTGCACCATAGGTCTTTACACTCTTTGATAAATCTTCCATCTGGATGCGAAACCGGTTAGATGACTTTATACAGCTTTTGGACTATTTTAGACAATGAACATTTGTAGCCTACTGCACATCTCTCTGTGTGCCATACCAACAACAGACTTAATTTGGAGGAGTGTACTGCACTGTAAGTGCTCTCTCTTACCTCCAGCTTCTGGTAAACTTGGAGACACGGAAGCTTACCTGAATGCCACCGAGCATGGGATCATTAATGTAACAGTGACTGCAAGGGCTGTCACGATGTTGACCTAACCACTGCCCACAAAGCCGCCAGCACCAAAGGAGATATAGTGCTTTTTCTACACACAGCAATATTGCAGCTTTGCTGTGAGTCGCTACCAACCTTTGGAGCCTTGCATATAGAGGAGCCGTTATATTTAACCCACTTGTGACAGGACTGGGTGAGACTCTAAAATGTGGAGATAATATTTGTAACTTTGTCCTATTAAGGGTTTGGACGTCGAACCTTAGTCGTCATATATGTTCATCCAAGCATATTTTATATGTATTAATTGATTCTAATAAGTGCTGCTATATTAATGTTACTGTATCATTTTTATATTACATTATAAATAATATTGTTAGATAATTTGGCATTTTGATCTATTCCTTTCTGACATATACAATATGTTTGGTTAACATTGTTGTAAAGTCTGCCAGGAGATATCCTGAAATATTGGATGTTGTGACTATTGATGTCAATGAGGTTGAGTCACATCACGTTTTGAAGTATTGCAATACTGGTATTAAAGAAATGTAAGATACAAATGATGTCTCTTGGGGACCCACTTTGGAGATATATGGGATGCAGGGCAGGATGAGTTCTGTTAAACAGTATCTTATTATCTGAGTACATCCCAAACAGTTCATTGAAGAATTTAGTTAGAGCATCAATTATGTCTTGTTGGGGAGAACCTCATTTTCAGTTATGCCCCAGCTTCTCAAATTATTATGATGGATTGTTATTGATATCTTCCAGGCAGCGGCTGACATTTATCAATTCAATTGCTTGCAAGTAAAATAACGTTTGAATTGAGGCCATAATATCTATAAAGTTCTCTCTGCCCTCCTTCAAAGCTGAGACTGGAGATTCCATCTGGGACTGAAAAGCAAACATTTGAGAATTCATATTGTCTTACTTCCTCTGTTCAAGATCCTGAAAATCTTGTTTCATCAGTATTGCTTTCAAATGCCTAAATATTTCTCCAAATTTTCCATTCTTGTCAGATGGCAAAGGATGACAGGAGGTGGCAATGGTTGATAGAAAACTATATCTCCATAGTCCCAGAGGTCGAATAGGAGCACTGGTGAGTGACAGGTAGTAGCTGAAATGCTGGACTCAAGAAGCAGCAGGAATACAGTCCCCAAAATGCATCATAAAATCTGTGGGTGCTGGTCAAATCAGAACCAATGACTGGAGGATTCTACTAGTCACAGATTGAAAACCACTAAAGCATGTCTGCCATCTATGGCTGTTTGGCTAAGCCAATGTTACATTATATTTGTATAAACTGCATTGGTGTTTTCCTGGAATCTGCAACTTTAAAAAAAAATAAGATTACTGAATTGTCTATGCAATCTCCTCCAAAAAAATTACTAAGTTGATTGTTATATGACCGTAGCTTTAAGACTCTGTTAAGACTTTGTTTATTACATAAATAAATGCATTGTGCAGTGTTTGCTATACTAGTAACTTTATGACACATACACACAGAGAGGTGCTGTTCAGGATCGGTCTTCACTAACATGAGTTACCCTGTTTTTGTGGACAAAGTAATTGAATGTGTTTGAGGTAGAACATTCTCTTGGTATTATCATTCTAAGAAATTTTTTAAATACCCCTGAGGAAGTCCTTTTAAAGATGAAATGTGTTGGGTTTCAATTTGTATATACCTACCTACGGGGTTACTGCTGTGAACCTAAAAAGGTGCAACAGTGGTATTTATTGCCTGTGACTGATCAATGTATTGTTTTTCTATCCTATTAAAAGTAAACTATTTTAAAAGTTGTTTGATTCTAGAACAATTTAATGAATATTTTATAATATTAATGGTGACCTTTTTGGGTGATTTCTTGGTGCGAGGGTTTATTTTAGAGCAACCCTAAGGAGGAATTTCCAACCCCAAGGAGGGATTTCCAACTTCATTTTTCAACTCTGCAAATTAAGATGGTGGTTTCGAGATTAACTCCAATTGAAGACTTATAAAGTTTGGTCCATACAATATTTGTGTTCAGGACTGATCTATAATTTCATTGTTTTATAAGGACTGTCTCTATACAATTTATACTGTCTTAATTTATATAATGACATTTTTAGATTATTTATTAATACTGTAGCACACTCTGGACCTCATTCAGAGCCGCTCCCTAGATATGATCGCTCGCATCCAGTGTATGCAAATTTGGCAAAGTGATGGCATGGGAAGCGATTGCTCGCCAAGGCATAAACACACCCACTTTGGCTGTGTGAGCAATTGCTCTGTCTATGCAGACACCCATTAGCATATGTTGAGATGCCCACTAGCGGACGTCATCTCCAGGAAGTGTATTAAAACATTGGTACCTCGAGCACCATCGGTTGCGATCGCAGCGCTTGTGGTTGCCTTACCCTGCCGCAAGCACTGCAAGGACTTCAGTGTAAGAAACAGGCATGTGACATGCTGCCTGTTAATTATGCACAACCTTAAAAATTGCTTTGAAACACTTAGGCACGCCTACGTTCGCACCCCCACTCCCCCGTTATTAGTGTCCTGCCCCTCCTGTCACTCATTTCACTGGGCTGTCTTTGCTGGGCAAGCAAGAAGGCTGGGATCACACAGACTAGTTCGCGCATGCACAGAATGAAGCGTGCGCATGCACGTTCGAAAACAATCGGGCCACTTGCGAACACACAGTGCTTGCAAGCGGCTCTGAATGAGGTCCTCTTTTTCTTGTAAGCAAAAAAAACAACATATATATATATATATATATATGTGTGTGAAAAAATGTGTTGATATGGCGCCTGTACATGTAGTGTTTGTTCAAGCAATGTATCCAATCAAATCAACCATATAAAACCTTTTACGCAACCTTTGCCCTAGGATAGTGGATGTCAGCCTTAGGTCAATAATTATGAGCAACAGGTGTTCAATTACTAGGGGTGTGCACCGGCCACTTTTCGTGTTTTGTGTTTTGGTTTTGGATCTGGATTGGTTTTGCCAAAACCACCCTTCGGTGTTTTGGGTTCTGGGTTTTGTGTTTTGGATCTGTATTTTTTTTTTTAAAAAGTATAAAAACAACTAAAATCACAGAATGTGTTGATTTTTCTGCTCCTATGCTATTATTAACCTCATAAACCTTAATTTCCACTCATTTCCAGTTTATTCTGAACACCTCACACCTCTCAATAGTGTTTTTATGTCCAAAAGGTTGCACAGAGGTAGATGGATGACTATGCTAAGCGACACGAGTGGGCGGCACAAACACGTGGCCCATCTAGGAGTGACACTGCAGTGGCAGACAGGATGGCAGTTTGAAAAACTAGGCCCCAAACTGTACATAATGCAAAGAAAAAAGAGGTGCAAGATGGAATTGTCCTTGGGCCCTCCCACCCAACCTTATGTTGTATAAACAGGACATGCACACTTTAACAAACCAATCATTTCAGCGCCAGGGTCTGCCACACGACTGTGGATGAAATGATTGGTTAGTTTGGGCCCCCACAAAACCAGCTGGCAATTAATCTGGCCCTGCACAAACTGGCTCTACAGAGGCAAGATGTCGTCCTCATCCTCCTCATTCACCGATTCCTCACCCTCTTCAGTGTTGTGTACATCCTCATCCTCACAGAGTATTAATTCGTCCCCGCTGGAATCCACCACCACAGGTCCCTCTGTACGTTCTGGATGCTGGTCTCCCTGGAAAAGTTGATAATTCATTTTTATGAACATCATCTTCTCCACATTTTGTGGCAGCAACCTCCTACGCCTTTTGCTGACAAGGTTCCCGGCTGCACTAAACACTCTTTCGGAGTGCACACTGGAGGGGGGGCAACTCAGGTAAAATAGAGCCAGTTTGTACAGGGGCCTCCAAATTGCTTCTTTTTCCAGCCAGTACATGTACGGACTGTCTGACATGCCTACTTGAATGCTGTCACCGATGTAATCCTTTAACAGACAGACGCACGCTTGCCGCTGCTGCTTTGAGGATGCAGATGCGGCTACAGCCCACACAATTCACAAAGACAGGAAAAAAAAAAAGAAGAATTTTTTTAAATTTTTGTGGAGCACACTTTGAGGGTTACACCACCCTTTAACAGACAGACACACGCTTGTCGCTGCTGCTTTGAGGACAGTATCATATGAAGTGACAGTAGACTTGTCAGAAATTGTTGGCACATCCTTCAGTCCGGGCCAGATGTCCAAACCGGCCCTTGACTTATGACACAGGCGCATGCTTGGCACTGCTACTGTGTTGGTGCACGTGCGGCTACATCGCACACAAGTCACAAACATAAAAAAATAGTTTTTTATTTTTTGGAGCACTTTGAGGGTTACACCACCCTTTAACAGACAGACGCACGCTTGTCGCTGCTGCTTTGAGGATGCAAGTGCGGCTACAGCCCACACAATTCACAAAGACAGAAAAAAAAGAAGAATTTTTTTATTGTTTGTGGAGCGCACTTTGAGGGTTACACCACCCATTAACAGACAGACGCACGCTTGTCGCTGCTGCTTTGAGGATGCAGGTGGAATCTAGATGGGACTTGGAACCGGGGACACACTACCTCCATCAATTGTCTAAATCCCACTGCACTAATGGCGGATACCGGATGCACGTCTAACACCAACATTGCAGTCAAGGCCTCAGTAATACGTTTTGCTTCAGGATGACTGCTTTCGTACTTCATCCTCCTCGCTAAGGACTGTTGGAGGGTCAATTGTTTAGTAAAAGTAGTGGTGTTCCTACTTCCTCTCTGGGATGATGAACAACTCCCAGCAGCAGCAACAGCACTAGGAGGAAGTGGTTCTTGATCTTTCCCTAATTTATTTTTATCGAAGAAAGTTTGGTCCTCCATTTATGTTATATTGATATATACGTGCGGCTAAGGCGCACACAAACACAGAAAATATTTTTTTATTTTTGCTGGAGAGTAGTGCACTTTGTGGGTTACACCACCCTTTAAGAAATGAGCCAGCCAGCTCTTTACTTATGGGACACAGGCGCACGCTTGGCGCTGCTCCTTTGTTGATGCACGTGCGGCTACAGTGCACACAATTCACAAACACAGAAAATATTTTTTTATTTTGTTTGGAGTGCTCTTTGGGGGTTACAGCACCCTTTAGCGGTCAATCCAGCCGGCCCTTTATTTATGGGACACAGGCGCACGCTTGGCACTACTTTGTTGATGCACGAGCGGCTACTGCGCACACAATTCACAAACACAGAAAATATTTTTTTATTTTGTTTGGAGTGTACTTTGGGGGTTACAGCACCCTTTAACAGACAAGCCAGCTGGCCCTTTACTTATGACACAGGCGCACGCTTGGCACTACTTTGTTGATGCACGTGGGGCTACTGCGCACACAATTCACAAACACAGAAATTTTTTTTTATTTTGTTTGGAGTGTACTTTGGGGGTTACAGCACCCTTTAATGGTCAAGCCAGCCGGCCCTTTACTTATGACACAGGCGCACGCTTGGCACTACTTTGTTGATGCATGTGCGGCTACTGCGCACACAATTCACAAACACAAAAAAAAATATTTTTATTTTGTTTGTAGTTCCCTTTGGGGGTTACAGCACCCTTTAACGGACAAGCCAGCTGGCCTTTTACTTATGGGAGACAGGCGCACCCTTGGCGCTGCTCCTTCGTTGATGCATGTGCAGCCACAGTGCACACAATTCACAAACACAGAAATTTTTTTTTAATTTTGTTTGGAGTGCCCTTTGGGGGTTACAGCACCCTTTAGCGGTCAATCCAGCCGGCCCTTTATTTATGGGACACAGGCGCACGCTTGACACTACTTTGTTGATGCATGCACGGCTACTGCGCACACAATTCACAAACACACAAAAATATATATTTTTATTTTGTTTGGAGTGCCCTTTGGGGGTTACAGCACCCTTTAGCGGTCAATCCAGCCGGCCCTTTATTTATGGGACACAGGTACACGCTTGGCACTACTTTGTTGATGCACGTGCAGCTACTGCGCACACAATTCACAAACACAGAAAATATTTTATTATTTTGTTTGGAGTGTACTTTGGGGGTTACAGCACCCTTTAATGGACAAGCCAGCCGGCCCTTTACTTATGACACAGGCGCACGCTTGGCACTACTTTGTTGATGCACGTGCGGCTACTGCGCACACAATTTACAAACACAAAAAAAATATATTTTTATTTTGTTGGAGTTCCCTTTGGGGGTTACAGCACCCTTTAACGGACAAGCCAGCCGGCCTTTTACTTATGGGACACAGGCGCACTCTTGGCGCTGCTCCTTCGTTGATGCATGTGCAGCCACAGTGCACACAATTCACAAACACAGAAAAAAATGTTTAATTTTGTTTGGAGTGCCCTTTGGGGGTTACAGTACCCTTTAGCGGTCAATCCAGCCGGCCCTTTATTTATGGGACACAGGCGCATGCTTGGCACTACTTTGTTGATGCACGTGCGGCTACTGCGCACACAATTCACAAACACAGAAAAAATATTTTTTTTAGCACTTGGGGGGAGCACCCCTGACGGACAGAGCACCCCCTGGACAACATAACAGCACCCCTTTAGGACTGGGGCAATGCACAGGACTTTGGAGTGGACACAGCCCCTATGGACAACTTACTGCACAACACAGTCCAACCAGCCCCTATGGACTTTGAAGTAGTGGACACAGCCCCTATGGACAACAGCAGCACAGCACAGCACAGCACAGCACAGCACAACACTACACTGCACTACACTACACTACACTACACTACAACACTACACTACACAGCCCAGCCAGCCCTAACTCCCACCCTCCCTCTTCACTGTCCACAGCCGTGTGAGAAAATGGCACCGACGTGGGTACCTTATATAGGATCCAAAACCTGCGAGGCCCGGAAGGCGGGATGATGACGTTTTGCCTCAATTTCAGATCCGAGTCAGGCGGGAAAAGTCGAGCATGACTCGGATTGGCCTCGGATCGGGGGGTTTGGATTTCAGAAATCCGAACCCGCTCACCCCTATCAATTACCAAGAATTAAAAAAAGTACTATAATTGATAGGTGACCACTTTGCAAAAAGAGTGCTAGTGCATATAATAAATAGACTAATAAGTCACATATAGCATAAATATGTGATAAAACAGTGATAAAAGGTTAAAGTGCAACAATGAAATATAAAATATATAGTTTATTCTATAGAGATAAAAATGAATGCATAAAAGATGATCACATGATAAAAAATACAATAATCCACAAGTCAATATGTGAAATGGGTAAATAAATAAATGGATAAAAAGAGGATGTCAGCTTATCTGAGTAGACAAGAGAGGTAAAGTTCATGGGGTAAGAGACTGCTACTACCTATATTTATGTGTATATATATATATATATATACATATATATATATATATATATATATATATATATATATATATCAAGAAAATTTACTAATAAAAGCGCTACACCAGTAGTTAATGCCGTATGTCCAATGATTAATCCTTATAGATTTATTTCACTCAACACTCCCGTGTTCACAGTGGCAGCTTTCGATTTTCTCCAATGAGACCGTTGTTGTAAGGTCCCTCAAAGATTATGTAAAACAAAAGGTGAGAAAGAAGCGCCTCATAGTGTGGTATTTCAATAAAATAAATGAATGCTGATGCAGGGTAATGTATATGCGTACCGTGTGTGGTATTATATCATGATGATTTGCTTTGTCCAGAGGTGTCTTTTATCTTCACTTCCCCCTTGGATATATGGTGGTTTATTCCTTCCAATTGGTCACATACATATACTTATGGAGAGATTGCTTGTAGTCTATTGCTGAAGAATGTGGAGCAGAGGACAGCAAGGAAGAGGAGATGAGGGAGAAGGTATAGGGAAAGGAGACTTGTAGGAGATGAGGCAAGTAGGCAGATTGAAAACAAGTTATGGGATAGATTAGGTTGGACAGGTAACAGTTCACATAGCACATTAATGAGAATGGCGGCATGCTCAGTCGCAATGGCTATGCTGTTTGAGGTGTTGATGCTTACCCTGCTTTCCATGGTTTTGTTCGCAGCTGAGGTGGTTGGTCAACTGCAATTCAGCTGGCAGGACCTCCTGGTCATTGGCAAGGTGGCTAGTGGTAGCAGCGGAGTGTTGCCAGGCATGGCTATGCGGAGTGGCTTGCCGGGAGAGTGGCTGGAGGTCACAGCCAGTGGCATCATCAGCAGGCACTGAGGCTGGTTTGAGAGCCAGTGAGGTGGATGGAGTAGTCAGAGCCGAGACAGAGAAAATGCACAGCTAGCCATAAAATGTTGTAGAGAGAAGCCCATGCTAATGCAGTTGAGTGAAGCTGCAAAGTGAAGCCCGTACCGGGAGAGGAAGAAGCAGGGTAAGATGGCTGGTGTCCTGGAAAGGCTGAAAAAGTGCCATTTCAGCCCTCCTTTGCCTATTATCTTTTTGGCTAATGTTCACTCTCTGGCTAGTAAGGTAGATGACCTGCTGTTATGAGTTCATGCTCTATGCTAATCTTTACTGAGACACTTAATTCATGTGTACCAGATTTTGCTGTGCTGCTCCCTGAAAGAACTTTGTTTAGAGCAGATAGGTCAACTGCTTTTGGGGAGACCAAAGGTGGAGGACTGTGCATTTATATTTATAATAACTGGTGCACTGATGCCATCATTCTTGAATTTCATTTCTCTCCTGAGTTGGAATTTTTAACAATGAAATGAAGGCCATTTTATCTTCCTCAGGAGTTCTCTGCTATAATTGTGACTGTGGTCTTTATCCCTCCTTAGGCTGATTCTAAGGTTACTTTGGAGATCTTATACAGTATAATGCTATTTCAAAGAGGTAGAGAGACTACCCAGAAGGAACCTTTCTTATTGCTGGGGATTTTAACAAAGTTAATTTAAAATCTGTTTTGCCAAAATTTTATCAGAATGTATTCTCAGCAACTCGGGGCGCCAATATTTTATATCAGGTATTAAGATGCTTATAAAGTTATGTGTCCCCATGTTGGTTTTTCAGATCATTTGTCCTTGTATTTAGTTCAGTTATATATTCCCCTTGTTAGATGGTTAAAAGCAGAGATTAAAACTGTTTGTGCGTGGCCTAGGGAAGCTATGTCCTGGTTACAGGACTGCTTTGAGACTACAAACTGGGAAATGTTTATTTTGCAATCTGTGGCGAATTCAGATGTTAATGTTGACTATCTGGCTTCAAATATCCTGTCATATATTCAATGGTGTATTGGGAATGTTACTGTTATGAAGCATATTAAGCAGTTCTCTAATTAAAAGCCATGGAGGAATGGTGAGGTACGTTCCCTGCTGTATGTTAGAAATCAGGCTTTCAAGGCTAGGAATCCTGCCATATATAAAGAAGCTGGATCTAACTTGAAAAAGGCAAAAAGGGAGTACTCAGCAATAATTAAATTTAAGTTTCATAATGATCTGGACTCTAGGAGCATGTGGAAGGGAATCCGTGGTTTATCTACAGTAATTGTAAAACTAAGGCCTTCATTCAGAGCCATACGCTCTGAGCAGAGCGCACGCTCTGAATGAGGGCCGGCCTCCATGAAAATGGAGCGTCCTCCTGGACGCTCGTATAGCTGTGGGTCACCACCCACAGGGTATACGAGCGTGCATTTTGATGGCCGCGATGGTCTTGACCATCGCGACCATCGAAACTGCGAGCCGGAGCCTGCGGTTGAGGTTTTCAACCGCAAGCTCCGGAGTGATTTTGGCTCTATCAGAGCCAAAATCACTCCCACTGACATCACTAGTGATGTCAGTGGGCCGGCTTCTGACGGGAGGCGTTCCCGCGGGAACGCCCCCATCAGGGAGGCACGCCCCCGGCACGCCTACCAAAGGGGGTGTGCTGTCAATCAACATCGACAGCACGCCCCCTTTGATCAGACACAACGAGCGAAGGACTTTCCTTCACTCGTCGCATCTGGCGTATGCGCACGACGGAGCTCCCTCCGTCGTGCGCATGCTCAGTCCAGAACATCGACCCACTTGCGAGTGGACAGCCGCTCGCGAGTGGGTCTGAATCAGGCCCTAAATCCTCTTCTACTGGCCATGTAGATGTTAAATTGGTTGAAGAGCTGAGCAATTTTTGACAGGGAGAACAGCTCTACTGCTGTTAAATTGTCTCATTGATACGATGATCACTTATTGATTTTATCAGAATGCAAAGTTAAGGATAGCCTGCTACAGTAGGTGTTATCATTTGAAATTTGCCTGGTCCTGATGATATCCTGGCGAAGGTATTAAAAGGTTGTGCTGGGGAAATTTCTCAGATCTTTGCCATTATTTTTAATTTATCTATAGTATATTGTATTGTTCCTGATTGGTTTAAGAACACATTGGTTATTCCTGACCCTAAGAATACTAAGTTTATGGGTCTCAATGATTTTTGACCTATTGCGTTGACCCTGTTAATTATAAAATGTTTTGAGGAGCTGGATCTGATGCATATCAAATGTCATTTGCCTGTGGGCTTTGACAATCATCAATTTGCCTATAGGCATTATAGGTCAACTGAGGGTGCTCTGATTTCTGTGGTGCATTCTTCCTTCAGTCACTTGGATAAGCCTAACTCATATGTTAGAGCCCTTTTCAATTTTAGCTCAGTGTTTAATACCATCCTTCCTACTGCTCTAATAAGTAAACTACTGATCCTGGGATTTTCAGTTAACTTATGTAATTGGATTTTAGATTTTTTAATTACTAACTGCAGCAGGTTAATTTGGGAAAGGTGAAGTCATCTGTCTTTGGGATTAGCACTGGTACCCCTCAGGGGTGTGTTTTAAGCCCACTTTTATGTTCCCTTTTCACTTATGACTGGGTCACTTTGTTTGAATCGAATTCTATTGTGAAATTCGTGGACGATACCACAAATAATATTGATTTTTGGAGGACGAATATGTCTATGCTACTGCCATTGACTATTGACAATTTGGAGGTTGAGAGGGTAAAAGATTTGAAATTATTGGGTATTATTATCTCCGATGATTTATCCTAACATGCTAATATTGTGGCCTTAATAAAGAAGGCAAAACAACGTTTATATTTTTTGAGGAGATTACAGGCATGTGGTGAATTTTTATCGGTGCATCTTTGGAAGAGTGCTTACCTACAGTATACCAGTATGGAATGGGAATAGTACTAAAGCGGATCGTACATTGTTAGAGTGAGTCGTTAAAGTGGCTGAAAGTATTATCAGTGGTGAGTTGGTTTCTATTGAGGAAATTTATATTAAGCACAGTTTACGCAAAGTAAATAGCATCATAAAGGATTGCCAGCATCCGGACCATAGTGTGTTTTCCATATTATCAACAAAAAGATGCTTCTGATGTATCAAATTTAGAACTTTGAGGTATAGGAACAGTTTTTTTTCATCTATTATTGTTAGAATGAACCTGAATGGGGATTTTAACTTATATGATTGTTCCATGCTGTAATGCGTATATGGTTTACCTGGTTTTGTAATTTTGTTGTTCTTTTACAATGACAATAAAAGTATTTATCTTTAGCTTATCTTCAGAGAAAAACAATCAAGCGGTGAATATATATAATTCATATCTGTGCTGCCATGACACAAGTGGAACAGAAGAAAGGGTAAGTAAGAGACATGGAGGAAAATATTTAGAGAAGCTACAAGTGCTAAAGATTTCTATACTTTAATTACCTGCATGTCCACCATATAAAGTCCCATGACTACTACAGTATATGCAGTCTCATGGACTCACATACTGTGCTCTCCCTGGAAAATAGTGTGCAGATGTGTGTGACTGAGGGCCTGATTCAGCAAGGAACGCAATTGCGTATACGCACTCAATTGGTCAATTAATTTGCACCTCGCTAGCATACAGTATGTATCGCAGTACGCGTGCGCGAGCCAGATGCTGAGTTCAGAAATGTGTACACAGAGGCTACGCAGACTCATGACACAGTAATTGACAGGAAATGCCATTTGTGGGTGGTGACAAGGGGGTGGTTGGGCAATCGCAGGCGTACCAGTGCATTTCAACACTGTTGCATGGGCATGAATAAATTAGTGACTGTGATACCAGATGCCACCTGAGGTCTCATAGTGTGCGCAGAAGTTAACAATTCCTGAGTAAGTCTGACTTGCCTTAACTGTGCGTATGGGTCAGATGTTACTCGATGATACGAATTGTTTCGCTATGTTGTCAAAGTGTACAGATGTGAGTAAGGGGAAGTGGGCGTCCTTATGTCAGACTGCGAATGCAATGTGAATGCAAACACAGCTGATATTATCAACGCAGTTGCGTGTGTATAAGCAGAATAGCGATCCATAGTGAATCAGGCCCTGCATTGCCTGTAGTTCCCCAAAGATGCATATGCTCAGCTATGGAGTACACACAGGGTCTCATTCAGACCCGCTCGCAAGCTCCGATGTGCTCGGAGACGGGTTGATGTAGAGGCCCTGTGCACGTGCGCAAACCCCGGAGTGCGCAAGAGAGATTCTCTAGCTTCTGGGCTTACTAAAAAAAGGGCCGGCTGTCAACGGTGATCGACAACTCGCACCATTTTGTAGGTGGGGTGGGGGGGGGTGGCTTGCCAAACAGAGGCATTCCCGATGGAATGCCTGCCGTTTGGGGGCGGCCCCATGACATCACTCGTGATGTCAGTGGTGAGCTTCCAGCTCTAATAGAGCCGAAAGCTCACTGGAGATTGCGACAGATGAGACCCTACCACAAGGATCTCGTCGCAAGTCCCAATGACCGCTCGCTAAAGCTGTGGGTGCTCAACCACAGCGTAGTGAGCAGCCAGTAGGCCGGGCCAGAAAATAGATGCGGCCGCCCTCATTCAGAGCAAGCGCTCGCATTTTGCGAGCGCCTCTGAATGAGGTCCACAGTGTGAAAAATACCTTCTGAAAATAGATTTTCGTCTGGTCATAGTATACTAGAGCCCTAGGTTTTACATTTTTTAATAAGAGATACAGTAATTAGTTTCCCCTTTTCAGGGGTAAGTTAATATGGCTGAAAATATGGAACTTAATCACAATATCAATATAATAACGTTTAATTTTCTCTAATGATATATAACATAATTGCATATTTACAGCAATAAAATACTTTATCAAGTCTCCCACACACTATTTAGCAAAGGTTAGTTGGATTTAAAAGGGCTTGCAATGCAATAATGATAAAACATGCTTAAAGTGAATGATAAAAAATTTTTTTGATGGCAATAGTATCAGTAATTACTAATTTATATCATTTATGTGAAGCACTAAATTGACTGCCACTTTATCTGTGAATTTATCATAACCTCACTTATGTATCTGGGATGTTATATTGACTGTGGCTCAATCACTTTTTAATCAAGTCTCAAATACATTCATTACTTAAAACTTTGAATAAAATATATTATGTTCCCAGAAGAACAGTCAATCAAAGTCAATCAAGGACAGAGAACTACTGTGTTGAAATATGTAGCAGTTTCATCTACAAAAAGGAGCAAAGTGCAAATTACCATCTTCCATCTTCCAATATTAAAGATAAAAATAAATATTCTCCAGAATTAGTATTTACCCTTTTGTAAATAGGTCTCTCAAAATGTGAATATGAAGTTTCAACCCTGTAGTTATTTACAAAGGGTTATGCAACATTGTATCCTGTCTTTGATTATATTTGTGCTAAACTACTTTGCACTCTTAAGCCAGGTACACACTAGATCAGGCCTGGCCAACCTGTGGCTCTCCAGCATTTGTGAAACTACAAGTCACAGCATGCCTTGCTACAGTTTTGCTATTAGGGAATGCTAAAATTGTTACAGGGCATGCTGGGACTTGTAGTTTCACAACAGCTGGAGAGCCACAGGTTGGCCAGGCCTGAACTAGATGATGTATTAAACGATTTGACTTTTTGAGCCGAATTGGAACGACAAATCATCCACATTGTCTAGTGTGTAAGCACTATTGCTCTCTCCCATGCGTTGCTCATCGCATCTTCAGATCTGCCTGCAGTACAGGCAGATCTGAAGATATCGCATGTGGTGCAGTGCATAATAATGAAGGACAGAACGACACGTTGTTCTGTAATTTGTTAAATGTTCTAAAGTATACGGCAATGGCCCAGGGCAAATGTAAATCACCTTGACCATCGGCAAGGTTGCTGGTTCTTCTAGTGTGTACCTAGCTTTAGGGGCATATTTATTCAACTAAACATCTGTTTTTAGAGGCTTTCTGCATATTTTATGCAATGTGAATATTTAAACTGAGGGTACCACAGCAGATGTCAGAGAGATCTGCTGTGGCACCTACTTTAGCCTTCACAAAAGAAGTCCCCATAGCTGTCAATGGAAACTGTAAAAAAGACAAATTTAACAGGATCCAAAATGCTAAGTTTTTTAATCTTGGGCCTGGTGAGCAATGGCAATTTCAGATAGTGTTAGCTTATAATTTCTTATGTGTCACTATCTTGCACTTTGATATACAGATTAGTATGTAGTAGAGATGAGCGGTTCGGATTCTGTGGAATCCGAACCGCTCCGAACATAAGGGATCTGAGTCCACTTGAACCCTGTTCGGGTGTTCCCCGCCTGACTCAGATCCCTGTTCGGGGCCGAACGGCGGCCTCCTGATGTCAGATTCTCACAAGAGAATCCAACGTCAGGGCTCCTCTAGTGTAGGGCAGACTGCTGTGATAGCGGTCTGCCCTACACAGATAAAACACACAGCCACCAGCGGCAGCTGTATGTTTGTTATAGCAGCCAATGAGAGTCACACAGACTCTCATTGGCTGCTGCACGGAGGGAGCCGGCAGGAGCAGGGATTCAGGTAAAGCAGGAATTAGTGGACTGCTTTCATCCTATTTATCATCTCTCTTTAGCCATTTGATATTATAGCCATTCACCTTTGCTCTTTTACCGGTGGTGTTTCTGGGTCAGCGGATATCAAGCCACGCAATACAGGCACTATTCCCCCATTCCACACTACTCTGGTCAGTAGAGCGGTGGGCTGGAGTATCAGCCAGATTTTACTATCATCTCCACACGCTGGAGTGCCTAGCCGCTGGAGCGGCTTGGCTTTGGGGCTCACGCTGGTCCATCGCATCACACTAGCGGCCGGACGTTGCTCCCTCTCCATTCACCGGAGCTATCAGCTGTTGGAGCGGTGCCAGTTTTGGGGCTCATAATAGAGGGGTACACTGCACCTGCCACTGGACTTTGATCTTTTTCACATACCGGAGTTGGATAACGTTGTAACGGCGCTACACCAGCATACAAGAACACTTGTGGGGAGCCGCTGGAGCAGCGGCATACGGGACATCAGCCTTGACATCGGGGTTCCACTGGTGACTATATCTAATAGATACTCTACATATTAACTTTTTTTTCACCCTCAAATTAGAGGGGATCAATCAATATCTGGTTATTACATCTGCTATTGCTCATATACAATTGGCTTAGGACGTTATTCCAGTTCACCATTAATTGGTTAACAGAGTTATTTCCCATGTGATGTTATAATGTTTTTATATTGAACTGCAGTTCAACTATATGTTTAAAAAATTTATATGATTAATAATCCACAGCCTTAATATTTGTGCACAGACAACTGTGCAGACATCTTTTCTCTTTTTATTCACATGTTTGTGAGGGATATTGGCAGAATACCCTCTGGTGTCAGCAGCAACTGTCTGTACAAAACATTAGTTGAGAAGATATAGCGCACCCACTTCTTTTTTGGAAACTACTACTGGGGGGCATGCTACTGGGGGGCATACTACTGGGGGCATGCTAATGGGGCACTGCTACTGGGGGGCATACTACTGGGGGCCATACTACTGGGGGCATGCTAATGGAGGCACTGCTAATGGGGGGCATACTACTGGGGGGCACTGCTACTGGGGGGCATGCTAATGGGGCACTACTACTGGGGGGCCTGCTACAGGGGCATACTACTGGGGGTCATACTACTGGGGGCATGCTAATGGGGGCACTGCTAATGGGGGGCATACTACTGGGGGGCACTGCTACTGGGGGCATACTAATGGGGGCACTGCTACTGGGGGGCTTGCTAATGGGGGCACTACTACTAGGGGGCCTGCTACGGGGGGGCATACTACTGGGGGCATACTACTACTGGGGCACTGCATAGGGGGCACTACTACTAAGGGGACTGCATAGGGGGCACCGCTACTGGGGGCATTGTGCAAGGGACACCACTACTGGGAGCATTGTATAAGTGGCACTACTACTGTGGACATTGTATAAGGGGCATTACTACTGTGGGCATTGTGTAAAAGGGTCACTACTGTGGGCATTGTGTAAAAGGGTCACTACTGTGTGTCGTAACATAAATAAGAGACACTACTTTATGGTGTACTGTGAATCAGGGACAAGATTGTGCACTGTGACTCCTAGGGCGGTAGCCCACTTTATAAACAAGTACTGTGATTCTGCTGGCCGTACCCCACTGGGTGGGTGCACTACTTTTAATTCCTGCCACTGCTGTGTGGCAATGTGTCATTGATGTGCTTTAAACTGTGGTGTCTGTGACGCTGCTTTGTCACTTGGTAACCAGTCAGCTCACTCCAACCTTTGGCCAATAATGGTGAAAACTATAATTTAAACTGTGAGGTGGTCTAAATTGATTGTAAATGACTGGAAATTAAGGTTATTGAGGTTAATAATACTCTAGGAAGAAAAAAAAGCCCAATTTATGTGATTTTTAGCTTTTCTTTGTTAATTTTTGTAAAAAAAATCCAAATCCAAATCCAAAGCCAGTCACCGCAGTTTGGCAAATCCAAATCCAAAGCCGGACGATGAATTAGAACCAAATCCAAATCTGGAAAAAATGGTCGGCACACATCCCTAGTATGTAGAATGGGTCTGTACCCCGAAGTTAGAGAAGTGATAGTGCACTCTGCTGGGATGGATTCTTGGTGGAGCCAGTGACCTGACAAGAGACAGTGCTGAGTTGTATTTTTTCTCTTACTCTGTGATATATGGTTTAGAGATTGAACTTTTGTATGAATACATCTATAATAATGACAGTGTTATCCACATCACTCTTATGCTGACCGTAAATTTCTATACACAGTAACTGTAATATTGCTGTAAAGCAGTCTTCTATCTGCAGATATTCAGGAACTTGCTTCAGTTCACAGCTCTCCTCTCTTTCCCAGTTAGGAACTCAGGGCCCGATTCAGACCCGCTTGCTAGATGCATTCTCAAACAGCTGTCAGCTGCCAAAGTATGCAAATCCCGCGATCACACGGCAAGGCATTAGCATACCCAGTATGTCTTGGTGTGTGATCGCCATATGAATTTAGACGCCCACCAGCCTATCACAAGATGCCCACTTTCCCTTAGTAACACATGTCATCTCCAGGAAGTGTATGAAACAATCAGTAACATCGAGTAACATCGAACCCATATACAGCGCTTGTGGCTGACCATACCCTACCGCAAGCACTGCGAGTGCTGCAGTGAGTAATTCAGCCATGTGTCATTTATGCTGACGCTGCATCTTAATTATGCACACCCCTGAAATGGCTTTAAGATGCACAGACACGCCTGCGTTTGCACCACCACACCCCCATTTCCATCGACCACCCCCTGTTACCACCCACTAATGGCACATCTTGTCACTCATTCTAGCAAGGCATCTATGTACAAGGGGCGATCGCTTCAGGATTGCATGGACTGGTTCGCGCACATGCACTGCATCTTATACGCATGCGCAGATTGCTAACATCGGCAGGCTACGTGTGAACGCAGCCTATCAAACGGGTCTGAATCAGGCCCTCAGAGTACAATGCTTATAGGACCAACCCCAAACTATTTCTATCAGTCCCACAGTTAGTTGCTCGTAGGTAAATACCAGAATAATCCTGATAATAGCAAAAGTTAGAGTATTATATCATGAAGAGGTGGCCTCCTAATGGGTTTAGAACATTTGTAGATCATTACCTGGATTTTATGGACCTTTCTGGAACTTTAGATCCATTCTATGATGCAGTGATTTTTATGGTGATATAGTAAAGATTTTGGAAATCCTTCAAGATGTCGAGGTAGTTTAGATAACCATATATTGTGTTTTCTCTTGTGAGCATATTTTAATT
Source organism: Taudactylus pleione (assembly GCA_031769625.1). Classification (NCBI taxonomy): domain Eukaryota; kingdom Metazoa; phylum Chordata; class Amphibia; order Anura; family Myobatrachidae; genus Taudactylus; species Taudactylus pleione. The sequence goes on along the minus strand of JAUIMM010000210.1, from coordinate 3,859,416 downwards.
GGGTGTTCCCCCTATAAAAGTATATATTGTTTGATGGTATTGCACCATAGTGTGTTTATATGTTGCCAAATTGTTATCAGATAAGCCTAATTTCCTTCATTTGGTATATTATTTAATGGTTTATAGGCTGTACATACCACACTTTGAGCACTCTCCTCTCTTATTTGCAGGATTGTTGGACTTTGATCTGGGACTCGAACAGTTCGGAGGATGAGTGGCTACTTTTATATGATATTTTGGACTTATCACTTTAGTTAGGGTTGAATCCTAGACAGATATTTATATAGACACATACACACACAAACACGTATGTGCATATACTATATACACATACATAAATATACAATTGAAAATCATTCCCTGTGTTTAAATAGTGGATTTCTAAACATTAATCATTCTCAACCCACAAAATTCTGTTAGCCCTTTCTGTGAGAAAAGTCTTGGGGTATCTGCAATAGAGAAAAGATAATAAATAAATATTCAAAGACAACGGAAGATACAGCAGTAGAGAGAAGTGCACTGAAATGCAAGCAACTTACTGCCTTTATCTATAGGCATGCATCTCTTCTTAGGTGTAGTGGAGTGGAAAACCCCTCCATCCTTGCTTGTATTTACACCGCTTGGTCCACTGCAGCTATCTATCACTGCTCACTGATCTGTGAGTTCTGGGGAGCAGTGTGCCCATAACTCCGAACATTCACTATAGGAGCAGGAGAGAAGGAACAGCATACCTCTGCTAATAGGAGAGCCCGGTGAGAGCGGCTGCTCCGGGACACAGCACTGAGACCAGCGGCCAATACCTGTCTGTACAGCGCCCGGACGGCTGATTGTTAATAAATCCGGTGTGAGACGCTGCTTAAAAGGTGGCCCCACTGCAGTGGGCATGGGGACAGCTTAATATATATATGCACTTTACCTCAGCCTGTATACCAGGTCAGCAGGAGATAAATCATCTATTTGGGTGAAACTATTGGCACTTTATCTGGACAGTGAGTATTGACTATATTGAAAAGTGCGATCCAAGGACATATTTCAAGAGAGGGGCTCTGTTCTGGTTCTGTATTACACTCTATGTATTGCCTTCTGTTGGATTGCATTTTCATTCTCACCTATACATTTAGTCTGAGCGTTCATATGTACCTCATTGATTATATATGTGTGTGTATTACCTTTTTACTCTTATCTATTAATCATTTAATTTTTTTTTAAATTGTGGTATACTATTTCAAATAAGCGCTCCACTTGTATTGAATTGTATTTACCATATCTGTGATTCCCCAGTGTGTTGGAAGAAGCATGCACAATTGTCCCCATGCTGGAATATAGAGAATGAGGCTGACCACCATGCACCACTGTGGGATTCCCGGAAATCACCAAGCCCTGATTAGGCAGCATCCGGACTCCAGGCAGCGCCATCCACAGGAATCCCGGACTGTTGGTGGTAAAACTAAACACAATAGGCTGAGCCCTCCCCCCTTCCCCCTTGAGGAGGCATGTTGGTAATGCTGACCCCTGCCATAATTCATGTAGTATTTTACTTGTTATTATGTACAAGATGCACAATGTTCCAAACCTTCCAAATATAAAGATTAGTAACTGCTTTTTGACATTTTTTCTAGCACTCTTTATCCTAGATTATAGCAACTGTATGCAAGAGGATAGGTTGAAAGAAAATCTATTCAAATATTTTTTAATTTGCATTTTAATTATTTAAAAATACTTTAAAAAATGTCTATTTTTACCATCACCTAAATACAAATCTATGAAGCGAAACACAGATGTCTATTGGGCACTGATTTTTAAAGACATTATACTATGACAAGCCTTTAGCAATAATCCTGAGTAAATATAGTTCTGTCTATTGTACTTTCATAGAAGGCAAATGTGAGCCTGGAGAAATCTCTCCAGTAGACCATGAAAAAGCCTTTTGCATTGATTTTACAATGGATTTGCAGAAGACCTTTTTAATAAAACACAAAAGTAGAACATTTTTCTGTATTATGTCAGTGGGTTGAAAAATAAATGGCATCTGAGAAACATGAAGGAGAAGGATTAACAGTTTACTAACTGTTGGGATTATTGAACAGAATTTAAACAATTAACCTGGATTGCTCTATCCTGGTAGTACTATGGCAAAGACATTGATTTCTGTAATGCTAATGCTGCACATCTGACATGTCTCATGTTATTGTTCACCTATAGTGAATGGCATATTCTTAAAGAAAAAATCTTGCATTACAATGGGAATGCTGGTTTGTTTATGCTAGTTAGATAGATAGATAGATAGATAGATAGATAGATAGATAGATAGATAGAAAGATAGATGACTGATTCATTCAGAAAAAGGTGCATAAAAAGGGTTGTACAAATTGTATCCCAATACACATGATGTAAACATAGTATTAATATTGTATATGTCATATTAAATATGGGGTACAGTTTTGGACTGTGCCCCATATTAAAAAGCCATTGTAGAGAGTTCTGTGTGCAATCTCATTTAATAGCGAGGTGACATCAATGTGAAAAAAAACAAAGAGGCTAAATTTACAACTGTCACACCAGGTGTTTTATTAATCATTTGTTTGGGTCAACTCTTTTTAAATTCATATCTGATCACAGCCAGTGCCAAATTATCACACATGAGGGGCACAATGCTTCCTGCAGTGACAGTCCTGGTGCTTCTCAAGCATGGCAGTGGAGAAGCCATGAAGAGGGTTAAAGTAAAGTAGCAATGAGCCCTTACAGTGTCTGGCAACATTAAAATGGGTAGGAGATGCCTATGGGAATCAGTCATATTTTATCTGTGTCTGCGGTGATAGTCCATGCTTGTGCATTCAGTGAAGCTTCAAGGTCCATGTGCTCCCAGTTAGATATGAGCAGTTCTGTTTCCTTGAAAAAGAAACACACCCAAACTTAGGGGATCTAAGTGATTCAGAGCCCCGGTTCAGGTGGACCGTCGTGTATCCTGCCCAGAGCTGATTCCTGGCTGGGCAGGGCACTGGTCCACCTCATTGGAGCTTGCACTTGGGCCAGGAAGTCTCTCTTTATCCCCATCAGATCTTAGTGAATTTCCCTTAGAGTGGAGGTTCTCTCCCTCATGCTGGTCTGGATTGAGTCGTGCATCGACTCAGTGGCTGCAGTCATTCTGTCCACTGCCATGCTAAGCCCATTGATGACTATGACAAATGTGGCAGTGGCGGATGGAGGTGACACCAATGACGGAGTTTGTGTCTCCACCCCCCATCCAACTGCAGCCTTTGAGAGTGGTTGTCTCCTGAAACAGAAGAAAGAAATATCTTTTCAATTTTGAAGTTACAAATAGACAGATAGAAAAATACACAAGTACCAGACACAGTATGTGGTGCATCAGTGGCAGCCACCACCAGATGTTGTAAGTGTGCATCTGCCAACAACCTCCGTTCTAAGGTGCCCACAATTTCAATTGTGGGGTCAATTCCAAATTCTGAAAGAGGGGACCTCCTGGCCCTTTTTTGTGCTCGATCTGGGATTTAAGGCCTTGATTCAGAGCCGGACGCTCTGACCAGAGCGCTCACTCTGAATCAGGGCCCACCTCCATTACTATGGAGCGTCCTCCTGGATGCTCGTATAGCTGTGGGTCACCACCCACAGCATATACGAGCGTGCAGGATGATGGTCGTGATGGTCTTGACCATCGCGACCTTCGCAACTGCGAGCAAAAGCCTGGGGTTGAGTTTTTCAACCGCAAGGCCAGGAGTGATTTTGGCTCAGAGCCAAAATCATTCCCACTGACATCACTAGTGATGTCAGTGGGGCCGGCTTCAGATGGTAGGCGTTCCCTTGGGAACGCCTCCGTCTGGCAGGCACGCCCCCGGCACGCCCACCAAAGGGGGCGTGCTGTCAGTCAACATCGACAGCACGCCCCCTTTGATGAGACACAACGAGCAAAGGAAAGTCCTTCACTCGTCGCTCCCTCCGTCATGCGCATGCGCATGCGCAGTGCAGACCATCGACCCACTTGCGAGCGGACAGCCGCTCGCGAGTGGGTCTGAATGAGGGCCTAAGTTTGCTCCTGAGCCTGCTCCGAAGGTCACTCCATCTAAATAAAATATATGAAAAGACAAAAAGTAAAACAAATACTGTTTCAACTATTTTTTGTTTTTAGCACTTGAAAATATTTTATGCAGATCTTTTATCTACATGTAAAACAATACACATATTAGACAATAAACAAGTCTGAAAATTAATATCAACTCACACACTATGGTTTAAATGTATTAGTTTTGTTGTTTTGTATAACAATTGCTTATTTTTTAATCTTTGTAATTCTTACTGTTTCCGCAGATATCTTGGTGTATGATAAGTGGAATTCACAGAATGAACCTTTTTTGATAATTTCCATCCAGATCCTTCCATGATCTTTAGGGGGAACTTTGGTCTTACTATGAAATCTGGATATCGTCTCTTGTATAAGGACATCATTATCCCTCTTACTAATACATGGCGCTTATATCTTGCCATCTATTGAGTCTGATGGGTCTCCTTCAGTTCTCTGACAGACCCATTTGGAGGTAATGTGTGAGGACTAGCTGGAGAAGGAACGTTTGGTAAGGCAACAGCAACAGGATCACCATCCACATCTGCAAATATGTCAAAAGGCAGATCTTCACCTGCTAAGCCCCTTCCAAATCCTTCCAGAAATTATTGTATATCTGAAAGGCCATCTTCCTCCATATTTGCCAAAGTTCCAAATCCATCTGAGGCTTTTATATGCACATGCAATCACGGGGAGGAGCGATTGCATCCATACACAACCAGTACACAATCAACAATTGCCTATAAAAAACATTATCCCAAGCTAGACACATCATTTGTCAATGAAATCTACAAAATTCTACCAATGTGAGTGACTGCACAGGCATCTGGTAGGACACCTGTCCATGTGTTACGTGATGATTAGAATTAGATATAGCGGGTGCCGTAACGTGGTAAAATCATAACTAGTGATTTATCAGAAGCAGCCATTTTAATGTAGACAGCCAATCAGAAAGCACCATAGCCTTTATAAAGTATGTGCACTGTAATAATCGCCGTTGCCATCAAGAGAGGTGCATGCTTCAGTTGGCAGGAACTTCCCTTTCCTACCAAAGTAATGTTGTGCTAGTCTTTATTTCCTAGGACAACAGTGAGCTGTTCTGCAGAGGAAGAGTAGGAGAAGATGGGCAGTCCCCGTCTCCCCCTCCCCTGAAACCTTCCCCTCCCATGCCCATTTAGCCTCCCATGGACCACCTCCCTCCCCTGCCCACTCAACATCCCCTGGCCCACCTCCCTCCCATGCCCACTCAGCCTCCCCTGGTGTCATGGGGAGGAAGTCTGTATGGACAAAAAAAAATAAAAATGCCAAGAGGAACATGCTGCAATGGCAGCTGTGTGTGCCAAGGTGCAAGTGGCCAATCAGCTGGGTGACCCTTTAGGAGCCTTTTCAGTCTTTAATAGCTTTGACAGAAATGGGTTGAATCTATCTATCTATAGAGTGCTTCAGAGTAACAGATTTGGACAGGAAGACTCTAGACTGGGTATTTGAACTCACAAAGACAAATATGCAGCTGCTATATGTACAGAGCGAGTGGGGATGGAAAGAGTGGGAAAAGCATGAAGAAATGACAGATGAACATGTCTGGTACCTTATTGCCAGAGATGAGCTTTCTGCGTCTATTGATTTTGATCACTTCAGATTTGACATGGAGTGCGGGGATGGTCCTTTATTGTTATGAGGTGCAGTTGCTGATCCATGTCTGCAGGAAAGGATTGGGGAAATTCCTAGTACAAATCTTACAATTGATGGCAAATAGCACATAGATGAAGAAAGTAATCCTTACAGTGATGTTTAAATACTGCCTATTGTGCACATGCATCTGACTTATGTCACTACAAGTCATTTTTACTGTAAATAAATTCCTGTTTGAATTTAAAAAAAAATATGAGGGAAGATCAATGTAGGATCAAGTTCTTCAGGTTATGGAAGATATCTTTAATCTGGAGAAAGATTTGTATACATCTAATAGAAATGTGGTGGAAGAAAACAAAATAAATTTAGGTGCCAAACACTCTGCTTATATATCAAAAGCTTATTGCTGCTCCCTCATAGGGGGTAGCCAGCCCCTCCAGAGTTACAAATAGAAAGAAACAGAGGAAGTACAAATAAGCAATGAAACAATGGGATTAAAATTTTTGTGCCTCAGTTATTTTTCAGATACAGTAGGAATTAATAAGAATTGCAATCTAAATAAGTCAATATAAATAGATATGTATTATATTCTATTAAACATATAAGATAATATAACAATCAAAATCCCCTGATACCACTATGTTGGACAAACATATAAGCTTAAATGAAAAAATAAAATTAAAATGTGTATATCCCAGCAAAAAGAAGGGACAAAGGGACAGATTTAGACAATAAAACAGTTAAAGTAGTCTATCCCATAAGAGTATTGAAAAAAAAGCTAAAAAATACAGGAATTAAGCACTCCTCAGAACTGCCACATGTTTTTCAGATATCTCTTATTTAAAACTCCAGCATCTTTTGTCCCCAAAATTTTTTTGGGGTAAATAAAGTAGACTTAGTAGATAGTGTGCTGAATACACCAGTTAGTATATCCTTGGTAAAAATTGATTGCTCTGGGAATTATGACCATCCTGTGCTCTTGTAATAAGTCATGTAGAATTGAAAAAAAAAAAATATACAAATACTGCAGTGGCAGCATACAGACCTGAGCGATATACCAGACCATGAGGGCAGGGGTGTTTTTAAAGAGGAAGGGGCCCGTGTGCAGTCTCTGACACAGGCCCCCTCCTCTCTGTCCGGCGGCCGGCAGCGCACTGAGCTGTGCGTGGCCAGCGCCGGATTTATGGACTCTGGGCACTAGAGTGCGCCCAGAGTCTATAGAGTATGCACATGTCACCGGGGAAATGGCTGTGGCGACCATTTTCCCTGTACTGTGCATGTACAAACAATGGGGGAAAATGGCTGCAGTGGCCATTTTCCAGTCGTTTTTAGACGTGGGACTCTGGATAGGTAAGTATGCTATGGGTGCAGGGTGTGCGGTGCGGGGCCCCCCAGGATCTTGCATCCATTATAGATACATGAAGGCGATGTCTGTGGGTTGTTTAGCCAGTTCACATCCAGACTTGTGTGTGGTCTTTTTAAGCACTTTTTAATGTAAAAGCTGGTGAGGATACTGGGGTATAAGATCGTCGGCCGCCTCCCACCCTGAGTTACCTTCCTTCATGGCGGATGTTACCCAGTTCCTGATACGCTTCACAAACAGCGTGTTTAAACAGCGTGGCTGGATATTCTGATAATTCAATCTTGCAGGCTTTTTAGTGTCCTGACCGTGGTTCAGGAGATAATTTCAAAGTAAAAAAAATACTGCAATATTCACATGTGAACCTGGAGGGAGTTTACTGGACCCAGCCCACCTTGGACTTTACTAAAGCTTACTGTGGTGGTGCCGAGCTGCTGAGCCCGGGACCCTATGCTTATATTTAGCACCAGCCTACCACAGTGCTGAATCTTGGTGAGGAGACTGTTTATGGGAACCATACTCCTGTGTTTGTTATCATTTTATTCTTGATGTTTTTATGTATGTCTAACTTTTAAATATATGGAATCCTTATTTCCCCAATAATTTTGTGGGTAATTCAGGTCGATTGACCTATATAGGGCACAAACAAGCACCAACCAATAACACATTTTTCGTATTTTCACTTGATTTATTGAAGTTGGATGTTACTTCTTTTTGTGTTATAGGAGGCTGCATGTTTTTTTGCACACTTAAGGGTATTATATATATATTTTTTTCTTGATATTTACATCAGAGGTAAGCAGCCTGTAGCTCTCGGGCTCAACAAGAACTCCTGTCATATGTGATGTTTGCTGGGCCTACTGGAAGTTATTTGTCAACAACAGATTGCGTGCTTCAGCTTACCTCAGCCTGCTTTACGCTCTGGATGTAACATGTAAATATGTATGTAATGTGAGTAACCAATATACACAATTAATTTTTGTATTAAACGTATTTGCACTTTATTGCACACATCCTGGCAGAAAGATGCTCTGTGCTGCTAATCATATTTCTGGTCTCTCTCATGACACCCATCATCTTCATTATCCAGTTACTCCACTTAGAGTCACTTACATACAGAAGGGGCAGACATTTATTGAGCTGAAACATTATTCATAACAGCCTATCAATTTACCAGGGTCCTGGGGCAACTAGTTGGGGTTGGGGGGAGCAATTAAAAAAAACTGGGTACATTTGAAAATCTACCATGTTTTGCCCACCCTATCCACTTGGTGGTTCAGATTTAAAAAAAAAAAAATAACAGGAGTGTGCAGGAAATGCTGTCTGTGGTCTGAATAAATTCTGGACATTCATAAACTAAAAAATAAAAAATGTCAGGCAGCAATGCCCCAAACAGCACGTATTGCATAGAAAAGCAGTGCACGATGGAATTGTCCTTGGGCCCTTCTGCCCACCCTTATGTTGTATATAGGACATGCACAGTTTAACATACCAATCACTTCAGCGACAGGGACTGCCAATTATGGCTGAAGCCATTGATTTGTTTGGGCCCCAACAAAACAAGCTACCAATGGGCAGCTGGCAATGATCTATCCATGCCCAAACTGGCTTTACAAGGCAAGATGTTGTCGCCATCATAATCCGATTCCTCACCCTCATCATTGTGTACATCATCTTAACACAATATTAATTTGTCCCCACTGGAATCCACCATTACAGCCTTAGGTGCCTCTGTAATTGTTGGATGTAATTGGCAATAAAGGTCTTCCTCATGGAATTTGTAGTTAATTTTGATGAACATCATCTTTTCCACATTTTGAGGAAGTAGCCTTTTATGCCGATTGCTGACAAGGTTCCCGGATGTGCTGAAAACTCTTTTGGAGTACACACTGGAGGGTGGGCAAGTCAAGTAAATCAAAGCCAGTTTGTGCAAGGGCCTCCAAATTGCAGTTTTTGTCCTGCCAGTAGTCAAACAGACTGTCTGACATGCCAAATTGGATGCTATCATTAAAATAGTCCTCAACCATTCTTTGAATGGTGCCTGTATCAGATGGAGTCACGGTAGAGGTTTCATTAATTGTAGACAATTCTTTTAGACCTGACCAGATGTCAACACTTGGTTGTGTTGACTCACCTGCATCACCAGTGGGTCTTTTATAGGGAAAGTTTTGTTTTTTTTAGTGGCACTTGCGCTTGCTGTAGAAACTGAAGGATGAGCTATTGCTGCATCAAGTGCTACTTGAGCAGACAATTTCCTTACCAACAGCTCTTTGCATCTCTTCAGATCTGTGTCTGCTAGGAAGAAAGACACCACATATGACTTAAACCTAGGATCTAGCATGGTAGTCAAAATGTATTCATCCGATTATAAAATCCTGAGAACCCTTTGATCCTGGCAAAGTGAATAAAGGACTTGATATACAAGTCCAACATATTTAGCAGAATTGCTTCATTTCAGCTTCTCCTTCAGTTTCTCAAGCTGATTTCCAACAATCTAATTAGGGGAATTACCTGACTCAAGCTGGTAGTGTCTGAACTCACTTCACAGGTGACTACTTCGAAGGGTTTCAGCACTTTGCACAACACAGAAAGTATTTCCACTGAGCTTGAGTAAGGTAAATTACCCCTCCTCTTCCTATGTCACAGTTTGTCGTGCAGCTTTGGTTGGCTTTTTGCTGTTCCTCCATCTGTTGAAGCATATAAAGGGTGGAGTTCCACCTCGTAACTACCTCTTCCTTCAGCTGGTGACAGGGCAAATTCAACATTTCTTGCAGGTGCTGAAATCATCTACATGCACCTGCTGAATGGCAAAATGTCCAGACATTTTGTGGGCCACAGAGAGTACTTCTTGCATGGCCCTGTAATTTAAAAAAAAAACTTGCATCACCAACATTATACTGCAGTATCACTGACCAACAGTGTCACAATACTTATATGAATAATATTACACTGCGGTATTACTGATCGACAGCATCACTTACTATACTTTATGAATTATATAATGCAGTATGATGAACCTGCAGCATCACTCACATATGGCCAGCAGCATCATAGTGTTTTGGATACACTGGGGGGGGTAAGGTATACAGCATCACAGTGTGTGGTACAGCACAAAAAGTATTTTTAACTCTTTTAACTTATTATTTTTACTTTTAGTTACTTTTTTTGCAGCCCATGGATGGAGAGCACACTGGATGGACAGCACACCCTTGTATTAGCAATGATAAATAAAACTTCCACCTGGACTGAGCACAGCACACCCTTGCCTGGATTGGACAACACATCCCAGCAGAGCAAACCCATTGATGGGCAACACAGCCCCATGGACAAAGCACAGCACAGCATGCCCCACACAGTCCAGCACAGTACACCCCTGCACACCCCTGTATTGGACAACACAGCCCCCCTTGGATGGAGCACAGCCTGACAGCCCGGGACTCAGCAAGAAAATTGTGCTGATCAAAACTGGCAGGGACTTATATACAATCCAAAACCAGCGAGAATCCAACAGTGGGATGATGATGTTTTGTCCCATTTTGGGATCTGAGTCAGGCAGGAAAACCCGAGCCGGACTCGGATCCCAGCCCAGATCATGAAGTTCGGGTGGGTCCGGTTCTCTGAGAACTGGACCCGCTCTTCTCTATATTAAAGGGCTTGGTCAATAAAATCCAGTGTCCGCCATATCACCTACTGTACAGTAGATCAGATGGTCTCTTTTGAAGTGCAATTAATTGCTTACAATGTGCACATTTTCCATGGAAAATAAAGGGAAAAGGTTAATCAGCTCTCTAGGGAGCTCATAGGAAGGACATCTTTATTTTTTTTCATACATGGCAGGATTGTACTTGCTGATTTTTCTCTGGACTTCTCCAGGAGATACTGGAAGAGGCTGGTCCATGTGGGGAAATTAAGCATGATGTTGAGAATCACATCCTTACCCTCCCATTGTACAAAGCAGCAATTTTCAGCATTGAGTCACAATGGTTCATCAATGAAGTGGACATGATCCAGGAGGCTGTCTACTTTCCCTGGATCCACTCAAGCTCCTGAAATTATGGGAGAGTTGTCAAGTATTGTCAGGATAGATAAATAAGGGACTGACCAAAAGGCAATAGTCCCTCTTACAAATTGTGCTAATAAATGGTAGATGAAGAGCAATGTACAGTATAAAACTGAGTGTTTACCTATTTGTCTTATAAATATAACAAAGATCTCTATAACAGTTTGGAGACTGATGCTGAGATGGGTTCATGACGATTTGCTTAACATGAAAAATATTTTCGGTAGGTGTATGGGGATCTAGTGCCTATTAATTTGGCCCTTCTGGTGGGACAATTTACCCACCAGGAGGGAATACACTTGGTCAAAATACTGTATATATTTTGTTGAGTGTGTTGGACAGTTGTTTTGTGCTGGTGACAGTTCACATGTGTTACAGCTTGACCAGTACTTAGGTTTATTAAACCAGGTAGAACAACAAGTAGCATAAGACACACTGTAGTATATAGGGGATGTAGTTGAAATACCACCGGCAGGGTAGCCGTCTGTCTAAATATCAACTCGGGACTTAAGATAGGCATTGAAAACCTTATGCCCATCTGGATCCTGATGTCGGAATCTCGACAGATGACTTCCCAAATGAAGGTAAGCCGGCCCATCTTAGCTCTTAGCCATGGGGGGAGGGTTAGGTTTAGGTACCCCCTGGAGGGGACTTAGGGTTAAGCACTCCCTGGGGAGGGTTAGGGTTAGGTTGCAAGGAGGGGGGTTAGGGTTAGGCACCACTGGGGGAAGGTTAAGGTTAGGAAATCCCCAGGTAGGGATAGGTTTATGGTGTGGAGATGGGAGCTTAGGGTTAGGCACTACCGGGGAGGTGGTTTAGGGATAGGCTCCCCCTGGGGAGGTTAGGGTTAGGCACCACCAAGGAAAGGTTAGGGTTAGTGTACTTATGTGCCCCTGTCGGGCTCTCTCATGATTTGCTTCCAGCATCAGGATTTCACCCAGCAGCTGTTCAGCCGTCGGGATATCATAACCAACCCGTATGTAGTAAGTAGCCTGAAACTTAAGGGTTTTGCTGGAGTGCACCGGGCCTCTGAGCAGCAAAAGAACCAGCATATGTTAGCAATATGCCAGCACACAACAACGGTGGTGATATAGTGTACTTGCAGTGTTTGATAGTCTTGGAGTCACATCTAGTTGTCATAAATACCAAGTAAAAAGATGTATGGAGATGCTGTGCATGCATAGGTAGCGCATATCTGAGGTTTGATCTTTCGCTGAGCTCCTGTAGGTCCTAGAGACCGCCTTCTCAGCTTACCTGTCTGCCAGAGCATGCCAATAAAATATGCACAATTGGACTGTGCATGTCAAGAAAATAAGTGTATCCTTTTTGTATGCTCAGTGAGGGCTTGATAGGTGCCTGATTGCTTATATAAAAAGACACTTGCTGATGCTGAAGATTGCTAGCACTATTTGGCCACATCTGATTGGCGGATCACAGATTGTTGCCTGGAGTTGACTATACTGTCTTAATTGAGTGTGCCTATATTTTATGACTTTCTGGGAGTATTTTAGAATTAATTATTTTGCTATTTTTATTTGTACATTAGGTGTTAGTTCTTTTAAATGACATCAAATCTAATAGCAAATGTATTTTTCTGCTAACGGTGCAAAGGTTAAAAAATGTTGCTTGTGCTTATGACCCAGTTGAATGTAAACATGACATAAATCTAGTGCATATGCTACTCCTGAATGCATACTAAGATGCTTCTAACCCAGGATATGGATGTGAATACACTATTGTTATGTGCATCTTTTTAGAACTCTTTTTTTTTACACATATGGGGCCATTTCTTACCTGAATCATGCTGATGACCAGAGGGCATCAATTGCACATGTAAGAAAGATGTTTTTTTACATCAGAATAGCATGGTAAATTACAGTTTACTTATGGTTATCACAGGATGGGATGCTGGTAAATTAATTATTATCAACATCTTTTATTTATTAAGTGCCAGTATAGCATGCAGTGCTGTGCATTGATTTCTTAGCGTAATGTAAACTGGGATTGGATCGCTTTCCTACAGCAAATGGTATCTGTAGCTATGATTAGTAGAGAACATCATGGGAGTTATTGATCCAGAGAATTAATCCAATTGCCATTTTCAAAGACAGGAAGGATTTTTTCTTTTTATCCCTATGAGGTTAATTGGCATCTGCTTCACTGGGGGTGGGGTGGGGGTTGTTTTTCTTTCCTATCTATCAACATTATTTGGATTAGAAAAGGTTGAATCTACAAAAAATGCATTAAAAAAACCAGGACTGAAACTTGCTGGACATAGGCCTTCTCTCAGTATTATTATGTACATATGCAAAAAATGCATGCACTACACCATATTATGTTAATAAAGGCCTCTATAATATTGTGCCACTGTCCACTAAATCTGTACATGTTAAAAAGTAGAAAGAGTAAGTGATAAGTGGGCGCTCTATTAATTAATGCTTATTAAATGTTGGGGATATCTGTTCATTCTACCAGCTATCCTGCAGGTAACAAGGAAAGAAACAAAAAAGAAATTTAGCCATAGGTAGTCATGCATGAGCAAGAAAACAATATTATAATTTCAGCTATGCACAATACCATCATATGTTTAGCAATAGGGGCCTATTTCAGGTTGATTACTCTCTTTTCAGTTTTTTTCATATGCTGATCAATTCCATTCCCCAGCCCTCAACCCCATCCATTTTATGACATCATCATCAGACTTTTCATACAAACTACAAAAAAATTCTGAATTTACAGTATGGGTGACTTACAGATGGAGCAGTTTTCTTTGTAACACATCCTGGCAGCTCCCAACTGTGAAGTATCCATCTGTAGTGTTTACCAAACTTAAGTGCAAATAGCGAAATAAATAGGATTTATTTTCGTTGGCTTTTAGTGCATTGTCAGGCTACAAACTAGTTCTAGCTTACACTGATGTTTCTTGAAAAAAGGAAAATATAATATACAACCCAGTGAAATGAACATAACACATATTGGCTGTAGTTTTATATTAAAAACAGCTTATTTTTACAAAGGTGCTTATGTGAAGTTTTTAACTTTTACAGGTAGCTATATATGAATATTATATGAACATGTTTCTCCTTCATCTAAAATGTATATCACATCTGGAATCCTCATTTATATCCAATGCAGTTTGCAATGCTTTTATGAAAAAGTTTCTTCTAAGGCCAGACTAAGGAATTTTTCTCAGCCTTATTTTGGTGTATCATTTAAAATTATGCTAATATGCATTATTTATAAGGATTCACATTGAAGATTTTCAATTTGCAGCATGACTGGTTCAATTTCTTGATATGGTTCTATTTCTCCTTCGGATTAATTACAGTTTAGATGTGCCTCCAAACCTCTGTTTATCTGAACACAACTGTTTTTCTGCAATGACATTTAATCCTACATTCCCAAAAGTACACAAGACTAAATAAACTAGTTTAGTTTGGGCATCAGGTTCTCCATCTCTGAAGCTCAGTCATGCATCACTCGGCTTTGAAGAGAACAGGTCAAGTATATATTTTTTCATGAATGCGTCAAGTATTTACTTTTGGCTTGATTAAAATATTTACAGCCAGCAAGGAAATATCTTACCATTCACACATCTTGACGTCCACAATTTGCTGCGCTTTAGCTATAAATGTGGATGTAGACTGAATGATTATTAAACATGATCTTTAACTCCTCTTAATAGCTGACCTTCAAGTTTGCTTAATTAACCATTATTCATGGCTCCCCATATTCGTTAATCCAGTGTTACCTTTTTATTAACTCAATTTAAATAGCATTTTAAGATTTTCAAACATTATCAGACAACTGAAAGATTTCAGTATCTTCAGTATTAAAAAATGATTCTGCCTTGCCCAGCCATGCAGCTTTCTTCTAAGATTTATATCAGTCCAGTGTTTAAATATTCACATTAATATTTTATTCTTTTTAAAGCTTACAGCAATTAAATGTTATACAATGTTGGAAACTTTCGAAGACAATCAGGGAGAACACATGGTAAAAGGGCATGTATAATTTGAATAAAATCTTTTAAAACACAGATGTTAAAAGCATATTTGTACCATTTAAGTGTGAATAATTTTTATGACAAATGTAATGCTTTATGAATGTTTTTAAATACGGAGCTACAATAATTTTGTTCCCTTACTACAAAATGACCACTATTTAATGTTTAATGCTAATCGACACTCACTGCACATCACACTTATCCCTGCAGTGACCTATGAAGAACATTGAATGACATAGCTAAAGAATAACCCATATAAGAGACCTCTAACTACACTGCAATGTGCTGGCAAGCTGCTGATGTTGATAAAAAAAATCAATGCTGGGACTTTGTAAAAAACAATTCCATCGAGCCTAATGCTGTAAACCCAGCTGTGACCATTTGGTGTAATGTCAGATAGGTGAGGTGCTATTCTATAAATTGATTATCTCATAATTAGAGGTGTGCGGTTAGGTTTTCCTGAAATATGAACACACCCGAAATTAAGGGTTCTGAGTTGTATCGAGTCCCAGCTTGGATCACTTTTGTGGTTCCGAGCAGAACCAAGTCTCGACTTTGGTCTGCTCTATGTTCGGAACTCGGATATAAAAGCCAAGTCACGGTTTTGGATTGAATGTGAACAGGCCCCAATTACATGATTTTAGCTGTTTTTAGCAATTTTAAAGCAATCCAAAACCAAAATCGAATCTGAGCCAAAACACTTGAGGGTGGTATTGCCAAAATCTAAACCATAACATTTGAGATTGATGTTACCAAATCCAAAACACAGGAGTCCACACACATCTCTACTCATATAATATATCAATGAGGAATTTCAGAGTATTGTTAGGAATCTTAACATGGTTTCTTCTGCCATTGTTTTGGGCTTGAATATAACAAACTGTCCCTTAGCAGAGAATAACCCAAGAGCCCCAATAGGGAAACTCCCTTTGCCCTTCTAAATGCAATGGAAGGCTAGTAAATTTTTTAGCCTATAACCAATATTTGAAACTCCCATCTTGGAGACTTGAAGGTGGTTACTGTTGGGGGCTGGCAAATTGTGTAATTTGACCACATGCCAGTATGCAATGCCACAATTTGCTGGATCATGTATAGAATTCAGAGCTGTAATGATTCAGTTTACCATAAATTGCTACATCCAACCGCAGTCCTGCTCATTTAACTTGGAACTAGACACGATGTGGCAGGGTACCCAACTCTTCTAAAAGTATTTTAGACTCCCTAAAAAATTTGGGAGTCCCCAAGATGTCCTGGGATAGTTGGCAAGTATGTAGTGTGAATAGCTCAGCTTGGCCTGACTTGGTGCTTGCTGATACATTTTCAGAGGTAGCCCCAAATCCATTTTCCCTGCTCTAACAATAGCCGGTCCAAGCTAGAACACTGATACTGGACATTCATTTATGAGAGCCACACTGATAGTTTTATTTAATAATTAGAGTTTAGATTGAATTGCTTTTGTAATATGTGTTAAAAGTCCCCCAAGCCTCCAGTACTGTTACTGCATGTAAACTGTAGACCATTATGTTTTGGTATTGCAATACAAAGCTGCGATTCAGTGATGGCTCGATGTAGGATAATCATGGCTTGCCAGGTGTAATTACTAATTATAATACCTGGAGAATACCAGGAACACACTGCAATAAACAACATTGTCCTGGTTTACAAGAACATTATGGGTAGATTCTGAGGTGAGAGCAAAGCAATAAAAAGTGAGTCCTATAACTTTGCACCTGTTTAATGCATGTTGGGACACATCCCTCTCTAATCTAAATATCTCTGTACATTTTATACCTGCCACTTGCAGTGCTGCAAAGTTGCTCAGAATCAGCCCCTATGTTACTGCTGTAAGTAAAACATCATGATGTAACCTGATGGAGCTTGCCACTGACCCGTGACATATGTAAATGTGAATATTATCTGGTAGCAGAGACTTTGGCCATTGCCATACTCATACTTGGATTTCACTTGGACAGCGCACCTTTTATGATATGTTTTTACCTGATAACTAATAAAACTAGTTACTGAAACCACATGCTGCTGTACTGGACCATATCATTTGGTACCACCCGATATTAGGGCAGAGTGGCATGCAACGTGGCTGTAATTGCTGGCAGTTCCAGAAGCCTGATTTGCTACCTTATGCTAATGCAAGTATCTGTTTAATGTGGTATTGATGTATGTGCTAACAGAAACCTGTGATACCCATTGATTTTACACTAGCAGCTGCAACCGTCATCTGTAGTATCTGCACTTGTACCAGCTTCATGTTAGGTGCATGAGATAGATTAGGAACTGGCTTCCCTTCCTCATATGTATGACTCAGAATCATACAGAGCTTATGATTAGAGATGAGCGGGTTCGGTGCCCAGAGAACCGAGCCCACCCGAATTTAGCGTATCCGAGTCGAATCCAAGCAGGCTCGGAGGTTCCCGCCTTACTTGGTTCTCGAAACTGAGGCAAAACCATAGAGATGGAAATCTCATGGTTCGCGAGCTTTCGTCTCTATGATCAATGTACTATATAAGGGACCACGCGACGGACGCCATTTCCGCTCTGGCTCTGTAAAGTGAACAGGGAGGGTGGGTAGTGTAGGGCTGGGAGAGGTTCTGGTGCTATCTGCTGTGTCCTGGGCTGGTAACTGCTGATTCATTCTGGTCTCTGGTCATGGTGCTGTCACTGTGCTGTCTGCTGATCCATTCTGGTCTCTGGTCATGGTGCTGTCACTGTCACTGTGCTGTCTGGTGATCCATCTGGGCTGGCCCAAGTTCTGGACTCCAAAAAAAAAACAGTAAAAAAAAAAAAATCAAAGTGTCTTTTTATATTTTTCTGTGTGTGCATGCATGTTAGGGTTAACCACAGTAGCACACAAGAGCCAGCCAGCAATGCATGTTGCACTTGCAAACTTGTGCTGCCCGACTCCAGTCATTGTTAAAAAAAAAAAACAATAAAACTGTCACTGTCTTATATATTTTTTTCTTCTGTGTGTGCGTGGGTGTTACCACAGTAGCACACAAGATCAAGCGAATACAGTCGTGTTCAATAAAAAAAAAAACAATACATTTGTCAGTGTCTTATATATTTTTTTCTTCTGTGTGTGCGTGGCTGTTAGGCTTAACCACATTAGCGCACAAGATCCAACGACTACAGTCGTGTTCAATCAAAAAATAATAATACAAGTGTCACTGTCTTATATATATTTTTCTTCTGTGTGTGCGTGGGTATTAGGCTTAACCACATTAGCGCACAAGATCAAGCCACTACAGTCGTGTTCAATTAAAAAAAAAACAATACAAGTGTCACTGTCTTATATATTTTTTTCTTCTGTGTGTGCGTGGGTGTTACCACAGTAGCGCACAAGATCCAGCGACTACAGTCGTGTTCAATAAAAAAAAAAAATACAAGTGTCTGTCTGATATATTTTATTCTTCTGTGTGTGCGTGGGTGTTACCACAGTAGCGCACAAGATCCAGCGACTACAGTCGTGTTCAATAAAAAAAAAAAAATACAAGTGTCACTGTCTGATATATTTTATTCTTCTGTGTGTGCGTGGGTGTTAGGCTTAGCCATATTAGCACACAAGATCCAGCGACTACAGTCGTGTTTGATCAAAAAGAAAAACAATACAAAATGTCACTGTCTTATATATTTTTTTCTTCTGTGTGTGCGTGGGTGTTAGGCTTAACCACATTAGCGCACAAGATCAAGCGACTACAGTCGTGTTCAATAAAAAAAAAACAATTAAAATGTAATTTTTTTCTTGTTTGTGCGGGTGGGTTTTCGGCTTAACCGCAGTAGTGGACAAGATCCAGAAAGTAACGCAAACTTGCAACCTTGTGCTGCCAGACTCCAGTCGTTCTTAAAAAAAAAACAATTAAAGTGTCATACTTTTTTCTTGTTTGTGTGGGTGGGTTTTCGGCTTAACCGCAGTAGTGCACAAGATCCAGAAAGTAATGCAAGTTGCAACCTTGTGCTGCCAGACTCCAGTCTTTCTTTAAAAAAAAACAATGAATGTGTCATATTTTTTTCTAGTTTGTGTGGGTGGGTTTTCGGCTTAACAGCAGTAGTGCACAAGATCCAGAAAGTAATGCAAGTTGCAACCCTGTGCTGCCAGACTCCAGTCAGTCTTGAAAAAAAAAACAATTAAAGTGTCATATTTTTTCTTGTTTGTGTGGGTGGGTTTTCGGCTTAACCGCAGTATTGGACAAGATCCAGAAAGTAAAGCGAACTTGCAACCTTGTGCTGCCAGACTCCAGTCATTCTTAAAAAAAAAACAATTAAAGTGTCATATTTTTTTCTTGTTTGTGAGGGTGGGTTTTTGGCTTAACAGCAGTAGTGCACAAGATCCAGAAAGTAACACAAGTTGCAACCTTGTGCTGCCAGACTCCAGTTGTGATCAATCGATACTCTGGGCAATGAAAAATATTCTTCTGGAGCTGACGAAAAATATAAATCATCATTTGTCGTTTTTTCTAATATTTTTGTGTGTGCGAACGACTGCACGTGTGTTAATTTTGTAACCGCACCTTGGCTACACTATTGGTGATTGTGACACTGCTTCTACACTGCAGAAAAAATATAGAGGGCTGTCACATGACAGGAGAGCAAGGCCAAGAACCACATGTTGTAGCTGCCGCCAGCAGTGCAAGGCTGTCAACTTCCTCGACCTCTAGGAAGGCCCATGCCCCAGGGCTTAAGTCACGCCATCGATATGGTACTAGTAGTAAAGCAGGTTTTACTGAAATTAAGAAAAAAAAATTGAAAGGATATTTGACTTTACATAAACAAAAAATTGCCAATATGCCATTCACTACACGAAGTGGCAAGGAAAGGATAAGGTCTTGGCCTTGTTACTTTATGAAGAAGACTGCTGATTCTTTTGATAGCCCTTCTGCTTGTAGTAGTAGTGGTGGTGGTCCAATTAAAAATGTGAAAGTTTTTAAGACAGCTCCAGAAAAACCAACTGTGTGCCCGGAGAAATCAAAATCACAAATCCCCGCGGAGAGTGTAAGTGTGTCCGCGGTTGCCATGTGTGAGCCCGTCCTATATACTAGTGTACTGGAGGATACTCCAAGTTCCAACATTTGTGATCCCTCTGTAAATGTGGGGAAGGGCAGTCAACATCTTGCACACGTAGTCACTGAGGATGCTTCTGTGGAATTGCACATGGAGGAGGAGGATATTTTGGTGGATGAAGACACTAAGGATGATGAGGATGTTGATAATGTTGGTGTTGGTGTTGAGGATTTTGATGCCGAGGATGTCCTTTGTGTAAGTAAGGCAACAGCTGTTGCCCATGGTTTGAAAAAGCCAAAGCTGTTGTCATGTCGGGACAAAAGACAAAAAATCTACTTCTCATATGTGGAATTATTTCCATCCCGATCCAGACAACAGTTGTCAAGCCATATGTGCCCATTGCCATGTAATAGTGAGTAGAGGGAGGGACCTAAACCACCTAGGAACCTCCTCCTTGTTACGCCACTTGGAGCGCATTCATCAAATATCAAAGTGTACGTTGCCAAGTTCGAAAACTCAAAATGTAACAAGTCCAGTGTCACCTACCTATTCCCTCTCTGTGAGATCCAAGCGCCTTCGATCTCCAACACCTGCATCATCAACATCAACATTCATCATCGGGAGTAGTCCTGCTGCATCCAATGTTGGTATTCAAAGCATGATTGACTCCTCTCCTATCTGTGATTAATCAGAAGGATCCTTGATGACTACGCCTGTTGCTGCTGCTGTTGCTGTCAGTGGATCTTCATCCCAGAAAGGGACCAGGAGGAAGACTACTTGTAGCGTATCCTCCAAAAAGCAATTAACTGTTAACCAATAATTTGCAAGGGCAAACAAGTATGACAGCAATCACACAGTTGCACAGCGGATTACTGATGCCATAACAGCTATGCTGGTATTAGTTGTGCATTCAGTATCCACCATTACTGCAGTGGGTTTTCAACAGTTAATTCAGGCCCTGTGTCCTCGCTACCAGATCCCTTCTAGATTCCACTTCGATAAAAGAGTAATTCCAAATCTGTACAAGGACATTAAAAAAACCTTATTAATGTCCTCAGAAATGCCGTTGTACACACTGGCCACTTGACCACTGATATGTGGACAAGTGGGACAGAGCAAACTAAGGATTACATGACTGTGACAGCCCACTGGGTAGGTGTATTGCCTACAATGCAACAGCAGCAGCAGCAACATCTCCCAAAAGACAGCTAATACAAAGGCAGGCTACTCTTTGTATAACTGGTTTCACTAAGAGGCATACCGCTGAGAACCTTTTAGAAAAACAGGGAAATCATTGTTATATGGCTTACCCCACTTCGACTCTACTCGGGATTTGTGATTTCGGACAATGCCACCAATATTGTGAGAGCATTACATCTGGGCAAATTCCAACATGTCCCATGTTTTGCTCACACAATTAATTTGGTGGTGCAACATTTTTTAAAACGTGACAGGGGAGTGCAGGAGATGCTCTCGGTGGCACGTAAAATATCTGGACATTTTAGACATTCGGCGACCACTTGTCGAAGATTGCATGACCAGCAGGTACAGTTAAATTTGCCCTTCCATCAGCTGAAGCAAGAGGTAGTAAGTCGGTGGAATTCTACTCTCTATATGCTTCAGCAGATGGAGTAACAGCAAAAGGCCATCCAGCCCTATACAGCAGCTAATGACAGTGGAGGGGATGCACCTTACTCAAGCACAGTGGAGAATAATTTCTGTGTGTGCAAGGTTCTCAAACCCTTTGAACTTGCCACACGTGAAGTTAGTTCAGACACTGCCAGCTTGAGTCAGGTCATTCCCCTCATCATACTTTAGCAAAAACAGCTGGAGAAACTGAAGGAGGAGCTGAAACGGAGCGATTGCGCAAAGTATGTCGGACTGGTGGATCAAGCCCTTGATTCACTTCACCAGGATCCAAGAGTCGTCAATCTATTGAGATCTGAAAAATATATTTTGGCCACCATTCTGGATCCTAGGTTTAAGTCCTACCTTTGCATTTTTTTCCAAAAGACCAAAATCTAAAACTATGCAAAGAACTGTTGGTCAAAAAATTGTCAGCTGCAGCCGCATGTGAAACACCTTCATTTCCTCCTTCAGTTTCAACAGCTGCCAGGAAAAAAACTCAATTTTCCTTACAGAATGCCTGCTGGTCATGCAGATCATTCACCAAAAAATGACATCTGGTCGGGCCTGAGAGAACTGCCTACTAGTGACATGTTTTCTACCATGACTATGTGTGATATGGTCTCCATTCACAGAATGGTGGAGGATTGTTTCAGAGATAACATCCTAATAGACATGTCAGACAGTCCCTTTCAGTACTGGCAGGAAAAAGAGGCAATTTGGAGTCCCATACACAAACTGGCTTTGTATTACTTTAGTTGCCCACCCTCCAGTGTGTACTCTGAAAGAGTTTTCAGTGCAGCTGGCAACCTTGTCAGTGATCGGCGTAGGAGATTACTTCCTCAAAATGCAGAAAAGATGATGTTCATTAAAATTAATTACAAATTCCACGAGGAAGACCTCGACCAACAATTACATTAAAAAATGACAGAGGCGCCTATGGTGGAATCCAGTGGGGATGAATTAATATTGTGTGAAGAAGAGGATGGACACACTGATGGGGATGACGAGAATGAGGATGATTTGTAATTTAAATCCAGTTTATGTATGGGATTATTTTCTTTTCCATGTCCAAAGCACATTGGCAGCTTGTTTTATGGGGGTCCAAACAAACCAATCATTTCAGCCACAATTGGCAGTCCTTGTCGCTGAAATGATTTGTTTGTTAAACTGTCCTGTTTCGTATACAACATAAGGGTGGGTGGGTGGGCCCAAGTACTAGTCCATCTTTAATCTTTTCCTTTCCATTATGTGCTGATTGGGGCATTGCTGCCTGACATTTTAAATTAATGTTATGGTTGGTTTAGGAACCAATGACTTATTTTAAATTAATTTATGAACAATTTATCAGCCAAGGGCTGCACCCACTGAATTGTTTTTAAATTAATTTATGATGAATTTAACAACCAAGGGCTGCACCCAATGAATTGTTTTTAAATTCATTTATGATGAATTTAACAGCCAAGGGATGCACCCAATGAATTGTTTTTAAATTCATTTATGATCAATTTAACAGCCTAAGGGCTGCACCCTATGAATTGTTTTTAAATTAATTTATGATCAATTTAACAGCCTAAGGGCTGCACCCAAATATTTGTTTTTAAATTAATTTATGATCAATTTAACAGCCAAGAACTGCACCCAATTAATAGTTTTTAAATTAATTTATGATCAATTTTACACCTGACTGTCACTGTCATCGGCGTAGCTGTGCAGGGGTGCTGTGCTCCTGTCTGTCGAGGGGCTGTTGCCCAAAATAATAAATAAACAATTTTTTTGTGTGCGTGTCAGCCACACCTGTCATCGGCATAGCTGTTCAGGGGTGCTGTGCTGCTGTCTGTCAAGCGGCTGCATGAATAGTGCAATGAAAACTTTTTTTTTAAGTTATTGGGTTACAAAAAGTATTTTTTTTAATCTTAAACATAGCAGAAATTTTATCCTAATGGCTTATAAAGTTATATGTTCTAAAAAACTAAAGCCTATATTTGTAAAAAAAAACTAAAGCCTAATTCAGCCAAAAGAGAGACTGACACCATGGCTAAACATAAGAGTCACATTCTGGATGTGAATCGTCTCATTTGCATGGGGAAAACATAACCCTCATATGAGATGGATCTCAGCCAGTGGACAACATTGACATCACCATTAAAAAGTCACAATGGAAGACTACAGTGTGGAGAATCTTTCTTCACAGTCAGGAGAGGCCCCAGAGAACATGAAAAAAAAGATGCTCTAGGTGCTGAACTTCAAGGGATTTCTCCATCATGTTCTGCAGTGTGGAAAGGTTTCATTCACATGTTTTCTATAAAGCAGTTCAAAGTTACAGCCTTCAAAGTGTCTGGCTATAACACCCACCTTTGCCAGGAATTACCAAAGATTATTACAAGCAAAGGATTCATCTGTCTGGGAATTCGTTGATTGTATTTGGCCTGAATGCACTAAGACATCCAGTGATTCTGTCACTGTGTTCTGTAGCCCACTTTATTCCTACCTGAACCGCAAACTGAAATAAGGAATAGTAAGCACAGACAATATGGAGGCCTTTGTTATTCCGCTGCCTGCATGCCAACCAATACATTCCAGACTACACCCACTGGGGGGACCAGGTCTTGATAATGACCATTCCCATCTGTTGCTTTGCCTTCTTCTTCCAAACCATCCATCCTGGACTTCCTGTCCAAAAAGGGTAACGAGGGTACAAAAAGAGGAGCTAGATGTCCCCAATTACTTTTTTCTTCTATCACAGATGATGTGGAGATATAAGCGCTTCAGATGTTGGAAGTACAGGGGCTCCCACCTATTTGGCTTCCCTCCAGACAAAAGAGCTCTGTTTCTCAGGAAGTGTATATGTATGAGCTGATGGCTGTTGGTAAAATAAACACCCTTCAGGAGATGGCAACCCAGAATAACAACAGTAATGTGTCCACTGATAACCACCCTGATCCCTTAACAGCAACATACCCCATATGGCCAACTTATAACATGACACCCAGTTAAAAAGCCTCCTCATCCTTATGACACTAATTCAGTTGCCATGGTTGATCAATCAGCCATGTGTGGTCCACCCAATTTTTGGGCTTCCACATCACATTCACATATCTAAGAAGAAGTGGACAGTGGGAACAATGGCAATTTGAAGGCCACAAACTAACTCTGTATTTTTAATGTCCCTGTTCAGATCGGAAAATTCTGTTACAGAGCAGAAGGTTTGCAAAGGATTATTTAAGTCAATTGTCTATTTAATTTTGGAAAGCACGCTTCCTGGTCCCCTTCTGGGATGAAAAAAATCAACTCCCAGCAAGCAGGCATGGCACAGCCGCACAACATAATACTTAAACCTTAGGTCTGAAATGCTGCTCAGTTCCGCTTGTTCATAATATTTCTCATATGGTTAAGTGGACAGTGGGAACAATGGCAGTTTGAACTAACTATGTTTTTTTTTTATGTCCCTCTACAGATTCGGAAATGCCAGTTTATAGAAGATTTGCAAAGCATTATTTAAGTAATTTGTTTATTTATTTTTGGAAAGCACACTTCCTGGTCCCCTTGTGAGCTGTGAGGTGGTCAAAATTGACAGGAAACGAGTGGAAATAAATCTTATTGAGGTTGTTAATAATGTAGGAACAAAAAAGGCCCATTTTATGTGATTTTAGCTGGTTTTTTGTTTTTTTAAGAAAAAATCCAGATCCAAAACCAAACCCAAAAAACGAAAACAAAACACGGAAGTGAGGTTTTGGCAAAACCAATCCAGATCCAAAACCAGGGGAGATCCAGATCCAAAACCAAAACCAAACATCTCTACTTATGATACTAGTGAGGCTGGTTACGAGTAATGCATTGTCACCTCCCAATTTCATATGCCATATTTCACGGGAAGACAGATTATACATGTTCTGGCCGACTCTGAATAGGACAGATATACACATAAATTAGTAAATTCACTTGTGTGCATGCAGTGTAACCAAAATCCTGTCATTTGCATCCTTACTATGAGATCCGTCCAACTCAGTTTCAGGCCCATTGAGAGGGAAACTTTTACCATTGGAAATCATATTCCACAACTGAATCTCAAAATAAATGGTGAGTACTCATTCTATGTTCCTGCTGAATCTTTATGACACACTAAACAGTGTACACTAAGCAGGCTCATTTTTTTTCACCTGAACCCAAGAAAAACTTCTTACAAATTCCATTCAGAGTGGATTCTGGATAACTCCCAATCTCTCAAAGCCAGTGAAAGTTATTAAGTTATCAATACATCCCACCTCAACTAGTTGATCCTCCCTTTCCAAACATCATACTGTTAGTTTAGTATGAACTTTGTCTATACTGTCCCCTAGCTGATGATGCCTTCCATCAGCATTACATTCCAACATCACCTTAGCTATGTAACTAAGGGCCTGATTCAGCAGGGATTGCTATTCTGTTTATACGCACGCAACGCAGTTGCTAATATCAGCGGTGATATGCAAAGGTTTGCATTCACATTGTGATCGCAGCCTAACATAAGGACGCCCACTTCCCCTTACTCACATCCATATACTTAGCGAACATAGCAAAACAATTGGTAACATCGAGTAACATCGGACCCATATGCACAGTTAAGGCAAGTCAGACTTTACTCAGGAATTGCATACTTCAGCACACATTATGAGGCCTCAGGCTGTGTATAGTATCGCAGTGGCTAATTTATGCATGCCCAATCAATGCAGTCCCAACACACTGTCATGCTTCATGCCTGCATTTGTATGACAACCCCCCATCACCACCCACAAAGGGCACTCCCTGTCAATCACTCTGCAATGGGTCTGCATAGCCTCTGCGATCGCAGTCCCGATCACAATGTCCAGCTCGCACATATGCACGTGCACTGATAAGCATATGCATGAGCGGTACGCAACAATCAGCCAATTGCATGCGTATAAGCAACTGTGATCCTTGCTGAATCAGGCCCTAAGTTCAGTGAGTTGTCATTGTATCTCCTGCCAAATATATGTGTACGTCCCAAATATTTTGATTTTGGTGGGACAGTCCCAAATTTAGTTGGTTTGCGATTATAATGCTCATCCTGATTTCATATAATAATTTAGTTTTTATGTGAAAAATGTCAATGGATGAAATTGTGTGCATGACCACGCCCATGCTGATGTGATCATGCCTCAATGTGCCATAGTCACATCACCAACCCAAATTTCCAGCTGACAACATCGGAAAGTATACTGTACATAACACTAAAACTATTTCTCATACTGGGAACTGGCTTCATCAGGGTAGGCTGGGTCAAAGGTTGTTTGGCAGGGCTAGACCAGTCCTATTTTCAGTATCTTGCACCCCCTCTTCCACTCTATGTCTATTTGTCTCACCAGCAGTGTGTGTTTCTTTCCTACCCATGTGTCGGTCTGTCTATCTCCTCCCTAAGGTTTTTTGTATTCTTATTGCTTTGTCTGTTGATGTCCTTTACCATCTTAATACTCTTTCGGCATTTGGTCACAGGATAGATAGTAACCATCTTGTCAACATTAGAATGTCGACATTGTTCAACATGTTGACATGTTGACAGGCACCATATTGGCATCCTGAAAATGATCACAATGTAAACATCTGATATATAGCCATATGAAATTTTGACATTCTGAAGATGCTGACTTTCAGGGTTGGGTTCCGAGGGGAAGTTAGGGTTAGGCTGCAGGATGGGGGATGTTAGGGCTATGCACTAGGGGGAGGGTTAGTATAAGTGATTAGGATTAGAGATAGGGGGTTGAATACTCAGTAGAACACAACTGCTTCTCACATGACTGATGGGACCTGGAAGAAGATGCTGGAGGTGCTGATGTCACCAGGAGACTTTGCGGTTTGGCACTAGTGAGCTATAGCATACATTTTTAATTTAAACAACACTATACTGTATAACTCTGATTTGTCCTAATTTTGGTAAGAGACTCCTCATTTGAGTACTCTGTCCTGTATTCCCGATCAGGTCTGAATTATTTCAATCAGCTGGTCAGGTAAGCCCAATTTATTCTGCTCCACATATCAGAACAGTGGTAAAGGGGTATGCAGCACTGAAAACGAAGGGGATAGGATGGGGTGCAACAAAGCACATAGTAAGTGCTGACAACACCCATGTGACATTTGGCCATGATTGTTATATAATAACAATGCACTACCTTTTGTGCTGGGTCATCTAGAAAACATGTTGGCAGTGCAATAAACAAATCCTTTACTCATTAAATATTTTTTTTTTATTACAGAACAGGGAGTACTACCTTGATGTTTGAAAAATTGGTGTTCCCAAAAGAAAGGCAAAGAGAAAACAAGGTTATTTTCTTGCAGTAGAAACCGTGCATATTCACCATCAAAACATTTCTATGCTCTTTGATAAGTCAACATGTGTCCTATTTCTAAAACTACCTTTGAAGTATGAGCCGCTGCTCAAAGGCCAGTGCTTTTTACTTGACCCCAAGTCAAAAATTTGTAAGCCAGCCCCTGTGCTTCATGGAACTAAAGATAATATTTGTATATATTCACCATGTCCCAAAAACTGATGCATTCAACTGAGACTAAGAGGTATATTTACTAAAACTTGTATTTGTGTTTTTTACTTTTTGCAAACCAACCATTTGCCAAAGTCAAATCCGATGGCAAAATGACCAAAAGTCTGACTTTGGAACACTAAAACATAAGGACAACCATCGTTTTGAAAAATTACCAAAAACTGAACACAGACCTGTCTGTGGCAAGCAAATCTTGGGTGATGCGCTGCACAGTTCACTATGATCTGTGCAGGCTTTGTTACTGTTTTACTGTAAAATGTGAATAAATGATTAAAAATGGGGGGAAAGCATCTTCCATATCCAATTCATAACCAGACTCAGATCTCTGAGTCTATGGCTGGTTATGAAAAATAGGGGGAAATATTGGTATGAGGTTCCAATAACAAGCACCAGGCTGAACCAGCCAGAGGGCAGACATTATAGCAAGGGGGCACATATTTATTCACATTTTACAATAACAAAGCCTGCACAGATCAAAGTGACTTGGCCAATTGGACAAAAAGTGGAATTAATTTGTATTGATGTTATATATGCTCATAGATGATAAGCATAATATAGACAAACACTTTTGTGTTAGCTGTGGAAAGAGAAGTGTGTGCTAGAGATAGGGAAGGCAATTGTAATAGTAAGGGGCATTATCTCAACTGTGAAGTGTCTAAGGGCCATAGTGTTAAACTTTAATATATCAGTAATTTTAAATCTGGAATATTGGTACATTTGTGACATCAATTCAAGTATTCTGAGGAAATATATGTATGAATCTAATGTATTATTGTATTATTGTTATTGTAGACTAACACTTACATTTAGGTGTATCAATTATTTCATTGGATCCATTTATACTGTAGTAGTTGGTCATACAGAGTTCCTGAATAATAAATTGCTAGCTCCCTTATTAAGTACTTAACTGCACTTTTGTCCATTATTTGAAAAGGTACATTAGGGAAGTGACTCACTAAGCTAGATATCTCTAGGCAGGGATCCCCAAGCCAATCCATGGTGGATTACTTTCAATATCCTGTGAGAACTTGGGTGGTATACTTTGCTTATGTGAATAAGAGTATTGCTATAGGTAGCAATACCTGCCATCTTATCGCCTCCTCTCTCTTGCAGACTGAACATGTTTGCAATGCTGAGAATTCTTTGTATTCTTGTCCTACACTAGTTCCTGTTTGCCTACTCAGGTTAGGAAAACCATTTTCAGCCAATAGTAATAGCTGCTATGTCTATGACTTCTGGTGCATACATACAGGATGATCGTCAGCGATAACGATATCACTGAATGATCTCCCGTGTGTGCTGGATGATCGATATCGATCATCCATAACACCATAAACCCGCCAACGATGGACCAGCATTCTGCGATCAATGATCACGGGTCCCTATGTAACCAGGCTGATATCGACCAGGTTGGCTTGTATGCACAGGCGATGGATGATATCGTTATCGTCCATATGTGCTCGTGCATCGCAGGTCGTTGGTAGGTTGGAAGGCACAAAAAAATGCACAATATGAACGATAACGATATGATCGATATTGTTATCGTTCATATTGTGCATTTTTATCGTACCGTGTGTAGGGACCATTCCAGAGGCAGATGGAATCTCCAATCAATCAGGAAAACAAAATTGGAAAAGTTAGTGCAATACATAAGAATTCATTTTTTACCAGATATGATTTTTCACATTTGTGTTGACATAATTTATGGATCTGTCCATTAATCTTGCCATTGTACAGTATATATTGTTCTGTCCATTAGTATTGGCAATAGATATAGTTCTGCAAACTACTAATTGTGACAAAATGTATGTCTCCTTGTAAATTATGGATATAACAGGTTTTGGATCGAATATAAATCACTTCGTCCCATTATCATAAACCAGTTTACACTAGCAATTGTGAGGAGAGGGTCTTTTGTGTTTCAGTAGCAAAAGTGAGTTACAGACAAAGTGAGACAGAGGGCTAGACTGAGTGCGACAGGCAGGGATAGAAAAAGATGGGGTGAGAGCATGATAAAAATATTGATACAAGTTGACTATCATGGATAAGGTTAATAGAGTTATTTTGGCATGTCCTAGGTTTGCTGGGAAGGCCTTTAAAAGAAGATTCTGTAGGAGTCACAGAGCATTGCATCTGGTAATTTTGCTGACTCTGGGCCTAATTCAAATGCAATGCAGATGTTTATGCATTTTAGCGATTGTCAGAGGTCTGCACATGCCCACTGCACTTGCATCAAGTTACATTACGATCGGCGGCTGCAGGGACTATTTTCCAGTAACTATTGACAGTCAGAAAGCTTTTGGGGGAGGTAGCGGGAGAATGGTGGCAAAAAATGCCGGTGCTGTAACCACTGCTGCATCTTTGTAAGCAGATGCTTGCATTTGAGAAGCCACCCGTGGGAGCCTCATTGCAAATCTAGGTGTCAGGGACATTTGCACATTTTCACACATTCACTGCATACACAAATGCAGCAGCTGCGTTAGTGTCCATCTCGGAATCAGGCCCTTTGTTACTAAGTAACTGCTGAGCTCTCACTGCTCACACATTGTTCTGCGCAGAAAGATGTCTTATATCTATCTTGCTGTCTTTGGAGCATAGTCACTTACAGGTGATATTTTGAAAAACCCTGCAGTGAGAGGTTTTTCCCACAGGCAAGGTTTTAACTATTCAATTGAAGCAAAAAAAAAATCAGTTGCATTAATTTCTACAGAAATTAAAGCAGCTTTTTTCTTGCAGCCCCATAGACTTAAAAAGAAATAGGAAAAGTCCCACTTTCAGGATTTGCTTTAGAGCCCCTGGAACCTCCCTCTAATGACTAATTATTCAATTGAAAGTTTCCAAGTAGCTTAATTGGTATATAATTACATTTCCTTCTGGTAGCCCTGTCCTCCTCCTATGCTGCCCTGACATGCAGTAGGTCTTCTCTTCCCAATCATAGCAGGTAGCAGGGCAGCTTTCTCTCCTCATCCTCCTTCTGCAGCTTCTCTAGCTCTTCCTTCTTAACACTGATTACAGATGGGCTGGAGGGCCGGACACTGCTGTTCTTGCTGCTAGGCTGCATCCCCAAGATGTCTCGTTGGTCCAGCTGGGGGATAGCACATTCCTCCATTATCTCATCTAATTCCTCTCCTGGAATACTGGTGGTATAGTACTCTCTTTCAAAAAGCATAACAAAGTCAGTGAAATACAGTACAGTACATCTCAAACATTTGCAAAAAATCATAAAATACATATAAAAATACACTTGCCACCCTGCGGTTTTGCTATGTACAGAAGTTTGGAGAATGCTTGATAATGTGGCATGTGACTCTGTAACTCCAGATGGAGGGGACTTTGGTGAAATTGCAGGTTAAGTGAGGACACATCTGTATATAATGCACATTACTATTACCTACAAATATGTCTCTATACATTACACTGATTTTATTAATGCAGCATAAACTGAAAAGTACTGTTATTGTGTACATAATTTATTTAAATAGAATTATCTTCTTTGGTTTCACAATTAGTTGAACTCAAAATAGACAATTGATAATTATTGGAAACTTTTGCATATTCTATTTAAGGACTCCATTTGACATTTTGTCTTTCAAGGTAACGTAAGATAAGCTATAGGAAGGCAATAATTGTAAAGTTATTATATTCAGGGGAAAAATACCAAACTGAGGCAAATTTCCACCAAAGAATTTGAGCAATACCGCAGCCAAGTGCAGGATGGAGATGAATATACCATTAAACTGTTTTTAAAACTTTGCTTGTCTCTAGTATAGAACTTTAGCTATGTTTGTGTCCTCATTTATGTAGACTTAAATTGGAAAGTTGATCTATTTCTAGAATAGAATGTATGCAGCTTTAGACTCTAAAGCCAATATATGTTGTTATTTCAAACCATGGATGAGCGTTGTAATTGTGATGCCCATCTAAGAATAACTTAGTTAACATATGTTGCTCTATTTAAATTACAGTGACTATTTAAGGAAAAGTGATCTGGCTCCATCTTATTGCTTTTATGCTTCAATAAAGAAGAAGTGGTAAAAGTGATAATATGGACAATGACACATAATGTTTGATGGAAACATCACATAATGGGCATGAAAATGAGAATCCACAGATACCTCAAAGCAGAGGCAGATGATAGAGATTCAAATACTGCTGACACTGAACGCTTTGCAAAATGTTATCCTGGTTGCATAAAACAAAATTATGTTTTTATATGCCAAAGCTCTTTTTATGTCAAATAAACAGCCCAATGAATTGCAATCACTCTATTAAGTACATCTGTTTGCTTTACTTTTAATTATATCTGGCACTATTTTGAGCAACTCTGGCGATAAATGATTTTTTCCTGATTGATAAGTAGAAAAATGGTTCATGTTCCACAATAACAATTAAAAAGATCCACAAAATAAGATCGATGTGCAAGTTTAAATCCAAAGAACTATGAGCACACAAGTGTCATAAAACATTTTTTGTAAAATGCCAAAAATAAGATAGATTCATAACTTAGTTGGCTGAAACACTGGATGATATAAAACTGCTTTCAATGTAAATGGAAAAAATAAAAGTACGTATTGCTACTCACAGCATGATTGAAAATGTTTACACATAGAAATTAGAAACTTTCAGAATGATAGAGGCAAAGCTCACTGATTGATAGTTTAAAACGTCAGTTATATCCAAGCAAAAGTCAGTAGGAAAGTCTCTGTGTACACCACATTGTGGCTACATCATCAAATCAGGAGGTCAGAAATTAACTGATGAGTTAAAGGTTGCACTCAACAGAGAACAACAGACTGGTGTTTGTGTCATCATTTAATGTCTTC
This sequence comes from Taudactylus pleione, assembly GCA_031769625.1. Lineage (NCBI taxonomy): Eukaryota > Metazoa > Chordata > Amphibia > Anura > Myobatrachidae > Taudactylus > Taudactylus pleione. Next base: position 3,826,267 of record JAUIMM010000210.1, on the reverse strand, counting down.
ACTGATGTGATAAAAAATAATGTGCAAGCATTAGAGTATTTTGACACATACACACTGAAAATGACTAATTTTAGGCAACAATCTGTGAAATTTGATACTGAAAAGCTGTTTAGGCTACTAAGTGTTTAGTTGAACTACCTAGAAAATTAAGCCATTATAGAATATTTGTTTGGAGGGCATTCAAAAACTGGTGAGGAAGTAATATGGTAACTTAGGAAGTAATACGTAACAATTGTTTTGTTCAATTGAATAAAATGTTTTCTCACTGAATTTAGTGTATTACATGTTTTTATAATTTTATTATTTGTAGTTATTTTCCTATTATCGCTATATTAATGTAAAATCTTTACAATTATGTTAAACTGGTTTGGCTGGCAGGCATTACTAATTGATGTATTGGTGATATGGTGCACATTGATTTGTTACTATCTATTGTCAGTGTGGCTGTTCTCTGGGCTTAACTTGTTTAATCTCGTGTCACTGTTTAATTTATTTTTGCAATATACTTGTAGCAGAGAGAAATGCAAAAAATCCTGAATGGCCATCCTTATGCTATGAGAAGAGATACTGGCTCTTCATGATTTGTCATGTACAATGAAAGTGACCTTATTGGTATTAATGTTGTTAATTTACATGCTGAATGTGAAGTGGTGACCACAGAGGTAGTTGCTTTGTACCAAGTGCCCTTACAAGTCGGTACATCATCCTAATTTCAAACTGAATAAAATATAATTAAATAAATGTTACTAAAATATAATTCTTTCCTTTAAAATATATTATGACTAAAATCTCACATAAATGGCTATTTTTTGTTAATATTTTGGAATAGGTATATTTCAAAATGAAATCAATAGTAAGGTAAATTTACTGCCGTGAGTGTCCTTCTACATTTTATTGTATTTTTCTACCAAATTTGAACTTTTAATAATAATTATTTTTATTAAATAAGATAAATATTTAGAGGCCCATTTTAATACATTAAAGACATATTTATTTACAAGAAATTACATCAATTAACATTCACACATGTATATATTGTACAGTTTCTAATGTTAACAAATATATTTCACATATTTATTTCCTAGGTGTATTGAATGCAATAATAAATTCATATTGGCTCCTTACATAGACATTTCATATTTTAAATGCAGGATTTATACAGTATGTACAGAAAAAAAATCTTCCTGTCAAATCTTAATCTGTAATATAATTGTTTTTGCAAAACCTTTGTAACATTTAAAGCCTGAGTGTCTTGACATAGAATCTCCATCAGTTCTACATTAGTTCCTTAGAATACACACACTGGTGTTTTTCCCTACTAAGGCTCTTACTTTCAGTCGGTGATCACAAGTGAATGTTTAAGAGGTTCAGTTACCTGGTTCACCTACAGAGAGGGAATAAGTTACCTGCTAACAAAGAATGCATCCTTTCATTTAATTTGAATAAGCAACACATGCCAGGGTAGTTTCTAGTCAAAGTATTTTCCAGAGTAAAACTTGAAAATATGCCAATTCCCTCTCCTTAATGGAAGTTACAGAATTTGCCAACATTGAGGGTTGTTGTTATACTAATTTGTGAGTGTAAATCCTCCACGGATCTAATTTAAATGATGAGCAAAACACAGATATAATCTAATTAAATGAAGCAAATTAAGCCAATTACATTTGATGCACAGGTTTTTTTGCCGGTCCCAGCCTGTTTTAACCCCTTCACACATCAAAGCAAATTGCCGAGTCAAGCATTTGGACCCGATATTGGATGTTGTGTCACTCGTTTCCAGGAGGAATTTCCTTTCTTCCCTGATGGATCTGCTAATATCTCTCTCTACGTAATGGTCAATTACTATCATGTTTTAGTATATGTAACATCTGCTTTGTCTGTGAGGCCCCCTGAGGGAATGGGTTAGATATGTTGTCCTATCCAAATGACACTCCTAATTCTCAGATTAATCTACACTTTGTGTCATGAATTGTGAGTAGAGCTAATGGCCTGGTCAAATGCAAATGCATAGTTACCCATTCTAAAAAATTACATTCCAATGTGATATTTGTGCAAGAAACTCACTGGAAATCAGAGGATTTTTTTTCCCTTCAAGCTCCTTGGTTGTGTCAGTGTATTGCTGCATCTTACCGGACCAGATCCAGGGGCGTTGCCATTATATTTTCCAAGGTCTCTCCCCTTCCTTATACTAAGTCAAATCATTGATCCAGGTGGGAGATATATAATCTTAGACATGACCATACATGGTACTAACCATACTCTGGTCAATATATACGAACCTAATGTGGAGACTTCATCCTTCTTTGACACATTGCTACAAACTTTAGTGTGACAATTTTCCATTAATAGTTGGGGGGGATTTTTATACAGTAGCAGATTCCCTTATAGACAAATCTCCTCCAAAGCTCAGACCACACTTACCTCTTACATCTTTCTGGATTTTACTATGGCCCTTCAGATATCAGACCCCTGGAAATTATTTAATCCATCAGACAAATCCTAAACATTCTATTCTGGAGTCCATCGCTCCTTCTCAAATTTAGACTACTTACTAATTTCCGATATAATATAATATTCTTCTGGCTTTGCATGAACTCTACCTAACAATATATAGAGATTCCCCTCAATATCCTACTTTTAATTAATTGCATACTATGTTGTTGCCTAAACCAGGAAAAGCTCCCCAACTAGTAGGGTCATATAGGCCAATTACATTATTGAATGTGGATTTCAAAATATTATTTTAAATTATGGCCAATCACCTTCAAATGATTTGCCAAGTATGCTTACGGATCACCAGTTGGGTTTTGTAGCTGAGCGGCACTCAGTATGGGCTATTCAGTGATTATGGCAACTGTGACTTCAATACAATCCCCACACTCCACATATTTGTTGTTGATAGCAAAAAAATGGGTCTTACCTACTGTAGGCGCTAATGAGTTCTAAACCATATGGGAACATATGAGAGGTATTCAGTTTTAAATGAAACAATTATTACATTTATTCATCATAACAGAAAACATGTGATAATAAAAAACACGTGAAGACGTATGAAAACATGAAACATTTAACATACAAAATCATGAATCGGGGGATCCCAAAGATAATGGGTTAGGTCCAAGAATTCATGGGTTTGGGAATGATGGACAAATGCCCCGACAAAGCGAGTAGATCCAATCAGATTTACCAGCATGTGGATTGAAGCTGGATGGGTGAGTGGGATGGACAAGGGGAATGTCTAGTGTATTCCTTGGGATTGGTGATAGTATAAAAAAATGTCCCACAGGATGGGTAAGTATATTTTCAAATTTTAAGTAAAAAGATGAAACTTGATAACATGAAGTGTTTAAGTAAAGTCGTACCGGATGAGAGGTGGGGAGCCAGCGGGTGTTGGTTTGCAGGGATTCTGGGTGGCCCTGCAATGGCTCCACTGGTTTGTACCCAAATCGTCCAAACCCATGAATTCTTGGACCTAACCCATAATCTTTGGCATCCCCCCATTCATGATTTTGTATGTTAAATGTTTCATGTTTTCATACGTCTTCACGTGTTTTTTATTATCACGTTTTCTATTATGATGAATAAATGTCATATTTGTTTCATTTAAAACTGAATACCTCTCATATGTTCCCATATGGTTTAGAACTGATTAGTACCTACAGTAGGTAAGACCCATTTTTTTGCTATTAACTTCAGGTTTCCTACTAGAAAAACTCATTACCTACCATGCCTGCTTACAAACAGGGAGCGCCCAGGGTCACATACACCCAAGGGCCGGATTAACAATGGAGCGGGTGGAGCTATAGCTCCAGGCCTTCCATTGATAAAAGGCCCACACCGACTGCAGTGCAAGCAGGAAAAAAAAGTTTTTTTTCCTGTCAACACTAAGGAACAGCTCAGCCAGCTCTCTCACCTAATGGCTGTCATAAACAGAGCTTAGCCCATTCTGACCTCCTCGGTCCACACCCGTTCCCCTCCTCTTGGAGTATAGACAGGCCAGGAAAAAGCCCCGCCCACCAGCAACCTGCTGAAGCCCCACCCACCTCTGAAGTCCCGCCCACCACCGACTCGCCGAAGCTCTGCCTCCATTATACAGAGGCTCCATCTCCTGAACCATCCTACTCAAAAGCTGTGTCAAGCGCCTAGTGAAGGAGGGAAGGCAGCTCAGCCAAGCATGTCAGGATTAGCTTTCTCTGGTCAGTGTAATGTCTGGCCTCTGTCTGTATATATGTATGTAATTATCTATTATCTATCTATAATATTAGGTGGGTATAAGAGCTTGTGTGTGTGTGTGTGTGTGTGTGTATATATGTGTATATATATATATATATATATATATATATAATCTATCCACACGTGTACATATATGCATGTACATAATATTATATACATATATATACATACACACACGTACTATATATGTGTATGTGTGTGTATATATATATATATATATATATATATGCGCACATACTTGTTTGTGTGTATATATGTATGTGTAAATGTATGTTTGTGTATATGTATCTGTATATATGCATGTACTTGTATGTGTGTATGTATATACATACACGTGTGTATATACATGTACACATACATATATATACAAATGTACGTGCATACATAGACACGAGTGTGTGTATATATATATATATATATATATATTAGGGGTGAGCTGGTTCGGATTTCTGAAATCCGAACCCCCCCGAGCCCCCTGATCCGAGGCAGATCCGAGTCAGGCTCGACTTTTCCCGCCTGACTCGGATCTGAAATCGAGGCAAAACGTCATCATCCCGCCTTCCGGGTCTCGGGGGTTTTGGATCCTATATAAGGTACCCGCGTCGGCGTCATTTTCTCACTCGGCTGTAGACAGTGAAGAGGGAGGGTGGGAGTTAGGGCTGGCTGGGCTGTGTAGTGTAGTGTAGTGTAGTGCAGAGTAGTGTTGTGCTGTGCTGCACTGTGCTGCTGTTGTCCATAGGGGCTGTGTCCACTACTTCAAAGTCCATAGGGGCTGGCTGTGTTGTGCTGTGCTGCTGTTGTTAATAGGGGCTGTGTCCACTACTTTAAAGTCCATAGGGGCTGGCTGGACTGTGTTGTGCAGTCAGTTCTCCATAGGGGCTGTGTCCACTCCAAAGTCCTGTGCAGTGTCCCAGTCCTAAAGGTGTGCTGTAGTGTTGTCCAGGGGGAGCTCTGTCCATCAGGGGTGCTCCCCCCAAGTGCTAAAAAAATAATATTTTTTCTGTGTTTGTGAATTGTGTGCGCAGTAGCCGCACATGCATCAACAAAGTAGTGCCAAGCGTGTGCCTGTGTCAAAAGTAAAGGGCCGGCTGGCTTGACCGTTAAAGGCTGCTGTAACCCCCAAAGTACACTCCAAACCAAATAACAAAATTTTTTTTCTGTGTTTGTGAATTGTGTGCGCAGTAGCCGCACATGCATCAAAAAAGTAGTGCCAAGCGTGCGCCTGTGTCATAAGTAAAGGGCCGGCTGGCTTGACCGATAAAGGGTGCTGTAACCCCCAAAGTACACTCCAAACCAAATAAAATATTTTCTGTGTTTGTGAATAGTGTGCGCAGTAGCCGCACGTGCATCAACAAAGTAGTGCCAAGCGTGTGCCTGTGTCATAAGTAAAGGGCTGGCTGGCTTGACCGTTAAAGGGTACTGTAACCCCCAAAGTACACTCCAGTCCAAACCAAATAACAAAATATTTTTTCTGTGTTTGTGAATTGTGTGCGCAGTAGCTGCACGTGCATCAACAAAGTAGTGCCAAGCGTGCGCCTGTGTCATAAGTAAAGGGCCGGCTGGCTTGACCGCTAAAGGGTGCTGTAACCCCCAAAGGGAACTCCAAACAAAATAAAAAAATATATTTTTTTGTGTTTGTGAATTGTGTGCGCAGTAGCCACACATGCATCAACAAAGTATTGCCAAGCGTGTGCCTGTGTCATAAGTAAAGGGCCAGCTGGCTTGACCGTTAAAGGGTGCTGTAACCCCCAAAGTACACTCCAAACCAAATAACCAAATATTTTTTCTGTGTTTGTGAATTGTGTGCGCAGTAGCCGCATGTGCATCAGCAAAGTATTGCCAAGCGTGCGCCTGTGTCATAAGTAAAGGGCCGGCTGGCTTGACCGTTAAAGGGTGCTGTAACCCCCAAAGTACACTCCAAACCAAATAACAAAATATTTTTTCTGTGTTTGTGAATTGTGTGCGCAGTAGCCGCACGTGCATCAACAAAGTAGTGCCACCCCCAAAAAAATATTTTCTGTGTTTGTGAATTGCGTGCGCAGTAGCCGCACATGCATCAACAAAGTAGTGCCAAGCGTGCGCCTGTGTCATAAGTAAAGGGCCGGCTGGCTTGACAATTAAAGGGTGCTGTAACCCCCAAAGTACACTCCAAACCAAATAAAAAAATATTTTCTGTGTTTGTGAATTGTGTGCGCAGTAGCCGCACGTGCATCAACAAAGGAGCAGCGCCAAGCGTGCACCTGTGTCCCATAAGTAAAGAGCCGGCTGGCTCATTTCTTAAAGGGTGGTGTAACCCACAAAGTGCACTACTCTCCAGCAAAAATAAAAAAATATTTTCTGTGTTTGTGTGCGCCTTAGCCGCACGTATATATCAAATCGATATAACATAAATGGAGGACCAAACTTTCTCCGATAAAAATAAAATAGAGAAAGATCAAGAACCACTTCCTCTTAGTGCTGAAGCTGCTGCCACTAGTCATGACATAGACGATAACATGCCATCAACGTCGTCTGCCAAGGCCGATGCCCAATGTCATAGTAGAAGCCACATACAATCCCAAATGACAAAGATCAGGAAAATGACCTTAAAAAAAACATTTAAATCATCTGAAGAGAAACATAAACTTGCCAATATGCCGATTATGACATGGAGTGGCAAGGAACGGCTAAGGTCTTTCCCTATGTTCATGACTAGTGGTTCAGCTTCACATGACGATGGAAGCCCTCCTCCCACTAAAAAAATCAAGCGTGTAAAGCTGGCAAAAGCACAGCGAAGAACTGTGCGTTCTAAGAAGATATCACAAATCCCCAAGGAGAGTCCAAGTGTGGTGGCGGTTGTGATGCCTGACCTTCCCAGCACTGGACGGGAAGAGGTGGCTCTTTCCACCATTTGCACTCCCCCTGCAAGTGCTGAAAGGAGCACCCACAGTCCACTTGCTGATATGCAAATTGAAGATGTCACTGTTGAAGTACAACAGGATGAGGATACTGGTGTAGTGGTGCTGAGGAGGAAGTTGGCGAGGAGGATTCTGATGGTGATGTGGTTTGTTTAAATCAGGCTCCGGGGGAGACAGTTGTTGTCCGTGGGATGAAAAAGCCCATCACAGTCATGCCTGGGCAGAAGACCAAACATTCCACCTCTTTGGTCTGGCAATATTTCTATCCAAATCCGGACAACAACTGTCTTGCCATATGTACCTTATGTAAAGGTGGAATAAGAAGGGGTAAGGATGTTAACCACCTAGGAACATACTCCCTTATACGGCACCTGCAGCGTGTTCATAATAAGTTACTGTCAAGTTCAGAAACTTTGGCTAAGACCGAAAGCAGTCCAGGGACACCTAAATCCTGTTGTCCTGTTGTATCCAAGCGCCTGCAAACCACACCGTCAACTCCCTCCTCGTCAATTTCCTCCTTAGTCAGGATCGGAAGTAGTCCTGCAGGCCATGTCACTGGCATGACTGACTCTCCTATCCGGGATTCCTCCGGAGGATCCTGCATTGCTATGCCTCCTGCTGCCGCTGCTGCTGTTGCTGCTGCTGGGAGTCGTTCATCATCCCAGAGAAGAAGTAGGAACACCACTACTTTTACTAAACAATTGACCCTCCAACAGTCCTTAGCGAGGAGGATGAAGTACGACAGCAGTCATCCTGAAGCAAAACGTATAACTCAGGCCTTGACTGCTATGTTGGTGTTAGTGCAGTGGGATTTAGACAATTGATGGAGGTAGTGTGTCCCCGGTTCCAAATCCCGTCTAGATTCCACTTCACTAGGCAGGCGATACTGAGACTGTACAGAAACGTCAGAAAAGTGTCCTCAGTGTCCTGAAAAATGCCGTTGTACCCAATGTCCACTTAACCACGGACGTGGACAAGTGGAACAGGGCAGACTAAGGACTATATGACTGTGACAGCCCACTGGGTAGATGTATCACCTTACGCAGCAACAGCAGCAGCGTCACCAGTCGCAGCATCTCAGAAACACCAGCTCGTTCCAAGGCAGGCTACGCTGTGTATCACCAGTTTCAGTAAGAGGCACACCGCCGACAACCTCTTAGAGAAACTGAGGGAAATCATCGCCCAGTGGCTTACCCCACTTAGACTCTCCAGGGGATTTGTGATATCTGACAATGCCACCAATATTGTGCGGGCATTACATCTGGGCAAATTCCAGCACGTCCCATGTTTTGCTCACACAATAAACTTGGTGGTGCAAAATTTTCTGAAAAGCGACAGGGGCGTGCAGGAGACGCTTTGGGTGGCCCGAAAAATTTCTGGCCACTTTCGCCATTCAGCGACTGCGTGCCGAAGACTGGAGCGCCAGCAAACACTCTTGAACCTGCCCCGCCATCACCTGAAGCAAGAGGTTGTGATGCGGTGGAACTCAACCCTCTATATGCTTCAGAGGATGGAGGAGCAGCAAAAGGCCATTCAAGCCTATACATCCACCTATGACATAGGCAAAGGAGGGGGTATGCACCTGACTCAAGCGCAGTGGAGAATGATTTCCGTGTTGTGCAAGGTTCTCCAGCCCTTCGAACTTGCCACACGTGTAGTCAGTTCAGACACTGCCAGCTTGAGTCAGGTCATTCCCCTCATCAGGCTTTTGCAGAAGCAGCTGGAGAAAGTGAAGGAGGAGCTAAGATGGAGCGATTCCGCTCGGCATGTGGGACTTGTGGATGAAGCCCTTCATTCGCTTTGCCAGGATTCCAGGGTGGTCAATCTGTTGAAATCAGACCACTACATTTTGGCCACCGTGCTCGATCCTAGGTTTAAAGCCTATGTGGTGTCTCTCTCTTTCCGGCCGACACAAGCCTGCAGAGGTGCAAAGACCTGCTGGTGAACACACTGTCAGCTGAAGCGGAACGTGACACGTCAACAGCTCCTTCTTCATTTTCTCCTGCAACTGGGGCTGTCAGGAAAAAACTTAGGTATCCTAAGCAACCAGCTGGCGGTGATGCAGGGGAGGCAGGACCAAGTTTGGACATCTGGTCCGGACTGAAGGACCTGGCAACAATTTCTGACATGTCTACTGTCACTGCATATGATACTGTCACCATTGACAGAATGGTGGAGGATTACATCGGTGACAGCATCCAAGTAGGCATGTCAGACAGTCCATACCTGTACTGGCAGGAAAAAGAGGCAATTTGGAGGCCCCTGTACAAACTGGCTCTATTTTACCTGAGTTGCCCCCCCTCCAGTGTGTACTCCGAAAGAGTGTTTAGTGCAGCCAGGAACCTTGTCAGCGAAAGGCGTAGGAGGTTGCTTCCACAGAATGTGGAGATGATGTTTATCAAAATGAATTATCAGCTCTTCCAGGGAGACCAGCCTCCAGAACGTACAGAGGGACCTGTGGTGGTGGATTCAAGTGGGGACGAGTTAATACTTTGTGAGGATGAGGATGTACACACTGAAGAGGGTGAGGAATCGGTGGATGAGGAGGATGAGGATGACATCTTGCCTCCGTAGAGCCAGTTTGTGCAGGGACACATTAATTGCCAGCTTGTTTTGTGGGGGCCCAAACGAACCAATCATTTCAGCCACAGTTGTGTGGCAGACCCTGGCGCTGAAATGATTGGTTTGTTAAAGTGTGCATGTCCTGTTTATACAACATAAGGGTGGGTGGGAGGGCCCAAGGACAATTCCATCTTGCACCACAGTTTTGGGCCTAGTTTTTCAAACTGCCATTCTGTCTGCCACTGCAGTATCACTCCTAGATGGGTCACGTGTTTGTGCCGCCCACTCGTGTCGCTTAGCATAGTCATCCAGCTACCTCGGTGCAGCCTTTTGGACATAAAAACACTATTGTGAGGTGTGAGGTGTTCAGAATAGACTGGAAATTAGTGGAAACTAAGGTTATTGAGGTTAATAATAGCATAGGAGCAGAAAAACCAACACATTCTGTGATTTTAGCTGTTTTTATGCTTTTTTAAAAAACCAATCCAGATCCAAAACTCGAAGAAAGATCCAGATCCAAAACCAAAACACAAAACACGAAAAGTGGCCGGTGCACACCCCTAATATATATATATATATATATATATATATATATATATATATATATATGTGTACTTGCGTGTATACAGTCAGGTGCATAAATATTGGGACATTGACAGAATTTTCATATTTTGGCCTCTATTCACCACCACAATGGCTTTGAAAAAAAAAACCAAGATGTGCTTTAACTGAAGACTTTCAGAATTAATTTTAGGGTAATTACATCCAAATTAGGTGAATGGTGTAGGAATTACAATGGTTTCTATATGTGCCTCCCACTTTTTAAGGGGCCAAAAGTAATGGGACTATCAACTCAAAAGCTATTTCATGGACAGGTGTGGGCTATTCCCTCATTATTTCATTATCAATTAAGCAGGTAAAAGGTCAGGAGTTGATTCTAGGTGTGACATTTGCATTTGGAATCAGTTGCTGTCGACTCTAAATATGAGATCCAAAGAGCTGTCACTATCAGTGAAGCAAGCCATCATTAGGCTGAAAAATCAAAACAAACCCATCAGAGAGATAGTAAAACAATTAGGTGTGGCCAAATCAACTGTTTGGAACATTCTTAAAAAGAAAGAACGCATCGGAGAGCTCAGCAACACCAAAAGACCCGGAAGACCACGGAAAACAACTGTGGTGGATGACAGAAGAATTATTTCCTGGGTGAAGAAAAACCCCTTCACAACAGTTGGCCAAATCAAGAACACTCTCCAGGAGGTAGGTGCATAAGTGTCAAAGTCAACAATCAAGAGAAGACTTCACAAGAGTGAATATTGAGGGTTCATCACAAGATGTAAACCATTGATGAGCCTCAAAAACAGAAAAACCAGATTAGTGTTTGCCAAACAACATCTAAAAAAGCCATTACAGTTCTGGAACAAAGATCAACTTGTACCAGAGTGATGGAAAGAGAAGAGTATGGATAAGGAAAGGATCTGCTCATGATCCAAAACATACCACCTCATCAATGAAGCATGGTGGTAATAGTGTCATGGCGTGGGCATGTATGGCTGCCAATGGAACTGGTTTCCTTGTATTTATTGATGATGTGACTGCTGACAAAAGCAGCTGAATGAATTCTGAAGTGTTTACTGCAATATTATATGCTCATATTCAGTCAAATGCTTCAGAACTCATTGGATGGCGCTTCACAGTGCAGATGGACAATGACCCGAAGCATACTGCAAAAGCAACCAAAGAGTTTTTAAGGCTAAAAAGTGGAATATTATGTAATGGCCAAGTCAATCCCCTGACCTGAATTCGATTGAGCATGCATTTCACTTGATGAAGACAAAACTGAAGGGAAAATGCCCCAAGAACAAGCATGAACTGAAGACATTTGCAGAAAAGGTCTGACAGAGCATCACCAGGGATGAAACCCAGTGTCTGGTGATGTCTATGAGTTCCAGACTTCAGGCTGTAATTGCCTGCAAAGGATTTTCAACAAAGTATTAAAAAGTGAAAGTTTGATTTAGGATTGTTTAGTTTGTCCCATTACTTTTGGCCCCTTAAAAAGTGGGAGGCACATATAGAAACCATTGTAATTCCTACACCGGTCACCTGATTTGGATGTAATTACCCTCAAATTAAATCTGAAAGTCTGCAGTTAAAGCACATCTTGTTTGTTTCATTTCAAAGCCATTGTGGTGGTGAATAGAGGCCAAAATATGAAAATTCTGTCAATTTCCCAATATTTATGCACCTGACTGTATATGTATGTGTGTGTATATGTATGTATATTTACACACGTGTGTGTGTATATATATATATATATATATATATATATGTGTGTGTGTGTGCACATATGTGTGTGCGTATATATACATACACACACATGCTGGTGAATAGGGATGGTACAGTAGCTTCAGATACATGTAAGGGGACTGAAACGGGTGTGGAATGATATGTAAACATTCATTATGTTAATAGGAGAATGTCAACATGGTCATAATGTTGAAGTTGTCCGTATCGAACATTCATGTAGACAGTGATGGAATGTCGACATATCATCCCTGTTGGCCCAGCACTCACTGACCTGCTCCTAATGGCTGCAGTGACTCCAGCATGGCTTCTGGATCCCAGAGGTCATGACCTCACTAACCCTAATGCCTACCTCTACCTTATAGTGCCTTTCCCTAACCTCCTCCATCCGCAGTCTAACTGTAACCTCACCCTAGAGCCTAACCCTATCCTCCTCCCCCGTAGCCAAACCCTAACCTTCCCCTAGTGCCTAACCCCCATGTAGCCTAACCCTAATGTCGACATTTTCATGACTGTCAACATATCACAACACACCTGCTTCAGTCCCCTTAAGTGTGCATCAAGCCCCTGTACCTACACAATTTACGTGTATGTGGATGTGTATGTATGTACACACCCACGTACACATATATATATAGCAGTCAAATGGGCGGCACTCTGTACACCTTGTATAAAACACACTAAAACTCAGTTTAAGTTATCAACACTTCAGAACTTGTATTCATTCATTCATCAGGATTACTGAAAGGACGAATACAAGTTCTGAAATGTTGATAACTTAAATGGATTTCAATGTTTTATACAAGCCGTCCAGAGTGCCGCCCATTCGACTGCTACATGGTTCCCTCCCTTCACAGGCTGAGGTAATTATGAGGGAACCAGACGCCATAGCACTATACTTTGCACAGGAGTGCTGGCCTACAAATGCACAGTCAGTGGCATAGCAGGGCTAACTCCGGAGCACCTTGTGCCAGCCCTGTGCCTTTTAAGTGCGTAACATCATGCTGTTGCGTAGAGTTACTGAGGATGCCGGCACCTGAAAATGCAGAATTGCCCAGAGCGTCCTGGCAGAATGCTGCACTGGCCACACCCGTATGTAAACCATAACCACACCGCACTGGTCATGGCCCCACATTATGAGTCACACTGCAACGGCACTTGTCACACCCCCTGCAGAGGCATACAATAGGCCCATCATAAATTTCAGCTCCAGGTCCATGTGGACATTAATCTTAATTAATATTATTAATTATAATACACCCACACTACTATATTTGTTGTTGAGTTTAGATATGCACAAAGTTTTTGACACAGTGCTCTGGCCCCATTTATTCTCCATTTTGGAACATAGAGCGTTTGCCTCTGACTTTTTTTGGTTAAACTATTTTTCTATAGTTCCCCAACCACTTCACTTTTCATCAACGGACTAAGGGGTAGTAAATTGTTTATGTTCTCCATGACTTTTTAACATATCCCTGGACCCATTATTGAGGATTTTCCTGACCTGATCTAGTTTTCAAGGTATCCAAATTGGCTCACATGAAGTCAAAATCTCAGCTTTTCTGATGATTTACTACTTTACATCAGCAATCCTCAGAACTCTTTACCGCTTATAATTTACCGCTAAATAAAATTAATTCTTATGCAGAGTTTCTGGACTGGTGTTAAATGTGGATAAGTCAGTGGGAATGCTGTTAGGTCCAGGTCGCTCCATTCCTCAGTGGGGAAACTCAATCCTTATACAATGGGCTACCTCTTCTTTGACTTACTTGGGTATTACTCTCACCAGGAATCCTGGTGATCTTTATAGATAGAATATAACTCGACCATTTCAACACATAACTGGGGAGCTCAGGAGATGGGATCATTTGATAATTTCATATCTTTGGCAGAGCAAATCTGATCAAAATGATCATGTTTCCCAGATTACTTTACCTGTTACAAGATTTGCCCCTCCTCCTCACTCAAGGGATATGAAACTGATCAATGCATGATTCCGGTCTTTTATATAGCATGGGAAAAGACCTCACATTAGCCTGCAAAAATTGTGCCAGACTAAATAATATGGGGGTATCAACTTTCCCAATATCGTATGCTACAATCATGCAGCTCAGCTGTGTTATCTAATTGATTGGCTACATTGAAGAGAATTATATGCCAGTATTTCCTTGACATTCATTCTTGGATAATTTAAGTATATCTAGATTTATACACATGCATGACCAAGACATAATGTCTAAAATCAGGATAATACTCTACTTTGGACCACACTAAGAGTCTGGCATATTATACAACATTGAAATTGGTTTAACGCTCATCAATCCTTACATCTCCCCTTTAATAGATATCTAGAATTTCAGGGCATCATGGCTACCTACCCCTTCACCATCTGGAGGAAGGGGGGAAAAAATTCTTTACATACTGTAGTTTGGTCCATTTTGAGGACAGGAGACCTCTTCTATACTCCAAGGCAGTAGATAAATGTGAAATGCTTTGGGCTTATACTGTGGCATTTTTACAAGCACACATTTCTACTGTGATAAGGGACCTGAGGGATTCTGATTGGGACAACTCTTTTGATAATTTATTGAGGCGGGGGCCTACTTGTAGGAAAACTCTCTCTTATTACTATGTGTCACTGGAAAATCCAATAGACCATACTGCTTCTCAAACAGGAATGGGACAGTGGCTTTTTCCTTTTCCCACTCTTTCCACTCAGGATCTCCTGTGATTTCTCAATATCTCTGTAGACTTCTGTCCTGAAGTATGTATCAGCAATTGTTTTATAATGTGATTCATAGAACTTGTCTCTCTCCCAATAGACAATATCTCATGGGACTGTCTTCCTCGTGTAGTTGTCCTAAATGCCACAATATTGTGCCAGACTTGTATCACTCCCTATGGGATTGTCCAATAATTAGAGGATTCTGGTTGTGGGTGTAATAAGATGCAGAGAGAACGTTGATTAATTATGTCCCTTTTACATCGGAATTGGCTATATTTGGATTGCAACGTGTAACTAAGGGAGGTAAAAAACTTTTGTTGCGAATAAGCTCTGCAGCCAAGAAAACTATACTTCATAATTTGGTAAACTCAGGCCCTCCCATATTTTCTTTATATAAAGAGAAACTCTACTATCTTTTGGATGAACTGGGTGGAGACCATGTTTGAGAAAGAGAAATGGGTGGGTGACTATTTTGATGTTTGGGAAAGTTACATTGGATCCCTTCCTCTTTCCATGCAGAGAAAGATTCATAATTGTTTTTGCCTGACATCCTGGTATGGGTTGAGACTGCTAGAAGGTGATGCCCCCAATTGATATATAAGAATATATGACTTTATACATTTTTGACAATACAGGAAATGGGTGACACATTTCATTAATCGTTTACTTTATTACTAAATATGTATTACAAATATATTGTATCCATTGAATGTTGTCATTAATGTGATTTGTCTTCCTCGAAAGATTGACAAAGGAGTCTTTGATATTTTTCTTTTGTCATTACTATGATACTATTTTATGAATCTTTATGATGTTTTGTTACATCTTGCTTCAATAAAAAAGAGCATCCTTGTATAGACAATTTATTCAACCAGCAGTGGTAAAGGAGGCAGATGGTTACCCACGTGCTGCAGGGAGTTACAATTTGGGGTAAGCTTAGGAG
This sequence comes from Taudactylus pleione, assembly GCA_031769625.1. NCBI lineage: Eukaryota > Metazoa > Chordata > Amphibia > Anura > Myobatrachidae > Taudactylus > Taudactylus pleione. Next base: position 3,810,603 of record JAUIMM010000210.1, on the reverse strand, counting down.
CCTATTACTGCAGAGTACTGAACCTCACTCTTGGACTACAGAGACCATCATGCAATGCGAGTTTGCCATGAAAATTTCTCACAGGATCCTACTTGCACCTAATAGGTGTATGCGCTCTGCTATTCCCTGTACTATACACACACAAACACCACTGCAAATATTCTGTAGGTATAAAACAAGAAACAAATGTAAGGATGAAAAACAAATCTACATATCAAACCACACCAACTTTGCTCCATCTGGCCACCCTATGTACAGTACAGACATGACCACACACATATAGAGACTACAATGTCAGACTCCACCCAAATACACACATAGGGACTCCCAAACCCTTTAATCCAGCAATTCATGCAACAACTAATAATGCATTTAATATAGCACAATACGTGCAGTACACATTGCATTCATGCCACAAATGGGAATTATTATCACACACCACTAGACAATATGATGGTATGGTTACTTCCAGAAAAGGAAGAAATGCTCAGAATTTACCTTATAATGACAAAAAAACAACAACAAAAACTTTATGTAAATAGCTGCACATTTAAGTAGGTTTTGTTTAGTCCTAATACTATAGGATGTGTTAATAATATGTAGTGTGAGTTGCCAATATGGTCAAAATAATTAAATATGCAGTTTTCCTAAACATTATCCTCTAATAAGTCAGACATGTTACATACAGCTGTATAATTGTATACAAAATAGTAATTGCCTCACTGCGTCTGTTCATTATAGGGGCTTCATTCATTCAGCTAAGCTTACACATATCCAGCAGGTGCTGCCTGGCTCTGATGAATCCTTCCATAAGACTGATCTCCTCCATGGGTCAGAGAAGCATGTGATGAGCTCCACCTTTTGTGGTGTCTGATGGGACTTACTCAGCTCCCACTAATACACTGCACTTGTGCAGTGTACTCAGTGTGCCCCTGGCACCTCTCTCAAATGTTGTGGGGGTCAAATTGCCCACTTTCTACTCCTCCCTGTTCCGGCATCTATGGTGACTTTCTACTTCATAAATTACCCTCAGTGTAGGCTCTTTTCATGAGGCATGTGTAATCACTGAAAATACACAGAAAACACCAATAATTCCTTACTTACATATAGTAAGACTAGGGCTACATATAAAATCAAGGACTCAGTAATGTAGTAAACATATAAAAACAGATTACAAACAGATTACTAATACCAAAAGATACAGGAAACATAACATTTCTTATCTCTTCATTTTAGAGAAGTTCATAATTGTAATCCTTTCCAGAAGATGAGTGTACATTTCAAGAAAAACAAGTTTCATAGAAATATTTCCCACTAATAAGTACAATCTTCCAGTTCTGCTGTAGCTTTCATGTTCCCCATGTACAGTGCCTTGAAAAAATTCCCAGTCTGTCTCCGACATGAAGCAGCAGTAAGAAGCATCTGATTGCTGGTTCTCTATGGCAGCACAATATTTTACCCTAGGCAATCCTTTGGAGTGGGCTAATGGTAGTGCCAGCTTTGAACATATAAACGGTACAAGAAAATTATTTTATCTCAGAAAAGCAGACAATAAGGCAATACTGAGATATTAATATGCTTATGAGATCTTTTATCCAAAAACACTTTATCAAGAAAAAAAGGAAATTAGAAACAAATTTTGCTAAGAAAAAAAGGAAAGTAGAAACAAATTTTGCTTTGCAGCAAACAGACATATTTGCTTTACTGATGATTAATAAAATAAAATAGGAAGATTAACATTTCCTATTTGGCTCTGTCCCATGATCAGCCAAGGTTGCAGCTAGAGTCATCTGAAAACATCAGATCATGTCCAGTTTTAACTACTGGCAAGTCTGTAATTTGTACCCTGGGTCATGCCGTGACATCTTTTCAGTGTAATCATCCACACTTTGATTGTATTTTTTAGATCTTTCTTATCATATGGAATATGGAATAAAAATGAGGGAGCCATAGAGAGCAAAGTATTTGCTTATATGAATACTGACATATGATTTCCGTATTATAGCATTCATGTAAACCATGTTTCACTATGCTTTTAATAGTTCTTTCAAATACATTATCTCCACAACAGACAAGATATGGAAATTAGAAGCAATTTACTATAGGCATAACAGTGATTTAATTACATGTGAAATGCTTCAACAAAGACCTTTCAAGACAATATACATTTCACCCTTTAACTAAAAGGAAAGGTGATCCTTCATTGATTTTCAAGGGATATTCATTGAAAAAAAAGATGACGTAGCACAATGAATGAATAATTATTGAAACAGTAGTCCTTTTATTCTCTGGGAGGCCTAGGTAATATAATACAATCCATGTTGCTAAAATCCATGAAATAATATATACAATAATAAATTGCAGAATTTACTTTTGCTGTAGTTGTGAGAGTTTAAGGTTCATTTATGAACCAGAAAGCAGTAGTGCATTATATTTTGCACAAGTGTGTCTATGTATCTTGACCAGGTGCATGCAATGACATAGCAATCGTAGAGAGAGCTGCTGTAACCTACAACCAGGTGAAGGTCTGCCTACACTGAGAAATTCTCATGGGTATATCTGTTTATTTACCCTTGGTTGATACAAAATTTGACTCTGGGGATCTCAAATATCAAAATGTACATACTGAAAATACTCATAATTTTTTTTGGAAGAGCACCTGAAAAAGTTCCCTGTGCTAGCTTTCTAAATATTATGGGTTCAAATGAATGAAAATGTGTGTACAGTAATTAAAGATGTGCGCTGACCCCTGTGTTTTTGTTTTGGTATATGACAGAGGTTCAAAAACTCTGTACTCAAGGCACCCTAACAGTCCAGGTTTTAACTATATCCATGCTTGACTACAGGTGACTTAATTAGTACCTCAGTCAATTTGATTTAATCACCTATGCTCAACCATGGATGTCTTTAAAACCTGAGCTGTTAGGGTGCCTTGAGAACTGCATTTGGGAACCTCTGGTTTAGGATCTGGCATTAGGTTCATGTTTTGTGATTCTGAATTAAAAAAAAGTTTGATACAAAAAGCTAAAATCATGAGCCTGATTTTGTTCCTACAGTGTTATTAGCCTCAATAACAATTATTCCATTAATTTCCAATTAATTTTGACCACCTCACCATTCACAATGAAGTTTACCACTATTTTCCAAAGGCTGGATAGCTGAATTAAGCAAAAGAGCAGTAGCACAAACACATTATAGTTTAAAAGACTATAGCATATCTATGAAACATTGCCACAGAGCAGCGGCAGATAAGATGGGAGTATAATAAACAATATGACCCCATAGAAATCAAGAATGTTTTCATTAATCAAGAACTAGATCAGAGGCCTGAGTTCAGCAAAGGGAAATGGAGATGGATTATGAAAGTAGCGGAAGACAGGTAAAGGAAAGAAGGATTGATTAGTAAGTTCATTTAATTGTTTGTTTGATTGATTGACTAAGAAAAAGGGAGGAAGGGGTAGTATTACCAGCAGTTCAGCCTCCAATTATTATGTTCTCTAACCCTTGTTGTGAATCCTTGACCATTAACATTATATTATTATTAATATTTTCTTTTTTTTAAATGTGTAGTATTAGAGCAATAACCAATAAAAATATTTGTCTGTGCAAAAAACACCCATCGTCAATGCCCCCCAAAATACAGCCAATTATGAAAAGAAAAGATGGAATTGTTATTGGGCCCTCCACCCACCATTATGTTGGATATTAAAAAGGAAATGCAAAGTTTAACAAACCAAGCATAACAGTGACAGAGACTGGCTTGTTTGGTCCCCCACAAAACAATTTTTTGGAAGGACTACTTATGATCATTAATTATAAGGTTGATGATGAGGGTGTTGGCGGTGGAGATTGCACGTGCTGGTCCAAACTGCTTGAAGCTGATACTGGACTATTTGCTATTATTTTACAAATTACTATCATATTATTAAATAAGTTGCATGAACTTGAAGAAAATTATTTAACAGGGAGGAGCTGCCTTGATGGTTAACATCCACACCTCTGCTAAATTTGGCCTCACAAATGGTGCAGATCCCTTCACAAATGTCAGGATTTCTGTAAAAATAATTCCACACCCAAGATGCGGCTTTTCTGGTCTTATGCTCAGGCATGACAATGGCTTTCTTTACATCACAAGCAAGAACTGCTGCTATTGGTGGCTTACTTACACAAACAATAGTGTCATTATTAACATTCTCATTAGCGTAAGAAAGTACTCAAATATACCCCTCATCCTCCTGTTGCATCTCCACACTAACATCCTTAATTTACTAATATGTCACCATCTTTACTTGTACCGCTCATCACCACATTTGCAGAATGTGCAGAAATAGTGGAAGAAGACTTTTCTATGAGTACATTGTCAGAACTGTCAGACTCATAGACAGTGAATATGGACGCCCCAATACTCTCCTCAGGGATTTGTGAACATACAGTTTGTTCTTTAGCCTTACAGGGGTATTCAATATGAAATGTAAACTTCGCTGTCGAAGTTTATGTTTCATATTGGAGCTTTTACCTGCATTAAAGTATCGGGCGCGCGCCTCTTATCCCCGTAATCAATATGAAATTAACGAAAACGGGAGCCTGCGAAGTTGGATTTGCGTAAAGTTACGAATTTTTCCTTAAAAAAAATTGTAGGACCCCCCTAAAGTTGTAAAAACATGGGGGATCACTATGGGTACCCCCGTTTTAGCCTTTGAATGAAAGTCGGGGATTTAAATAGCCGCAGCAGGTATTTTTTCCCGACATTGAAAAAGTGATGCAGAAGAGCACTTAGGTTATTTTTTGCATTTTTTTAAGTGGTCCCATCAAATTTGCGGTACATGAAAATGTGTACTTGCATATTTTGATGTCCCTAAAGTAAGTTTTTAAAAATTCTGCAATTGTGCACCTGCCGCTATAAATCTATTCTGGAAAACACCTGCCGCATACTTGCAGAATAGCCCTGAACCTATTTCCCTATTGTTAAACAATTTTTTCCCTTTTTTTTTTTCACCCCAATTTTTAAATTAATTTTTTGGGGTGTCCCTATTTTTTTTAAAAACTTTTTTTGACACAGTTCTTTTTTAAATGTCATTCCCAGGGGTGCAGGCTATTTTTTTTAAGCCTGCACCCCTAAACCCCAATTCTGCACTTTTTTCTACACCTATTCAATGGTGAAAAGTTATCCTCGTTTTTTATCAAAGACTTTTCGAACCTGCGAAAAGTCTTTGAAATTGAATACGGTGTAAAACTAAAACCTGCGATAATGACGTCATAGATGCGATATTAATGCAAAAACTATGTTTTTGCTCCCATATTGAATACCTCTATTAGTGTTCTTCTTATTTTTGGGAACTGATACGTATGATTTAAAGGTGACACCTCTAATATACTCAGAGAGAGAAGTGTTGCATCATCATCATATGAGTTTACAGAAGAAGATGCCTTACTGCATGTGGCTCCAGCTTCCGCAATAAGAATTCTTCTAGTGCATGAAACAGCAATGGCACTAGCAGGACCACCTTGCAACTGCATGTGATGTATGGCATATTGGCAATTTTTAATTTTTTAGCAGTAATTTCTCTCTTTTTATTAGAGGTGATATTTTCTTTAACATTGTGAAATATTTAGATTTCAGGTGTCATTTCTTAAACTTTGTGTCCCCTGAAGCACCTTTAGTAGATGCTGAAGTACTATCATGACTGGCAGCAGCCACAGCACTAGAACTGGGCTGCTGCTTCTGCTCTTCTATCGTCTGATTGGGATTCATATCAACTCACAGCGCTTTCAGTAATGGACAGTGGCATGGCCCCTACTAAATGTTATTTTTTAACACTGTTCCACTATCTGAGTACACACAAGTTTGATTTACTTTTTTTAACAATACACTCACAGTGCTTCTGTTAATGGTAACACACTGGCATCTAATGAACGTTATTATATTACATTGAACTGATTGAACCTGAACAACACACATCATATTATTTTAATTTTTTTACACACTCACAGTGCTTCTATTAAAGGTGGCACACTGGCACCTAATGAATGATATTTTATTACAACTCAATGCCTGAAACTGGTCAACACACAAGTCATTTATTTTTTTATATTTTACACACTGCTGCGACTCAAGGATCTCCTATTAATGGTGGCACACTGGCACCTAATGAATTATATTTTTTAACAACTTAATGCCTGAAACTGAACAACACACAAGTCATTTTATTTTGATTTTTTTATACACTGCTGCAACTCACTGCTCTTCTTTTAATGGTGGCACACTGGTACCTAATAAATGTTATTATTTTTTACAACACAATACTAGAACAACACATGTTTTATTTTTTTTTATTTTACACACTGCTGCAACTCAGTATTATTTGCTTTTTTTTAACATGGTGCCTGCACTGAACAACATAGTGCCTCACAGTGATGCTCTACACAGTCCTTTGCAGTCTGACACAGCCAGAACAGTAGTGCCACAGTAGTGCTTGCACCCCACAGCCCTTCGCTGACACAGTCTCAGTGCTGCAGCCCACAGCCCTACAGTCTGGCAAAGTTATAGCAGTAGTGCCACAGTAGTGTTTCACACCACAGCCCTTCACTGACACAGTCTATTTCTGCAGCCCACAGTCCTTCACAAGTCTGACACAGCCACAGCAGTAGTGCCATAGTAGTGTTTGCAGTCCACAGCCCATCACTGACAAAGTCTTAGTGCTGCCCCATACCCTAACCCTCCATCATCCTGTGTGAAATGGTGCCTGCAATCATGAGGGTGGGACTTTTATTGAATTAAAAACATGCAATATCAGATACCAGGAAGATGATGTTTTGCCTCATTTTGGGATCGGAAGTTGGCGGGAAGACCCGAGCCAGGGCTTGGTTCTACTCATAACCCCTAAGTTTAAGTGTGTTCAAATTCCAGGAATCTGAACCCACACATTTCTAACAGTAATGCTTTATTCTCCTAACTTATAGCTTTTTACAGCTTTATTTATAAATATATATTAAATTAATAAGTATAAGATTACTTTAGTGCTGTCTTTATCATACACTGTAGTATATTTTAATGTTCTTATTACATTGGTTTAACTGCACCTAAAAATGTGCTTCCCATCATAATGTACATCCAGAAGATTTAAGGCATCACATTGGCCTGGATTCTGTAACCCTTGAGGACATGTAAATATCAATCTTTTTAAAGAAGAAATATTTCTTGGGATTGTCTGCTTGATGGGAACATGGCCCTAAGGTTATCTTCTCTATGTGTGTATTCTCCATTTATGCTGTAGGCCTGCAGTGTTTTTCAATTGGTCAATTCTCCATAGCTGCAGCAGGCACATGCGACTTCTCAATGGGTCCATTCTCCATATGTGCTGCAAGCTCTTGTAACTTCTCCATGGGTCCTTTCTTCACATGAGCAATAAGTCCATGTAACTTTTCCATGGGTGCACTCTCCATATGTGCTGCAGGCCTATGTAAATTCACCATATTAGCTGTATATTAGCTGTAACCCCACTGTCACGTTAGGCTTAAAGGACTCCCCTACTGAGAGGATGGAAGTTGAGGTCCCTGGAGTAGAGAGAAGCTGGATGGGTGGAGCCTGTATATACAATCTCCTCATTCACGAATATCAAATGTTGATGAGACATGTCGAAAGGCGTGGAGTCTAACCAACTGGGAGGTGTTCACCAGGGACCCCTCCAAGCAGGATATGGGTTTAAGCTGCACCCAGCAGGCAGGTTGTGGCCCTTTGGACAGGCATTTTGCTGGAGAAGAAGGTCTAATGAATCCCTTGGAAACATTGGCCCTCATTCAGAGCCGCTCGTTAACAGCAGTACGCTCGTTGCGTTCCGATGTTGAGAAAGCGCGCATGTGTCGGTGTAACACTGCGCATGTGCGTACGGCATATTGCGAGTTTTTTTTGTCTCGTTCGTCAAATAGCGTACAGGAAGTGACATGTCAAATGTGATTGACAGAACAGGGTGTTTTTGGGCGTTGATGTGGGTGGAGAGGGAAAAACGCAGGCGTGGCGAGGCATTTTTTGGGCGTACATACATTATCAGATGCGAACGTCAAATGTGTTCGTACCAACTCATACGTCACTTGATGATCCTCTTTCCGTTCAAAATGCTCGCACAGCTTAGGGTCTGGATTACTCGACCACATTGGCGATGGCCTTCTCCTCCATCCCGGCCCTCCACGATGTTTCATCGATTAATCACGGTTTGTCAGAAAAACAATTAGTTTTGTATTGAAAACCAGCTTGTAATGTGTTTTGCAATCAGTTTTTTGGGTTAGCACAAAACCGTACGCAGGTGGAAATCATAGCTGCTAATGTCAGGATTACAAAATTAATTAGCGTACATTTGTTGGTATTTTTTTTTTTGGTTGATATTTGGTTTTTGTGCTATTGTACCAATAATGTCATCATGTTTGTGTGTATTTTTCCATTTTGCTTTTGTCTGGAGAATTTGCATCCTTATGTAAATGTAAAAGTGTTCCTTAAAGAGGCCTTTTTTTTGTGATTTCGTGTAAATTTTTTGGGAGCTCGTTTTTGCCTTGTGGGCCAGGATTAAATGTAAACCATTTCTAAAATAATGTCAGAATACAATGTCGAACATTTTTGCAAAATTTATTGGAAACTAAAAACATTTTCAGGCACATTTTTGGCCAAAACATTTTTGGCAGTGTTAATAACAAAACATTTTTTTATTTGTGCAAACGTCCAGAGGAAGATATTGTGGCCTCTGGACTAGGCACAGGGCTAGGCACATTTGGAGGATTGGCTGATGTTGTGCCAGAGGTGGAGGATCCTGATGTTCCGGCAGGAAGGGAGGTCGGCTCCACCATGTGCTGGCGAACGAGCTGCTCCAGGGCATTGGCGATGCGGATGTTGGCCCTGGCATTTTCCGCCAGGGCCTGACCAATGGTTACGTTGACCGCAGCATTTTGCTCCAGGGCCTCAGCCACCCGTACCAGACTGGCGTCCATCCTCTGCAGAATCTCCATATGGAAATCCGATTTAAAATTGAGTTCTGTGACACTGCCTGCGAGGGGGATTGCCCTGGACTGGCTTCTGCAGGGTCCTCAGCTGGATGTACTGGTTCCTCCCCTGCAGAGCCAGCAGAAATTCAGCAGCCAAGGCTCCCCTCTGGAGCAGACTCATCCGCCTGTGTCTCTGTTGGCAAAATGAGAAAAGAGTCACATTAGAATCTACATATTGTCACAATAACATTTCAGAGTTGGTGACATCACAATATTTACCTGGAACAGCATGAGGAGCCGCAAAGTCTGGCATGTCCGTATCCATGTTGGACACGCCAAACACCTCCACAGCCTGCACACACCCCTGTGCCAGCTCTTCTAAATCATTCAACTCCAATGACACAGGGGTGGGACCCCCACCTGTCCCCCTTGCATGCCTAGCCCTGTCCGCCAGTTTTTGCTTCAGGCGATATTTGAAGTCGCCCCATCTGTGGGTGAAAATGGAACCATTATCCTTTTTTTTTTGTTGGGTTTTGGTTTTAGGGGTGTCAAGTTTTTACTTACCGCCGTTTGACATCCCGGGCTAGACGGACATAATCACCCACCCTATTGACAGCACTGGCTACCTCCTCCCACATTCTCCACTTCTGGCTTGCACTCATATTCCTGTCTGTCTGTGGCAGGATGTCCACACACTTCTGAACCACAACCTCCATCTCCTTTCTTCTGAATTGTGGCTGCCTTTTCTTTTTCTCTGCTTTGGCCGGAATACTGGGCCCAGCAGCCTCTTCCATGTCATCCTCCTCACCTATTTGTTTAAATGTTGAGAAATTTAAGATTGACAACTTGCACTATATTATGTTTCAAAATAATCATTGTTTGGAAATGCATGAAATACTTACCAGCAGACTGTTGGCCATTGTTTCCCTGGTCTGTAGCCATTTCTTATCTCCAAACAAGAAATACACCAGAACGTTTTTTTTGGCTCGTGACGTATTTATACATGCGTCCTTATTTTTCTGCCGCATCATTGATTGTGCATTCCTATAATCCCTGCTTAATTTGTGCGGGAAAATAAACACTATTTATGGCTTGGGGCGTCTCGAGTCGAGGTGGCGGTTGTTGGTTGTTGGAGGTTACGTTGGTCAGAGCGGATTGTTGGCGGGATTTGGATTTGGCGTTGTTGAGAGTTGTTTTTGGTTTGTCTTTTTGTTTTATTTTTTTCCGTTTGCTTTTTTTGGTGTGGCTGTTTTTTTTGACGTGTATTTTTTTGGTAAGTTTTTGGCCGTCCAACTTTTGTTCACTTTGTGTCTCCTTCTTTAGAGAATTTTGGGTCGTTAATTTATTAAAAATTCTCCTTTGCTAGGTTTCTTTTGGCTCTGCCCCAAAGACCTTTTTATCCGGTGACTTATATATCCTCTATTGGTAAGTTTATTTTTTCACTTGTTTATTAAATGTGCATGTTTATTTTAACGCAACTTTGTTTGACCTTACACTTTTAACCTTTGGTTTTGTGAGTCCGAAATGTATGAACTAATTTGTGCTTTTTTATCGGCGTATTTTTGGTCTTGTATTTGCGAACTAATTAGCGCATTTTTATCTGTTTCTATTTTGACTTGTATTTGCGAACTAATTAGCGCATTTTTATCTGTTTCTATTTTGACTTGTATTTGCGAACTAATTAGCGCATTTTTATCTGTTTCTATTTTGACTTGTATTTGCGAACTAATTAGCGCATTTTTATCTGTTTCTATTTTGACTTGTATTTGCAAACTAATTAGCGCATTTTTTATCTGTTTCTATATTTACTTGTATTTGCGAACTAATTAGCGCATTTTTATCTGTTTCTATTTTGACTTGTATTTGCGAACTAATTAGCGCATTTTTATCTGTTTCTATTTTGACTTGTATTTGCAAACTAATTAGCGCATTTTTTATCTGTTTCTATATTTACTTGTATTTGCGAACTAATTAGCGCATTTTTAAATGCTTATTTTGACCCGTTAAATTGGTTGTGTTTTCCCTTTAGCATTTGATTAATACATTTGGGCCCAAATTGAGGTAGTCTGCGCACTGTCGTTTTGCTCTTTGCCCAAATGTGTGTTTCTGCCCTTTTCTGTTTTGTGTTGCACCCAATTTAGATTCCTAAATGCCCACCCTAAATTGTTGCATTGTTTATTTGTTATTATTTATAGGTTTGGCCAATCATGACAATACCCCGGCATGTAAGCATCATTGGATTGTATCATCAAGCTAAGTAATTTTTCAAATATTTTTGACACAAAAAGCCTTACATTCAAATCTTGCCATTTCAGGTTGATCTTGGTCGGATTGTTGTGGCCATGCTCCCGGAAGCCGACCAACCTCAATCTCGTCCCAGGCGTAGGCATCGTAGGCGTGCAAGGCCCCAGATATATCGAACATGTGTCACCCTTTTTGGAATGCCTGATGATGAGGTGTTAAGACGCTACCGTCTTCCGCCCAAAATCATCATAGACACTCTCTCATTAATAGAGAGTGATCTTGAGCGGCAAATTGACAGTCCTACAGCAATACCACCACTTACGCAATTTATGGCGGTGTTACATTTCTGTGCCTCAGGATCGTTTCAAACAATGGTGGGAATAGTGGCGGGAATCTCACAATCCTCCTTTTCCCGGATCCTGAGGGCAGTGATGGAGGCCCTTTTCAAGCACCTCCATCATTTTATTCAAATGCCTTTGGATATGGGTGCCCTTAGTGTGGCCAAGGCCAATTTTTACCAAATAGCTGGCTTCCCACACATCATAGGGGTTGTGGATGGTACTCACATACCACTTCAGCCTCCAGCATGGCTGGAGGCCATATTTCGCAACCGGAAACACTATCACTCCCTGAATGTAATGGTGGTATGTGATGCCTCCCTCCAGATCCTGTCCCTGAATGCAAAATTACCAGGAAGTGCACATGACTCCTTCGTCATCCAGCAATCAGGGATATGGCACAAATTAAACAACCTACAAGCTGGTGATGCGTGGCTTCTGGGTAAGTGGAGACCTTTAGTACATGACAATGTTAAGCTTGATACACAGTGATCCTGATGTTGTCACTTCTTTTTCACAGGAGACAGTGGCTACCCTTGCACGCCCTGGCTGCTCACTCCTTATTTTGCTTCCACACCAGGGCCACAAAGTAATTTTAATGCCACACTTACAGCCACCAGGCAAGTGGTGGAGCGCTGTATCGGCCTTTTAAAAGGCCGATTCAGATGCCTCCACCACTCTGGTGGCGAGCTCATGTATTTGCCCGATATGGTTTCGAAAATTGTGGTCCTGTGTGGGATATTTCACAACATCGCCATAAGGAGTGGTGTCCCAATGCAGCCAGAGGATGCCTTGCCTGAGTATGGCCCCCCGAGGTTGGTCGGAGGTCAGTATGTGGGGGGGCCATACACGATGATGTGGTGGCCAGATATTTTAGGTAATTATTTGCAACACAAAAGTGTTTAGACACAATGTGGTAAGGTTTTTTGGAGAACATCTAATTAATTTGATTTTTGTTTCCCATCTTCTGTTTGATTTCATAATATTTGGGACTCAAACGATGACTACTTCCTGCTACCCTAAAAAATCCGTCATGGGGACACATTGGATATCTATTCTGGAACCCATATTGCAATGCCACATTTGTGGAATCATGTTGGCATGCTCCTTCGTCAACCAGTTCTTGATTTTTCATTTCTTTTTTCATATGGTGTTTTATGGGTTGTATTTTTTGTTTTCACTGTGTGTATTGTTTGTCAACACTTTGTTATTTTAGTTATGTTGTGAATAAATGTTTTGAGAGTGTAATTTTGGTCATTTTATTGCCCATTACAAGCAAGCGTAACCAGGTTCACCCACGTTAAAATTTAATAAGGGTTAATCCTGTAATGACGCAATTTGATCTAAATTTAAAGATGCTTTCTAGGTCAAAACCAACACCAAAAGGAATCCTGTACAATCAGTTGGCTTTGTAATCTCGGCCTAAGCAGGTTGCCCCCCAAATTGGAACCTGTAAAATGTAGTAATATATAAATTGTCAAACACAAAAAAAGGCCAATCCGATTGTTACTGTTAGGTGTTTCATGTGCCTGTTTTCCTAAAAAATACAACACACAATCTTAGTGACATTAAATGCAAATACTTGCTGGAAGAGTCTACTTATGTCAGTGTAAACAATCTAAGATTTGGAGACAAGGAATGAGACAGAACGTTAAGATTAAAATTTTATTGAAGACAACTATTTTTTAAGAACCAAAATAAATTAGGGACGCAGGATGACAGACATATGGTCAAGGACCACCAGCAGCCCGATGACGTAGCCCCGCATCCTTTCTACGCATCCGGCTAAGTCCGCCAAACGCCTCTGTTCCTCTGTGGGTTAGAAAAGTGTGGGGCTTAATACATAATTAATGAAACCACATTGAAAAACAAGCCAAACAAAGCTAACCAAAAGTGACAATATTGTGACCAAAAGCAGATTTACCCCAAAAAAACAAAGGCCTCAAAAATGGACACCCCAAAAATAGGAACAAAAAACATCAGATTCTGACAGGTGTGATATGTGTATGGGGAAATCAATCAGCAGTAAAAGGTAAAGACAAACCGAAATCTACACCAAATTCTGACAAACCCCCCCAAAAAAGGCACAGACACAGGATTACATACAAACAGTTTTATAAAAAAGAGTAAAAAAACAAAACAAAAACATACCATTCAAAATAACGCCGGGGACAGAAGCAACTCCCTCGTCCTCCTCGGAGGTGCAAATATTCCCCAACGAGGTTGGAGGGGTGATTTGGGATTCAGGGGAGGGGGTAGTTATGAGAGGGGTGGCTGGAGGAGAGGGGGAATTGGGATGGAGGGGAAGGAGCCCGGAAACATCTTCCACAGGGTCTGTGTAGGCTGGGTAGGAGGGGGAAATAATGGAATTTTGGGGTGTGGATGTTTGGCTGGGGGTTGGAGAGAGGGGCTGAGAGCGCCGTCTTTGACGGCGATGATGCCGTAGTCTTCGCTCTGCCCCTAAAAGATGGGAAACAAATTGTGGTTATTTTCAACCCAGACCTAGTTAAACACTAATTTTTGACAACAAAAATATGTAAACATGGGCATGCAGATATGAGTACAAAGAATAAATAGGACATACATGAAAACATGGCCATGCAGATATGAGTACAAAGAATAAATAGGACATACATGAAAACATGGGCATGCAGATATGAGTACAAAGAATAAATAGGACATACATGAAAACATGGGCATGCAGATATGAGTACAAAGAATAAATAGGACATACATGAAAACATGGGCATGCAGATATGAGTACCAAGAATAAATAGGACATACATGAAAACATGGCCATGCAGATGAGTACAAAGAAAAACATGAAAACCACAGTCACAAAAACTTACTTTCCGTGATCTGTATGCGAAAGCATGCTAGCAAGCGGGGCGTCCGCCGTTGCAGGTCGGACCACCTGCGCTCCAGGGGGAATGCAGGCGGCCACGTACCTCCGCATATGCGGAACGCTTTTCCGTATTGGTGATGGGGGGAGGCTGGCTGGTGATCCGCCTGTTCATGACCTCGGTTAACACCATCAGCTCGCGCTTGGTTAATGCCGAGGCTCTCATGATGGCAATGGTGTATTTTCTAAAAATCATTTTTAATAAAGACCCGAAAATAAATTTGATTGGCTAATGTATTTGGGTAATTAACAGGACCAATTCTATTGGTTAGTGTATGAGTCATGTGTTCGACAGGGCCACAAATCTATTGAGAGTTATGATAGGCTTGATGCAGTGACATGCGTAAGCAAATTTAAATAAAGAAATGAAATGAACCCAGGAAAATATGCGTGTTTAAAAACAAATAAAACAAATGTTTAATTGGGATAACAACCACTATTGAATACGGGACTGTTCCTCCAGCAGTGTGGATTTGGGAGACCTAGTATATGGACTATGCTCCAACATGCCTGCATGCCATTTTGTCCTAGTGAGTAGTACTATTTTAGTCCAGCCAATAAATTAGGAACAAGTGTATGCATCATTGGTTCTTGTACTATGTATTTTACTATTGATTTTTAAAAAAAAATTTATACATTCATTTGTAATAAATACTATTTAATTGTGAGATATATTGTTGTGTATTTTACCATTATTAGTGCTGCTTGCATTCTTTTTTGATAAATGCCTCCACTAGCACCTGGACCCACTGTATGACTTGGCGACCATGGGTACATGTGAGGTTGTCTGATTTGGAACAGGTACATGTGCAAAAAAAAAAAAAGACAGTAAGCATGCTGGCACCAAATAGGTGCAGATTGTCCAGAAGTGTGAGTGGCCACTTCCCTTGCTCCCCTTCCTCAATGTTTTCACCACTGAGATGATATTAGAAGGTACCAATTTGGCAAGATGTGGAGGGAAATGTTCTAAATACAATGGTATAGATGGATGCAATGAATGATGTAAATAAACATGTGCAAATATCAAATCAGTTTCCTCTAAAACCCAAAACTAGTGAGACACCACAAACTGTCCATTGCATTATCACACAGATGCTACATAGGGAAATATTGTGCAACTGTTGATTTTAATGGCACCACAAAAATGTATTTACTAAATAACACCCTTATGTCCTAGTCTGAGTTTTTGGCCACTTTTTATCAGACCATTTTATTCAGTTAGTTTCCGCAAAGCATCTTTTAATGAACTTGTTTGCCAAGGAACCAATCTCTGGTGAACAGCTTGTTGCAAGTTTAATTAGAACATTATCACACACAAAACAGATCAATTTGGAAGAGCTGGTAATTATTGCAGGGCAAAACAGACTTCTATGTAAAATACATTTGAACTAAAACAGCATGATGCTTGAAATAAAACTTTCTTCACAAATGCCCACTATAATTTTCTCCTATATAAGCATTTAATTATTATACATGGATTCCCATAGTACACATAATATTTTTTTTGCATGTGGTACCAATAGTGTAAATCTTAAAATAATATTAAAAAGCTATGTACATGTAGTACAATTATTTTATTGAGTGTCTCGTCATACTGTACATTCAAGTGTCAAAGTGCACTGATTGATGATCATGTGTTACGTTACAGTGCCAACCTGCATACTAATTGTTGTGCACATAACATTCCTTGTATTGTATTGCAGACTTTCCAAAGTTTTATAGGTTGTGACTGTCTCTCATTATGTTTTTTTTTCTGTTGATTTGTTGCTTCATTGGTTGAGCCCAAGCTACTTTCATCACACCTATAGGTAATGCTTGGCTCCTTGCGCACTGGATAATAAACTGTTGCGGGGTTGGCTGCAGGTGGGGCAGAGGTGCCTGATCCTCTTGGTTTATATAAGAACAAAGGTATATACCGCGCTCTGACCCCTATATATGGTGTTTGCCTCTGCGTCCAATAAGGCTATAAGGGATAATTTTGTAACTTTTTTATTGGTTAATCACAATGTTAACCCCAGATAGTTTATTCATGTAGATAAAAATAGGTATCTAAATGAACATATACTGCACTGTACACATTGGACAGAATAGAATACACAATTGACAAAATAAGGTAAATGATAGGTTCACTAGGTTATACAAACAGTGTAAATCATAATGCATTCAGAATATAAACTAAAATTGATAATACATGATATGCTTGGCAGTATGAAACAGTCATAAAGCATAAATGCAGTATCCGGTGGTTAATTGCCTTGAGGATCCTTTTAAATCGGTCCCACCCTTTGAACTGGGTGTGTTGACAGGTAGTAAGGATAAGGGACGGTGGCGTCCTGCTAGTTATGTTGGATACCATTCCTTAGATACTGGGTGATATATGGGGGTTGTCTTGTGAGGTGAAAAAATAGTCCTGATTTGGGGTGGAAGGGGGGGGGGGCGGGGAGTTGTTGGAGATGACAAAACTTATTACCTTCAGACTTCAGCTCTTTGAGATGATGGTGGGATCTTGCTGTGATCGGAATGAGCTGGCCTCCCTTGCTTGATGGGCAACAATATAGCTTTGCTTGGTAGGGCTTGGCTGTTTGAGCAGAATTCAACTCTTGCCAGGGTGCCTGCTGGTTGGATTGGAGCAGTCGCGGTGTTGCCTTGTATGGGCTGCATCACGGTAACTCTTCTCCTTCCTTCCCACTGGTGAAACTGTCTCAGCAGCATGGGACCACTGCCTGCAGTGCAGCGGTCTGAATCTCACTTCTGGGTTGGCGCTGGGGTGGCTACAGTCATGTGACTCAGGTGGATGGGGTCACGTGTCGCGGATGGTGGTCGTTGGTACGTTTTGTCGTCTGGTTTTAAATATAGGGGGGACCCTAAGCAAATTTTTCTTCCCTATATTTAAAACCAGGACAAATTGACTGAGGTACTAATTAAGTCACCTGTGCTCAACCATAGATATATCCAACTGGACAGTTTCGGAGCCTTAAGGACTGCATTTGGGAATCTCTGCCCTAACTCCTAACCCAAACCCGTAAACTAACCCTAATACTCTAAACTCTAACCTATACTGCTAAACCAACCCTAAGACCCTACCCCTAATACCATAGTCCAAACCTCTAAACTAACCCAAATAGAGAGGTTCCCAAACTTCAGCATTACAGTTCAGGTTTTAAGGATATCCATGCTTGAGTCCAGATGGTTAAATTAAATTAACTGAGGTACTAATTAAGTCCCCTGTGCTCAAGCATGGATATCCTTAAAATATGGACTGTAAAAGAGGAGCTTGGAAACATCTCCCCAAATACTCTAACTCCTAACTCAAACCCTTAAGTAACCCTAATTATCTAAGCTCTAACCCTAACACCCTAACCCTAAATGGCAGTCCTGATGGGCCATGTGTTTCTTATCTGGCATCAAATTCTATATTTCAATCTCTAATTTAAGTCTTCTTTATTACATATAAATTTCTCAGATTTCCGGTCATTATTTTCAACCTGAGCTCTACCAAAAATATTCTAAAAGAACAAAGGAAATAAAACATCTTTCATAGTATCCTTTAGGGTTTCAGACTGCTTATTTTCATTATTATTTTGTAAACATAAAAATAACATTAAAGGTGGGTTGATACCAGAGGGATTGTACAATATTTTGAAGTCCCGATTTCTTCCATGTAAGAAATTTTCTTTCATGAAATGTTTCCTGGTGTTCCGCTTTTAAATGCTTACAGTAGGTCCATCAAAGTATTTTGAATCTCTATTGATTCTTTTTCAATGTGGCACCTTGCTGTACCCTAGTATTTATACCTGAATTAAGAAATCAACATGTGTTATATATAGTGGTCCTTTAATAAAATAATGGTTGCTATAAATTGATTATAGACATATAGAAATATCTGCAACATTTAAGTCCTGCTGAGGTCAGGCTACATTTCAATGACCCCAAAGTATTCATGTACAGTAAATGCAAGTAAAGAGAAGGTAGCATCGAAAACAAGCACATGTACCATGATCACTCAAACCTGAATGTGCTCTGAGTATGATGTAGGTTCCATTTCTATATCCAAGCCTCCCGACAACCTGTCCAGCCCTCCCCACCCGCACACGGTTACCATAAAATCCCACGCTGGGGGGGGTTATCATGGCCGAAAATCACAGCATTATATACTGGGGCAGGGGCAAAATGATGTGATTCCTTGTCCACACCCATTAACACACCCACCTACCACACCACGCCCCCCTGCTTGTCCAACCTGGCTGCCTCCTCCTGGGCTGCCAGAAGGTCAGCAAGCATGATTTATATGCTTCAGCTGGTGTTAAAAAAAACACTTGTATACTGTATACATGATTTTATTTACCTATGGGTATAAGGCCTAATATTACTCTCTATTTCATGTTATTTTGCTAAAAGTTGATCTGACATAATCTTTACGCCTAATAAAATATTTTTATGAGGAGAACAAGTCAAAGCTTGTTGTAGTATTTTAAACTATCCAATCTCAGAGTATTAATAATTTATTGCAAACGCATATTAGAAGCTAAGCATGCATACTGCCTTTTAAATGGATGAACCTCTCAAAAGTAGCATATTTTGTCGTGGAACTGTTTCATTAAATTGGCAAATGTCCACTGAAGCAGGACTTCAAAATAATTGCAATCTTTCTACTCCTTTCTCGCAAACGCTGTATCATTTCAGCAAAGAAAAATTATGATGATCATGTTTAATTTCAAGGATAATTACAAATGTAGCTGGCATAATTTACGCCATTGTTTTCTGTTATTATTATGTCCTCATTACCAAGTGGAACTAAATAAACAACCTCCCTCCCTTGCATTTGTTGAAACATTTCTCCACCAAGAACACACCATGCAGAGAAGCACATTAATGTCATCCTGTTTCTGTTTGGTGGTAAAAGGGTTACTAACTGGAAACCAACATTTGTTTTACCAGCTATCCTTTGTCCTTCTGTGACCTTTCTTTTCTGTCATTTCCGTAGCCTGCCTTAGATTATTAATCCTGCAGCTGTAAAATGATCAATAGTGATATATTTAACTAAACTCATCAAAATAAAACTATTAATAATGCTATATAATACTCTAGACAGTTAGACTAAACTGAGCAAATTATTTTGATTTACTTCTAGAGCAGTGCTTCTCAAATTCAGGCCTCAAGACACACTAACTGTCCAGGTTTTAATGATATCTATGCTAGAGCACAGGTGACTTACATAGTAAATAAGTGCAATGCGCTTGTGATATTAAGCAGCTCAATATTGTACATTATTATGAGATAGGAAAGAGCGCTGTGTAAAAAAACATAATAAGCATAATAAACATATAACATAAACATTGATGTTTATAGTCTTTTGAGACTGATTGGGAGGAAGGCCAGAGCCCAGTCCGGATGGTGGTCCGCCTGTGCCCATACTAACTGTCCCTACCTTACCGCAGATCTTCTTTGGAAAAAAAGATTCCTAACCAGCACACTCTGCCCAACAACAGCACAGCACAGGTGACTTACAGATGTGTACTCATACACTGTTGCTCAGATTGCGACAAATAGCCTCCCATCGTTATGCCAGGTCCCAGGTGGCTCCGCTGCGCTGAGTGTCTTTCTTGGCCCAAAATGAACATCTTATTTGAATAAATAAAACTGGATGTGACAATTGTACTTTGCTAGAGTACATTCATCAATTTGATGTGTAACATTTGTATATCTGTGTGCGACTGAGCCTGAATCTGTATACGAAGTTCTATGATGCAGCGGCCGTGGCTTTTTCTCACCCCAAGTTTAGTTGTGCTTCATCTGCGACTTTTTATGAATTAAAAACTAATTCATGTGCGGTTAAAGTCGTAGCCCAGTGTCTCTAGTACACTTTGAGTGGTGTCTCGCTGTATCTGCTGTGCAAAGAAGATGCAAAATTTAAAGAAAAGTACGGTACGCTGTACCTCTTGGAGTGCTTCAGTCACTGTACCTCTTGGAGCGCTCTGGCATCTCATGCCATATGGCATTTAGGGTCTTATTTATCAATGAGTTTTATCATTCACAGCAAATAATAAAACTCATTGCGTATGATAATGGTGCTCCAGCCAATCAGCTCCCAACTCTCATCTGTTTGAAAAATTACACTTGGGAGCTGATTGGGGGTAGCATCATCTATCATACGCAACAAGTTTTATTACTCATTGTGAATGATAAAACTCATTGATAAAAAAGGCCCTCAGACTGTAGGGGGTATATTTACTAAAGTGTGTTTTTTTAGAAGTGGAGTTGTTGCCCATAACAACAATCAAATTCTACTTATCTTTTATTTAGCACCTTCTAGAAAAGAATATATAGAATCTGATTGGTTGCTATGGGCAACAACTCCACTGCAAAAGACCAGCACTTTAGGAAATATACCCCTAGGTGTATGAGGACACTTCTGTAATTAGTACCACAGTCATTTTGATCTAACCATCTGTGCTCAAGCATGGATATCTTTAAAACCTGTACTGTTAATTGGTCTTGAGGACCAAGTTTGAGAAGCACTGCCCTAGAGTACAGGATATTTGTTACTAAACTTGGGCCAGATTCAGATCTGGACGTAAAGGCCGTTGGTGCTGCCTCTTATTACGCAGCAGATCTGAGCAGTTATGCAAATGTCGCAGCCGCATTCTTTTGTATAGAGACGCACACCACTGGCTTCTCAGATCTGCCGCTTGCATACAAAGATGCAGCAAAGGATAAACATTGGTCGGCGCAACTTAGTATCCTTTAGATAATTAGTTATCATATAGGAGACCATTTTCAAATATAGGGCCTGATTTAAGGATGAACATAAAAATTATATGCAAAAACAGGTCTGTACACTTATTTTATGTGGCTGTTTTATGACTTGCAAATATTATAGGACCCATTCAACATTAGTTAATTTACATAGATACGTCCAGTGCAAAAATGAGGCTGTAGTCTTCATTAGCTCACAAACTTTCACCGATGCTATTAGATGTGCATTTACACCTTCTAAAAGGTGAATCTTAAAGATGTCAATACATGTGCCTGCTGCACTAAGCTAGGATACGAGTGCCCCAAAATGTCTCTCCACATGAAATATATGAAAACTTAATATACTGGCGGAAGTTTTGTGCATGTGCAATGTGCTACATTTTACACATTGCCCTTTTTAGTAGGATGAAAGGACTTAGGGGACTATTTACTAAGCCTTGGATGGAGAAAGAGTGAACAGAGGTAAAATACCAGCAAATCAGCTCCTAACATGCCATGTCACAGAAAGGGGGTGATTCAATTCAGCACAATGCTGAATAGCTCCGGGAGGGAGCTCCCAGAGCTTTTCAATTTACCAAGCTGTTTGCTTAGTCAGCAAGTGATTCAGTCAGAGAATGACGGTTCTTGTGGCTTAACCTGGGTGTTTAGTCGCAAGAACTGGCATTCTCCGACTAGTGCTGGCCATGTGGCTGTCATCGCAGCGCTAAGCAGTAAAACAGCTGCGTGGCCAGCACTTTAGTTAGATTTCTCCTTGCATCCCCTGGGGGGGAGATGAGAGAAGAAATCCCTAACACAGACCAAACAGAGCTGTGATTTGAATAGCCCTGGGAGTGTTCTCTCGGGGATATTCAGCATCGTGCTAAATTGAATCACCCCCTTTGTTTTTGAAAAATGACAGTTAGGAGCTGATTGGCTGATACTTTATCTCTGTTCGCTTTATCTCCATCAAAGGCTTAGTAAATAGTATTCATTTATTTATTTATTCATTTACTTCATTCATGCATGGTGTCTGTCAGCACAGAAGACACCTGCTGTATTCTAATTTACACAGAATAGCTGGTTTGCAGACGTCCATTTATATATATATATATATCTATTTATGCACCCTCTTCATGTCTGTATATTTGTATATTTTTTTATTCTAATCACTTTGATTATTTATCAAAATAACCAAACTTAGCAAGGTTAATTATGTCAGCAATTTTTTATATATAAATGAACGCACTACCAGTCGGGATTTGGCATAAGGACTAATTACCCAAAGAAGACTTTAGCACCTAAGGAGGAGCCATCTATCCACCTGTATAAAAAGCTTCCCCACCACCAACCATTCACATAGCCCTGAAGAAGCCCGCACAAGCATAAGCGGGTGAAACACGTTGGCCACGCCCCCCCTCTCAACCTGCTTCACGGACTCCCGTCTTCAGCTTTCCGGCGAGGATCAGCATGCACACTCACCGCCGGCAACACCCGCCAAGCAAGACAGCACACCTCAAGACGCTGGCGGAGGACAGGAGGAGAAGTCAGAAGATCGGGCGGCATACTCAGCACTACAGCCACACGGGAGTGTGTCAAGTATATATCTAGGACAGCAGAGGAACTGTTTTGAAAACATGGTAGGAGAAACGCTATCCACCTATACCCATCTGATACTTTGTATCCAAGACAATAGCTGCTAAACAAAGATCTTGAACTTTTTACTACAAACATTATCTCCCCGGCTGACGAGCTGTTGATGTGCACAATATATCCGCAATCCATCCAGGATCCACTTTTTGCACACCGGAGACTGTATTAATAGATGTATTTTAACATGTGATTGTATTTATTTTGTCATACTGTGTTTAGAGTAAAAACAATTTTATTATACATCCATTGCACACTGATTCAATAACTCCCTGCTGCGCTGTTTGTTTAGACACAACAAACATTACTATTTATTAGTAAATAGACCCCTTATTTCCAACTTTAAATCAAGTACAAAGAAGTTATTTAAAACAGCAGCAAAAGTCAGAACAAATTAGGATGTTGACAGTACTTCTCATGATTTGGTAACTAGAAAAGTATGCAAAAATTATTACAGTAATTTAGATGAATTTTCTACATTTCTTCTCAATATTTTTTCAAGCTGAAAAATGCAGAACAAATTCCAACACTTCTGTTACTTTATTATTTTGCCCTAAATCTTGAACTCCCAGTTGAGTATGGAATGAACAGCCCAATGTTATTATCTGCTGTGTCCATCACTGCATGTGACTATTGTAGTTATTGGTTTACGTCACAGGTCTCCGATGCCCTCTTTGTGGATAACACAGTTGCTTGCAGCAGCATTTTTTTTGCTTTTTAAAGTGTAAAATAATCCTATATTTTGCTGACTACAGTGATTTAACAGAAACCTTATCTGTAGATTAATACAGAACAAAGAACTGGAAAAGGATCATGGCACGCTTTTATGTTTTGCTCTATGTGCTACATTATTGTTCTTAGACTATAGTCACTGTACTATAGAAATAATTTAATAAGTATTAAATGTAAACATAATTAAGTAGGTTAATGGTACTTCAATCACTTTCCCCTATCAAATTTGCTATTCTTTTTATGTTACTCTCTTGATAATTTCATACTCATTATCATAATTTTCATTATACAGCTGTAACCACGCTCATCGTTGCTGCTATCACGCCATACAGGCAACCTAGTTGCACCATAAAAATAGCGAAGGTTGGCAAGCTAAGGCGCGCACTAAAGCTCACTACGGTGCAAGAGAATCCATAGCATGCAATTACATAGCTTCACCACTGGGTGGTGATTGCTCCATTAAAGAAAACTAGTGGTATCATCAATGATTGCCATTCTCTTCCCCAAGAGTTCAATTCCCACTAAGGTCGCTTTTGTGTAGCTTTTAAAAACCATGCAGAATTCATGGCACCTACTGTAGCTGCATTTTACACTGAACCACTAAGCAGTAGACATTGTATTCAGGGGCGGAACTAGCGGCACTGTAGCCGATGCATTGCACCAGGGCCTGCTGTGGTGCAGGGGCCCATAGCCACTCCTGCACTACCGCTAGTCCCCCGGGCCCCACAAGTGTAGGACAGACTGCAGTGAGAGCGGTCTGCCCTACACAGTTTACAAACAAACAGCTGCCAGCAGCAGCTGTGTGTTTGTAATAACAGCTGATGAGAATCAGACAGACTCTCTTTGGCTGCTGCGTCGTCCATGGGGGGAGCTGGCTGGAGCTCACTCATGAGCTCCGTCTACTGGCTCCCTCTGCCGCTGGTGATGTGAGAGATATCACGTCATGATGTCTCTCTCATCCCATGGTGCAGAGCAAGAGTGGGCCGGGAGGAGTGTCCAGACAGCGGCGGTCATCGGCAGGAGTGGGGATCAGGTAAGGGGGCACTTGCACAGCATAAGGGGAGGAGGTGCTACTATGGGGGCATTTGCACAGCATATGAGCTACTGGGGTACTTTATAGGGTGGGAGGCACTACTATGGTCACTGTATAGGGGGGGCCACTACTGGGGGCTTTGTATGGGGGGGCTGGACACTACTGGGGTTGCTGTATAGGGGGGACTACTACTGGGACACTGCATTGGGGGCTACTACTGGGGGAACTGGATAGGGGGGATTACAACTGGGGGAACTGCATAGGGGGCTACTACTGAGGGAACTGCATAGGGGGGATTACAACTGGGGGCACTGCATAGGGGGCTACTACTGGGGGAACTGCATAGGGGGGATTACAACTGGGTGAACTGCATAGGGGGCTACTACTGAGGGAACTGCATAGGTGGGCTACTACTGGGGGCACTGCATAGGGGCAATTACAACTGGGGGAACTGCATAGGGGGATTACTACTGTGGGAACTGCATAGAGGGCATTACTACTAGGGACACTGCATAGGGGGGATTACAACTGGGTGAACTGCATAGGGGGGCTACTACTGAGGGCACTGCATAGGGGTTTACAACTGGGTGGACTACTACTGGGGGCACTGCATAGGGGGGACCACTACTGCAGGCACTGCATAGGGAGGACTACTACTGGGGGCACTGCATAGGGGGGACTACAACTGGGGGCACTGCATAGAGGGGATTACTACTAGGGACACTGCATAGGTGGGATTACAACTGGGTGAACTGCATAGGGGTGCTACTACTGGGGGCACTGCATAGGGGTTTACAACTGGGGGGGCTACTACTGGGGGCACTGTGTAGGGGGGACTACTGGGGGCACTGCTTAGGGGGGACCACTACTGCGGGCACTACATAGGGGGGACTACTACTGGGGGCACTGCATAGGGGGGACTACTACTGGGGGCACTTCATAAGGGGGACCACTTCTGAGGGCACTGCATGGGTGGGTTACAACTGGGGGCACTGCATAGGGGGGCCCAAAGCATATTCTTGCACCTGGGCCCACCACTCTCTAGGTCCGCCACTGATTGTATTGTACACATTATAGAGCCATCTCTGTGTGTATGGACACCCAAGTCCCTCCACCATCCCCCCCCTCCATCACGCATTACTATTTAACCTCACTGAGCTACAGTAATTGCATGGCTCACTACCATCCCCCACCAACATTTGCTTCTATTCAATGCCACCTCATGCTGAGCCCACTATGGATATTGTACATAAAATTCCTGCTGTAATTTGCCCACATCACATCACATACAGCGCCTTGCAGAGTGGGCATCCCGGGTTCCAGACCTGATAATTTTTTTTCTTAAACTTTCACTACAGGATTAAAAATAAATCACTTGGTGCATGACAGTTCTGTCATTTATACAAATACAAACAGGGACAGTATCTGTGTTGACTAGAAGATGTACACCCAGAATTGCATAAAGACCGAGCAATCCAATTCCAGTATTTTTATCCAAGTCTACTAACCTGAATACAGTGCCAACAACTTCCCACCACCTGGCATTTCTATACTACTGTATGCCACCTGTACAGTAGCTGCATTTTATGTTCAAAGCAATGAACACACTTACGCCCCAGGCGTACACCGATTTCCACATTCCACTGAACCGGAAGTGGCAGGTATAACAGGACATGTGTCCAAAATATTTGTATATTAACATGCGCTTCCACGTTCCACCAGAACGGAAGTGACAGGTGCAACAGGGTGCATTTGCCCGGGGTAATGGTATGCTAGGATAGGCTCCATATAGCAAAACAATCAAACAAAATATCTAACAATCAGCACAAATTTTTTATATCAAACTGTGCAAAGACCAGGGTATTAGGTGAATAAAGAGAACCTTAATACAAATTAATTAAAATAAAATACATACCCATATACATAACTTAACACCCAGCATTAAATATACTTAATAACCCAAATACACAAAGCTCAAAAAAAAATTGTTATAGAAAGGAATTATATATATAAAGAAATATATATAAAAATAGACATACAGCAAACCTATATCCATACCATAAAAGATATGGAAAATATACACAATGAATCCTAATAGAGGATATCACTTATATATGTGGTGAAAGTGCACAAGCGCATCAAAACATGATGCACAAAAAACCTCTCAATGCAAGAACATGTTTAAAGCATTGTATTTGTTCAAACCGTAGGGTGACACAGTCCAAAGTTTAAAGATCCACCTGGCCTCAAGTTTCTTCAACGGTAATGCCCGATCACCTCCACAATAGGGCTTTGGTACCCAATCAATGATCCTGCATTTAAGCATAGCAACTTGATGGCCTGCCTCAAGGAAATGTTTCACAACAGGTTTATCTGATATACCTGTCAATAAAACCTGATGGATAGAGCTACGGTGGTTGGCCATACGCTCACAAAACATACATGTAGTCATGCCTACATATGGCAGGCTGCATGGGCACGTCAATAGATAAATCACATAGTTCATGCGACAATGTAGCTTGAAACATATTCACATTGGTTTACCACTCCAGGGGTGTGGGAAGAAACTACCAGGAATGAGGGAATGACAGGTCACACATCCAGTGCATTTTATGCATCCGATTTTTTTGGTATTCAACCAGGTGTTGTCATCCGTAAGTGTTTGACATGTTGGGTGCATTAACATCTATTTGAGGTTCTTCCCTCTCCTAAATGCCATCATAGGGGGCTCTCTCAGGGTGTCTTTAAATATCAGATCCATCTGTATCAGTGGCCAATGTCTTCTAATAGATCGGGTACCCCTGTTGGATTGATCATCAAATTGTGTAACTTAAATCATACAGTCCTGGGTTTTAGGGAGCTTAATCAACATAAGCTTCTGTGCCCTAGTGAGACACCCTTCGATAACTTTCCCTTGTACTCTATTTCCAAGAAATGATGATTCATTTCTGAGATCTGTATCTCTGCCGTGTTAGGGTTAGAGTTGTTCCTCAATACCCTCGTAAACTGGGAAATAGTAAGACTATTCTTGAGGGCAGGCAGGTGATTACTGGTGGCATATAGGAATGTTTTCTTGTCTGTCTCTTTTCTAAACAGGGTAGTGCCAAACCAACCTCCTTCTCGGAAAACAATGACATCCAAAAAATCTATTGTATCTGAACTGAATTTGCCAGTAAACCTAACCATTGACACAACCTGATTGAGATAATCAACCATCTCAAAGAATTCCTCCTCAGTGCCACTCCATAACAAAAACACATTGTCAATAAATCTTTTATAATAGAGGATCTTAGACAAAAATTTTGGAAGCATCACTGTAGTCTCATATTCGTGCATAAAGATGCTGGCATACGCTGGTGCCACATTGGACCCCATCGCCGTGCTGGCTAGCTGGGTGTAATATTGACCCTGATATGTGAAGTGATTATTCTCCAAAATCAACCTTAATAGATTGAGGACAAACTCTGCTGGAGGACCTTGTGTATCATAACAAGTAAACAGCTTCCTAACTGATTGAATTACCAACTCATGTTGGATGATGCTGTATAAAGATGATACGTCCATTGTCACCAATAGAAAGTCATCCATAACATCACCCATTCCCTGATCTTAATCAAAAATTATTCGGTGTCTCGTAAATACCTGGGTATAAATGGAATCAAGTTTTGTAGGAAGCTGTCTACAAACAAGGCCAACAGTTTCAATAAGGAGCCCCTGGCACCCTTTGATATAGAAAATTTGTGCTGATTGTTAGATATTTTGTTTGATTGTTTTGCTATATGGAGCCCATCCTAGCATACCATTACCCCGGGCATATGCGCCCTGTTGCACCTGTCACTTCCTTTCTGGTGTAATGCCACAACCCTTTTAGAATGTAAGCTCTTACAAGCAGGGCCCTCTACCCTCTTGTGCTTCTCCCTACTTTAGTTTCATCTACTTCTGACTCACCACTAGGGCACCTAACACTTGGTTGCTTATGCTCTGTTGCTTATCTGGGTATTATGGTCGCTAATGTAGCAATATATATTATCCATGCCCTGGTCCTGTATTGTATTGTTCTGTAAGTCGCTTGTCTACAATGTGTGGTGCCATATAAATAAATGATAATAATAATAATAATAATAATAATAATAATAATAATAATAATAATAATGTGGAAGAACAGCTTAATATACCAAAATTTTGGACACATGTATCCTGTTACACCCACCACTTCTGGTTCGGTGGAATGGGGAAGTTGGTGTACACCTGGGGCGGAAGTGTGTTTGTTCCTTGAACGCACGCTGAGTGGCAGCATGGAGCACACACTGCTGGAATGTTTACACATGTGATGCGCATTGAGCCCAAATAGGTGAGACTGTGTGTTTTTCTATGATGCCTTTGGTGCTTGTTTGTGACCTATGTGGTGGCGTTGTTATGCTGGGATGGGTGACAATTAAGCATTTGATTAATTACATTATGCTACTGGTGCTATATGGGTATTTATAAGACCAGTGGGACAGGGTTTATTTTGTTGTAGGTGTTTTGGTACGTGCTGTGCTGTGTTGGATGTATCTTCTGATGAAGGATTCACTGGAGTCTGAAAACATTTGAGCACTGTATTACCTCTGCCTATATGTGAGTAATGAATAGCAGCCTTTTTTATCTGCAAGAAGAATCTGGTGAGTGCCCCATTATTTTGGTTCTATATTCAGATCTACCTATGTGGATTTGGGAAGACACCTCAGTACTTTGTAAACCTATTGCAGATGTGAGTCTGGCCCTACTACTGGATGGATATATATATATATATATATATATATAATAACTATGATGTTTGTATATAATTTGATGTGTGTATCTTGCTCCAATGACACCTACTGTAATATATCCTCAGGTCTGTTTGAAGGTGGGGGCTCCATACCGGTATCTTGCCTAGGGCCCGATGAGGTCTATATCTGGCTCTGGGCAGCAGTGGGGGTGTGGAGCAGTGGCAGCAGTGGGGCAATGCACAGGGCCATCAGTGAGGGACAGAGGGACTCACTGGTGCTGATGGTCCCAGCCCTGAACTACTTCTTTATGCCCCTACACATGTAACAATATGCTCATGATGCGATATCATGAATGAGTTACCTTGATCTCTCCCCGGTACTCCAGGAAATGATATGGTGCTTAAAAAGCACATTTTGACATAAGAACTGTCATACAAGATATAAAAGATAGCTGACTGCAATCACGAATCAGTGATATCCATGATGCAGGCATCTGTGTAAAAAAATATATTCAGCAATGCTCACACAGATCAGTGTGATCCATGTGGCATGCATCTGAAAAAAAACCAATAAGACACAAATGCATGGATGAATCAGTGAGATCCTTCCATTTATCTGTTTTAAAAAAATCAGCACCAGACTTTTGAGAGCCAGTCCTGGTTGTGAAAAAACAGGGGACAAGTGATGAAGGGTTCCCCTGTATTTAGCATAAACAGCACTGGGTTCAGCGAGTCAGTCCTGGTTTTGGAAAGACAAGCGCCAAAAGCATAGAGGTCCCATGTATTATCCTTAACCAGCACTGTACCCTTTCTAGCAGGGGAGTAATGCCACAAATAGGGGAACCTTTTCATCAGGTCCCCCGGCCAAAGCATTATATCTAATGGCTAGCGAGCAAAAGCTGGGGATTAATAAGGAGGTGGGGACCCCCCAATAAAGTGGTACCCATCTCCAGGGCACCCCAGGCCTAGGCTGATAGGCCAGGACTATCCCCTGCAACCCAGGAGTAGTGGGTGCCAGGTTGATAGTATATAGAGTAGTGAAAATAAATATTAAATAATATTGTCTTTTGTAGGAGAAATACAGGTCCCAGCAAGCCTCCCCCACATGCTGGTACTTGGAGAACCACAAGTACCAGCAAGCGGGGCATTAAGGCCCTGCTGGTACCTATAGTACCCCTGTAAAATAAAAATTTAAATAAAACATAACCAAATGTTTTAAGACTTTATTTTGCTGCACCTTCACCTGAGGGGGCGGCAGTCTTTAAGCAATTTTACATGGCTGCTGGCATGCACTAAGCCACCAGGGCTCCCGGCATCTTTGCCTGGCAGGTGCCAACCCACCAGGGCTTCCGGAGTCTTTGCCTGGTGGCTGCCAATTAGCTCTTTTGTGCGACTGTCAACACACCAGGGCTTCCGGCATCTTCACCTGGGGGGTGGCAGCCAATTAGCTTTTTTTCATGGCTGCCACTTCCCCAGGTTTCTCATGGCTGCCACTTCCCCAGGTATCTGCTGTCCTCTTCACCTAGTAGGGATCAGCCTTGCAGCTCTTTTGCACAGCCGCCGCACAGTAGGACTTTGGATATTTTCTTTCTTTAGGAGCTCTTCTACGCTCCCTCCTCGCCGTCATTCTGCCGAGCCGCTGCCTCGTGCTGGCTTATATAAGCCAACCAAGGGGGCAGGGCAATTATGTGATTGGCTCAAAGTGGCTGAGGTGACATTTTTAAAATTGGCACTGCTGCCGAACTTTGCAGAATGACAGAATGGCTGGCAGGGACTGGAACTAGTCCTGCCACAATGGCAGCTATCACCGCCAGGTCCCACTGCTAGCGCCCGCACCGCTGGCGGGTCCTGCTGGTGGGTTCTGCTGCCGCTAATGCCAGCCATGTTTGTGCACCTAGGTGAACCCACTGTGCACCCCCTGCAGGAGGCACCTACTGTGCACCTAATGTGCAGCAAGTTGACATTCCTTATTTATATAATGGGGCATTTGTGGGCTAATAGTTTAAAAACTGTAACTCTCTCAATTACCTGAACCCCAAAAGTACTTACACTTGAACAAGAGCTACCATATAAAACAAACCCCAAGTCCTAATTCGTCCTCTGCCCTGAGTTATGCTATGCCAAAAATCCCCCATAGGCAAAAGCAGAAAAGTGGTAAAACAGACAGTTTAAAATTTAGATTACTCCCAATTACTCATTTTTTATTGTATTGCCCTGAACAACAGTTCTACCCATCCATGCCAAATTTCAGCTCAATACGTTCAATATCTTTTGAGGTGTAGCAAACAAAAAATAAAAAAACAAAAAATAAAAATAAAATTTTTGTGCTTATCTTTAAAAGGGGGTACCCAGTCCTCATGGATATGTATCCAAAAAACACCAGAGAGCCTGGGTCAAACGGCCGTATATATTTTTTATATTTTTTGTTTGTTTCATGTGATGTTTCCCCATACCTTGTAACTGAATAAAATAACCCTATGTTCAAATATACTGACAAGGGATTATTTATATTTAGCTCTCATATATTGAACATATATGCTCCATAGAGGGACGGAAAGAGGGCACTAAAAGTTACGTGGTGGATGACAAACTAAAGGCTATCTAATAAGCATTTTCTGGTACGCAGCCTCTATATGTAATTGTACTACTACTAATTGAAAGGAAATATTACACTATATACATTCTTTCTCCTGAGCCCCTTTTAGCTTTTTAGAAGGTGATCAAGCAGATGACATCCCACTCAACCTGCCTTATATAGACCACCCACCTTCTGGATCTACAGATAAGCTCTAAAGTTTTTCTTTTTGGTACGCACAATCACTTCGATGAGCACGAAGTATCACCATTTTTAAATACTACACTATTAGGTGCATGTCTTCTTACACTCCTTTTTATATATATATATATATATATATATATATATATATTCCATGAGACCAGAAGCACACACTAATATATAGTTACCAAACGGAGTGCTCAGCACATAAAGGGTTGCTTATAAGGACAAATGAGAGCCGGCAACATCCTGAGCAGCTGCTCATGATGAAGGTGTGATTCTAACACCGAAACAGCTGTCGGGCACTACATGTTTGGGGATGGACTTATGTTGAGTATATTTATGCCATTACATGGACTTTATGACTTGTTCATTATGCCGATTTTTTTTAACTATCGCTGATCTCCCCACATGCCCTGACCTTTAAATGGATGTGTATTATACTGCTGGATGATGTTTTTTACAATTTATAATGGATTAAATACGTCTTCTTTTTGCATTAGACAATAGGATGTTGCCGGCTCTCATTTGTCCTTTTATATATATATATATATATATATATATATATATATATATATCTAAACACAGCAACCCGGCACTCAGGGTTCCTGCCAAGGGCTATAAATGCTCTTGTGCCCTCCTTAGGAGGGAAGCACCTCCAAGTATGTATACACCGAATCAACAGGCGGCACTCAGAGACTTCCAAAGATGTGTAGATAATTTATTCAGGACATCGTGCTAGAGCATCAATGTTTCGGGGACCTAGTCCCCTTCATCAGGATAACAAACACACACTAAAACCAAAAATTAAATAACCTTTTTTTATGACATTGTCATGATATGGTTATATTTATATTTATAAAGTATTTTTCTGTATTTATTTAACTATTATGTTTGTCTACCTTTGGTGGGACTTGACATCTACATGTTTACCATCTTTTTTATTTTGTCATCCCTTTTTTTTATTGATGAGTGAAAGCTGCCATATCTCTCCGGCTAATATATGCTGAGCATATGCTTTGTGTGTATTTATTTATGTATATTTTTTCTTTTTCATCACATTTGGCTTTTGATGAGAGGTCAGTAGTCTGTAAAAATGCAGCATATTTATATATAAAAACACTTTATACACTTTTTACATGCACACTATATGCTACTTGATTTTACAATATGCTATTTGGGTACATATCTCCATACAGTTATATGCAGATCTAGAGGTTGTCTCATTCCTGTATGTCCACATATTTTATATTTTTTTAGTACGTATTTATTTCTTTTATTAGAACATAGGCTCTCATTCAGAGCCACTCGCAAGCGGGCGCACGTACGTTAGGCGTACGTACAAAATTATTTAAATTCAATGGCTCGTTCGTATTTTCGTTCGCATCTAAAATTCCTCCCTAAACTCAGGCGACCCCTCCTCTAACTAACGAGCGTGCGAAATAGCGAGCGTACATCCCCGAAATGGCTTGACGGGAACGCACGCACAAGTGAAACCGGAAGTGGCCTTGTCAGATGTCGATTACCTGCTCCTTTATTCTGCCTACCTCCCTCAATCGTATCATGCCAATCAATGTATCAATTAGCTTAATTGTTTTTTTTTTTTCAACAAAATGCAAGAAACTTTACTCTTGTCCGTGTTTGTGTTTACCCGCAGAATACGTACGGATGGAACATTCGCTTTTATTGTTCAAAAAACATGTGAACCACAATTAAACAATTGTTCTATTGCTGTGGATCCCCGCATATTTTCCGGGGTTCATTTCTTTATTTAAATTTGCAAACGCATGTCACTGCATCAAGCCTATCATAACTCTCCAGAGATTTCTGGCCCTGTTGAACACATGACTCATACACTAACCAATAAAATTGCTCCTGTTAATTTCCAAAATACATTAGCCAATCAGAAATTTTTGCCACACTTTATCAAAAATGTTTTGTATGAAAAACTCCATTGCCATCATGAGAGCCTCCGCATTCACCAGGCGCGAGCTGCTGGTGCTTACGGAGGTGATGGATAGGCGGATCACCAGCCAGCCTCCACCCATCAACAACCGGCAGAAGCGCTCCGCGTATGCGGAGGCACGGCCCCGCCTGCGGTCGTTGGGTTCACGCCGCAACATCGGGCAGCTTGAGCGCAGGTGGTCAGACCTGCAACGGCGAACGCCCCGCTTGCTGGCATGCTTTCGCATGCAGATCCTTGAAAGTAAGTGTTATGTATAGTGGTTTTCATGTTTGTGTTTGTGGGGCAAACTGCGTGTGCATGTTTTCCTGTCTGTCCTATTAATTATTTGTCCTCATATCTGCGTGTGCATGTTTTACTGTCTGTCCTATTAATTATTTGTCCTCATATCTGCGTGTGCATGTTTTCCTGTCTGTCCTATTAATTATTTGTCCTCATATCTGCGTGTGCATGTTTTCCTGTCTGTCCTATGAATTATTTGTCCTCATATCAGCGTGTGCTTGTTTTCCCTCTATTTCTGTTTTTTTAATTCGACTCCTTTTTGCATGTTTTTTTGTTGCTGGTTTTTTTTTTTTTATTTGGCCCCGGATTTGCCCAGAAACTAACCTCAATTTGTTTGACATATTTTAGGAGGACAGCCAAGACTACGCCGTCACCGTCCGGCCAGACGGCGTTCCCAGCCACTATCCCCAACCCCCAGCCAACACTCCACCCCAAATATTTCCCCTATACCCCACTCCTCCCCAGCCTTCCCAGACCCTCTCCCGGAACTGTCGGGCCTCCTTCCCCTCTGTCCCACTTCCCCCTCTCCTCCACCCACCCCTCTTCCAATTACCTCCTCCCCGGAGTCCATCATTACCCCTCCCCGTTCTTTGGGGAATGAAGGCTCCTCCGAGGAGGAACATGGAGGGACTTCCGGAGCTCCCGTTTTGGCTCACGGTATGTTTTTCTTTCTCATTTTTTTTAACCACAAACTGTTTGTATGTAATCATGTGTCGTGCCTTTATTCGTGCTTGTTTGGTTTACTTTTGGTGATTTAGCAGTTTGCCTTTACCTCTTCCTGCTGATTTCAACATACACATATCACACCTGTGTGAATTTGTACATAGGCCTTGTATTTTTGGCAGCACCCCCTTTTTGTTTTGGTTTTTTTTTTTTCGGTTTAGGAGTGATTTCGTTGTGTTTTTGTATTTTTAATGTGGATTCCCTATTGTTTTATTAATCCACACACTTTTCTCACCCACAGAGGAACAGAGGCGTCGACAAGAGGTGGACGATTGTGTTGGCCAGATGCGCCAACATGTCATTGGCATTCTTGTGGCCCTTGACCGGCTGTCTGGCATCCTTCGCCAGTAGTTTTTTTTTTTTATTTTCGTTTTGTAAATACATTTTGTAGTTCTAATATACGTTCTGGCTCATTCTTTTTGTCAAAAACAAAAATAGTTTTCCCTGACATAAGTAGACTGTTCCTGCAAGGATTTCCCTTTTTTAAAAGTTAGATTGTATTTTGTATTTGTATGTTAAACAGCCACAAGAAACACATAACAGTAACAATGTCATTTCCCTTTTTGGGTGTAGTGTCAATTAGATCTTTCGCCATTTTACAGGTTCCTAGTTGGTGTGCAAGCTGCTTAGGCCAATCTTCAAAATCCAAAGGTTTGGACAGGCTTCCTTTTGGTGTGGGTTGGGAACCTGCAAACATATTTCAGTTTACATCAACTGGTGTCAGTACTGGATTACCCCTTAGTCAAATGTAAGGTGTGTTAACCTGGTTACACTTGCTGTTAACGTCCAAAAAAAGGAAGACCATTTCACTCTCCAAACATTTATTCACAACATAAATGAGAAATCAAAGTGGTCAGTCCCAAAAAAAAAAAACAGTGATAATCTCAAATACAACACATACAAATAAAATATTTAATTTAAAAAAACAATCAAGAACTGGTTGACGAAGGACCATGCCAACATGATTCCACAAACATGGCGTTGCGATATGGGTTCCAGAATATATGGACAAAATCACCAGATCCAGGTTTGGTAAGGGCAGCAGGAAGTAGTGAGCGTTGGAGTGGCAAAGATTATGTGAACAAACAGAAGATGTTGAAAAAAATTAAATAAATTAGATGTTCGCAAACAAATACAAACACATTAGGTATAAACACTGTAGTTTGGGTCAAACTTACCTAAAAAATCTGGCCACCACATCATCGCGTATGGCCCCCCCACATACTGACCTCCGACCAACCTCGGGGGGGCCATCCTCAGGTAAGGCATCCTCTGGCTGCATTGGGACACCACTCCTTATGGCGATGTTGTGAAATATCCCACACAGGACCACAATTTTCGACACCATATCCGGCAAATACATGAGCTCGCCACCAGAGCGGTGGAGGCATCTGAATCGGCCTTTTAAAAGGCCGATACAGCGCTCCACCACTTGCCTGGTGGCTGTAAGTGCGGAATTATACTCACTTTGTGGGCCTGGTGTGGGAGCCAAATAAGGAGTGAGCAGCCAGGACATGCAAGGGTATCCACTGTCTCCTGTGAAAAATAAGAGACAACATCAGGAACACTGTGTATCAAGCTTAACATTGTTATGTACTAAAGGTCTCCACTTACCCAGAAGCCACGCATCACCAGCTTGTAGGTTGTTTAATTTCTGCCATATCCCTGATTGCCGGATGACGAAGGAGTCATGTGCACTTCCTGGTAACTTAGCATTCAGGGACAGGATCTGGAGGGAGGCATCACATACCACCATTACATTCAGGGAGTGATAGTGTTTCCTGTTTCTAAATATTGCCTCCAGCTGTGCTGGAGGCTGAAGTGGTATGTGAGTACCATCCACAACCCCTATGATGTGTGGGAAGCCAGCTATTTGGTAAAAATTGGCCTTGGCCACACTAAGGGCACCCATATCCAAAGGCATTTGAATAAAATGATGGAGGTGCTTGAAAAGTGCCTCCATCACTGCTCTCAGGATCCGGGAAAAGGAGGATTGGGAGATGCCCGCCACTATTCCCACCGTTGTTTGAAACGATCCTGAGGCACAGAAATGTAACACCGCCATAAATTGCGTCAGTGGTGGTATTGCTGTTGGACTGTCAATTTGCCGCTCAACATCACTTTCTATTAATGAGAGAGTGTCTATGATGATTTTGGGAGGTAGACGGTAGCGTCTTAAAACCTCATCATCGGGCATTCCAAAAAGGGTGACACGTGTTCGAAATATCTGGGGCCTTGCATGCCTACGATGCCTACGCCTGGGATGAGATTGAGGTTGGTCGGCTTCCGGGAGCATGGCCAGAACAATCCGCCCCAGATCAACCTGAAATTCAAAAATTTCAAAGAAAGGCTTTTGACCCACCCCAAAACTATATTAAAAGAACTTAGCTTGATGATACCATCCATTGCTGCTTACATGCCGGGGTATTGTCATGATACGTCCAAACTGAAAATAAACAACAAAATTACTTGACACATTTCACTCTGTGCATTTTTGTTGATACATTTTGTGCTAGACCAAAGTTCAAATATGCCAAACACCCATTTAGCTAAACCGCAAAGCGACATTTAACACAGTACATCAAAACGGGGCGAAATGTTGGCTCAAAATGCGAAAGCTAAACCATCAAAAAGTTAGAATGATTATTAAGCTGTTTAAAATGCGCTAATTAGTTCGCTAATACAAGTCACAAGAGTAACTACTAAAAATGCGCTAATTAGTTCGCTAATACAAGTCACAAGAGTAACTACTAAAAATGCGCTAATTAGTTCACTAATACAAGATAAAAAATGGACTTACCAAGAGCAAATATCTAAGATGCAAAATCAAAAGGTCTTTGGGGTCGAAAATAAACAAAATCTAAAATAGAATAAATTAGGTATCCAAAAATTACAAAATATACGAAACAACAATTGAACAAAAGTTAGACTTCACAAAACTTACCAAATCAACAAACGAGGTCCCAAAAATATAAACCAACAAAGATAACGGAAAAAAAAACGCAAATCTAACCAACAAACGAATCTCCAACCTCCAACTCCTTTCTACGCAATCAATAAACTCCAGCCAAGATAACCTCCAACAATCCAAAAATGCCACCTCGACTTGAGACACACCAAGCCATAAATAGTGTTTCGTTTCCCGCACAAATTAAGGAGGGATCATAGGGCCGCACAATCAATGATGCGGCCGCAAAATAAGGACGCATGTATAAATACGTCACGAAAACACATTCAAATTCTGGTGTATTTCTTGTTTGGACCTCAGACATGGCGACAGACCAGGGAAAAAATGCACAAGAGTCAGGCGGTAAGTCTTTCATGCATTTTCGATCAACGAATAATTTGAAACATAAGATTAGGCAAGTTGTGATTTTGTGAATTCTGTAAATTTACACAAATAGGTGAGGAGGATGACATGGAAGAGGCTGCTGGGCCCAGTATTCCGGCCAAAGCGGCCAAAAAAAAAAGGCAGCCACATTTCACAAGAAAGGAGATGGAGGTTTTGATCCAGAAGTGTGTGGACATCCTGCCACAGGCAGACAGGAATATGAGTCTAAGCCAGAAGTGGAGAATGTGGGAAGAGGTAGCCGTTGCTGTCAATAGGGTGGGTGATTATGTCCGTCTAGCCCGGGATGTCAAACGGCGGTAAGTAAACTCTTGCCCCCCCAAAAAACAAACCCCATTTTAAACCAAAGGATAATGGCTTCCATTTTTCCCCACAGATGGGGCGACTTCAAATATCGCCTAAAGCAAAAACTGGCGGACAGGGCTAGGCATGCAAGGGGGACAGGTGGGGGTCCCACCCCTGTATCATTGGAGTTGACGGATTTAGAAGAGCTGGCACAGGGGTGTGTGCAGCCTGTGGAGGTGTTTGGCGTGTCCAACATGGATACGGACATGCCAGACTTTGCGGCTCCTCATGTTGGCCCAGGTAAGTATTGTGATGTCACCAACTCTGAAATGCTATTGTGCCAATATGTAGATTCTAATGTGACTCTTTTCTCATTTTTCCAAAAGAGACACAGGCGGATGAGTCTGCTCCAGAGGGAAGCCTTGGCCGCCGAATTTCTGCTGGCTCTGCAGGGGAGGAACCAGTACATCCGGCTGAGGACCCTGCAGAAGCCAGTCCAGGGCGTGCCCCCTCGCAGGCAGTGGGCCTCCTCACAGAACTCAATTTAAAATCGGATTTCCATACGGAGATTCTGCAGAGGATGGACGCCAGTCTGATACGGGTGGCTGAGGCCCTGGAGCAAAATGCTGCGGCCAACATGACCATTGGTCAGGCCCTGGCGGAAAATACCAGGGCCAACATCCGCATCGCCGATGCCCTGGAGCAGCTCGTTCGCCAGCACATGGTGGAGCCGACCTCCCTTCCTGCCGGAACATCAGGATCCTCCACCTCTGGCACAACATCAGCCAATCCTCCAAATGTGCCTAGCCCTGTGCCTAGTCCAGAGGCCACAACATCTGCCTCTGGACAGGCCAGCCCGATGGCATCCCGGACCCGGTCTGGCGCCCACCCTCCCCCATCCAAACGGGCGAAAAAACGGTGACAGCAATGGCGACTTTTCCCACACTCCTTCTGTGCTTGGCTCATATTCCTTTCTGGTCAAAACTTCCCTCTCCTTTCTTGTGAAATGTTTTTAAGTTATTTTTGTACGTTTATGTTATCAGTTATTGATTATTTATTTTTGAAAAAAAGTATCTTTGGCAGAAAAAAAAATAAAAAATATTATGCCAATTGGTTTGTGTTTAAACAATAAATTTATGAAAAAAATCTGACATTGTATTGTGACATTATTGTACAAATGGGTTACATTTAATCCTGGCCCTAAAGGCAAAAAAGGACACAAAAAACCATTTCATTTGGATAAAAAAAAGGCCTCTTGAACGAACGTTTAAACAATCACATAACGATGCAAATTGCACATTAAAAAAAAAAAGGGGAGCTAATTAAAACATGATGACATTATTGTCACAATAGGCCTTAAACAACAAATTGAGGGCAAAAAAACCCCCCAAAAATGTACGCCAATTGATTGTGTAATCCTGACATTAGCAGGTAGGATTTCCACCTGCGTACGGTTTTGTGCTATCCCAATAAACTGCTTTCCAAACACATACCAAGCCGGTTTTCAATACAACACTAATTGCTTTTGTGACCACCCGCGATTAATCGCTGCAACATCATGGAGTCCCGGGACGGAGGAGAAGGCCATCGCCAATGTGGTCGAGTAATCCAGACCCTAAACTGTGCGAGCATTTTGAAGGGAAAGAGGATGTTCCAGTGACGTATGTGACGGTCCGAACACATTTGACGTTCGCATCTGCTAATGTATGTACGCCCCAAAAATGCCTCGCCACGCCTGCGTTTTTCCATCTCCACCCCCGTCAACACCCAAAAACGCCCTGTTCTGTCAATCACATTTGACATGTCACTTCCTGTACGCTATTTTAGGAACGAGAGAAAAAAAGCTCGCAATCTGCCGTACGCACATGCGCAGTGTAACACCGACGCATGCGTGGTTAGTCAACATCGGAACGCAACAAGCGTACTGCTGTTTGCGAGTGGCTCTGAATGAGGGCCATATTCCTTTAGTCAGCTACTTTCACTAACATTCAATTATTTGTTCACACATTCTTCATACACCCCTCATGTCCCTTTATTTTTGTGACATGTCTCCATTTCTCACCTTTCTTATTTTTATTTTTACCCCAATGAGTTATATTTTTCACATCCACACATAGCACTGCATCTTTCATTTTACAAGCTTATATTATATTAATAGGTTTTTTCACGCTTCATTGCTTTTTGTTTGATGTTGCCATGGCTGCAGCCTGCATCTTGGGGTGATCAATCCCGGTGGACAGAGTGGTCCTGGTGCCGGAGGTGGAGGCGCCCGAAGTCAGGCTGATGCGATCGTGGCTCTCGCTCGGAGAAACATGGAGGTAAAGTTATTCAATGTTTGGTTTTAGTGTGTGTTTGTTATCCTGATGAAGGGAACTAGCTCCCCGAAACAATGATGTTCTAGCATGATGTTCTGAATAAATTGTCTACACATCTTTGGAAGTCTTTGCGTGCCGCCTGTTGACTCGGTGTATATATAAATATATATATATATATTATATAATCTATACAGCACATCTGGCACTCCCATAATAAAGAAAAATCTTGAACTGGTGCCCTCACAAATGAAGGTAATAGCAAACAGTGGGTGCGGCACTAAGCTCCATAATAAAGACAATCAGCAAAAGGATTATTTCAATGTTTAAGTGTTATAGACACTATCATCACACCCATCCTGTTATGATTGATGATGTCATCACGTATTGATGTGGCCACACACAGTACTGATGACTTGTGAACACATCCATCACCAAGGAAACTATAAACAATAACATAACAAGTAGAACAGAATGAAGACAAGTGCAATATACTCTAAGAATAAAATATAGAAAAAGCTTATATATTAATTTATGCCTCTATGGGCTATCACATCTAGTTGTTGAATCCACTGGGTCTCACAGTACAGAAGCATGTGGCATCACAATTACCTCCCCAAAAGGGTAACGGAACATGGTCTATCATCCTATATTTTAAACAAGATAAATTATATTTAGCTTCTACAAAATGGCAATCGACAGGTTGGTCACTGAACCCACTAGACAAAGCTGCCCTAATAGAAGAGCGATGGGTCGCCATCCGTTCTTTAAATTTGCGTTTGGTCTTTCCAATATAGGAAAGACCACAGAGGCAAATAATTTGATAAATAACATGAGCTAAGTGAGTTGAAAACGAATGGAATATTTCCTCCCTGAATGGGGAACGTGAAATGTGTCACCCTGAATCCTACAGGTGACACATCCACATCGAACACAACACAATTTCTTGTTAATCTGAAAAAATGGGGAGACCTTGTCTCTCTATTATCAGTGATGTCAGATTTCACAAGGAAGTCATGCAAATTACTGCCTCGTGAATGACATGGCATCATCTGACATCGGATAACCCTAACGATTTATCAGATGTAATAATAGGCCAATGACGTTAAAATGCATTTTTGTTGGCTGGAGATAAAACATTATATTGATTCACAAAGGTGAATACAGGATCTGAATTATCACTCAATTTCTTTTTAAGTAGTACCTCCCTTTTACACTTCATAACTTTGCTTTTTGTCTGAAGCAACTGATCCCTCGAATAACCCCTATGGACAAATTTATCAATTAGCAAATCAATTTGACTACAAGCCATATCAAGATCTGGATTAATCCTCTTGATTCTGATTATTTGGGAGTACGGTAATTCCTTTTTTAGACTGTATGGATGGCAACTCTGAAAGCACAATACAGTGTTGTGATCAGTTTCCTTTTGGTGGACAGAGGTATATATAAATATACCTTCTTTTTTGATCAGAACATCGAGGAAATTGATCTGCGTTGGCTAAATCTAATGGTCAATTTAACAGTGCAATCACCTAAATTGTGTGTTTCCATTAATTCTTTGATTGCCGTGCCTGTATCATTCCAACTTATTAAGATATCATCTATATATTGAGCATATAATATAACTTTAGACAATATCTCTAAATTATTGAAAAAAATAATTTGTTTAACATCAAACATATACACATTGGCATAACTAGGTGCCACATCAGAGCCCATGGCACATTCATTGATTTGGAGGTAAAATAACCCATCAATAAATATGTTTTTTGTTGTTAAGATAAAGTCTAATAGTTGCAGACAAAAATCGATCAACACCAACTCATAAAGACCACTCTCTGTAAGTAGTCTTCTGGTGGCCCTCATACCAGCTCCATGTGGGATTATTGTATATAAGATAGTCACATCTGCACAAATCAACCACAATGACTCAGGAATATTGTCCAAAACTTGAGGTTTATTAAGGATGGAATTAGTGTCAATCAAGCAATTTGCATGTTCTTGTACCAAAGGTTGCAATATAGCATCCCAAAAAATTGCAATGCATTGTTCCAGAGCACCACAGGCGGCTATGATAGGGCGGCCAGGAGGAGGGAGTATACCATTATGTACCTTTGGCAAGGTGTAAAATAAAGGCACTACAGGAAAATCAGGAAATAAAGCATTATTTAAATCTTTGTCGATGATCTGAAGATCTAATGCTGCATTCGCAATAGCTTTGAGCTCTTGTTTAAAGGGACCAGATGGATCACCTTGTAGCTAATGGTACACTGTAGTATCATTCAACTGCCACATTGCCTGCCTTCTATAGTCATCACAATCCTGGAGAGCAATAGCGCCCCCCTTGTTCACCGGAAGTATAATCAAGTTGGAATCATTGGATAATACAGTAAGTGCTGTCCTTTCCTCCAGACTGAGATTAGGATGCTCAGACTGAGTTGTATTCATGATTTTAGACACATCATCTTTTATTAGGTGCACAAATGGTTTCTGGTGAACTTGTAATATTTGCCACATGTTTTTGAATGGGTCTATGGGCCTGATTCAGACCCACTCGCGAGCGGCTGTCCGCTCGCAAGTGGGTCGATGGTCTGCACTGAGCATGCGCACGACGGAGGGAGCTCCATCGTGCGCATGCGCCAGACACGACGAGCGAAGGCTCAACCGCAGGCTCCGGCTCGCAATTTCGATGGTCGCGATGGTCACGACCATCGCGGCCATCAAAATGCACGCTCGTATAGCCTGTGGGTGGTGACCCACAGCTATACGAGCGTCCAGGAGGACGCTCCATGAAAATGGAGCCCGGCCCTCATGCAGAGCGTGCGCTCTGCTCAGAGCGTACGACTCTGAATGAGGGCCAATGTTCCTAAAGGGGCTCCATGTTTACTGGTAGAGGGTTCTGCATCACTGTTAGAGTCCTGAGAGGATTCTGTGTCACCCAGATGTTTGGGATGACAATGTCTAAAAAAAAAGGAATTTTATTTTTTTGTGATCTCCCACCTGTTAACCATTGGTAAACACTGTGTTGTTCATAATCTGCCTCTACTTTGACTAATTTCTCTTTTTTAAAATTTAACAGATCTTTTTTGTATATCATAAATTGATTATTCAATTTAGCCAGCCAATCAGTATCCTTATCTTGCGAGAGAGATGTTAGATGATTTCCTTCAAATGTGGTAATTTTCTCTTTGACCTGTGTAAGCTCCTTGCGAGATTGCTCAATCACTAGGAGCATCAGGTTGAAAGAGCACTCATTTAAGATGGCAAACCATCATTTACAAAATGTGCATCATATCTCCCAATAGTCGAAAGAAGAGGTAATCGTGATGCCATGGTTCTGCGCTGTGAGACCTGGTGAATTCACCAACTAGATGTGATAGCCCATAGAGGCATAAATTAATCTATAAGTTTTTCTATATTTGATTCTTAGAGTATATTGCACTTGTCTTTATTCTGTTCTCCTTGTTTCTATACTTATCTGCTGTCTACATATACTTGTGTTATTGTTTATAGTTTCCTTGGTGATTGATGTGTTCACAAGTTGTCAGTACTGTGCGCGCCACGTCAGTATGTGATGACATCATCAATCATAGCCGAATGAGTGTGTGGTCCCGGTGCTGGCACGATGTGTGCACCATGGTGATGTAAGTATTTAAGGTAAGATATGTTTTACACTCTTTGTATCCTGATGATAGTGTTTAGAACAC
The DNA here is from genome assembly GCA_031769625.1 of Taudactylus pleione. Classification (NCBI taxonomy): domain Eukaryota; kingdom Metazoa; phylum Chordata; class Amphibia; order Anura; family Myobatrachidae; genus Taudactylus; species Taudactylus pleione. The sequence goes on along the minus strand of JAUIMM010000210.1, from coordinate 3,765,852 downwards.
TGAAATGTTGAAATCAACCTTTTGCCGTTTGTCTTTATTATGGAGCTGAGTGCCGCACCTACTGTTTGCTGTTACCTTCATTTGTGAGGGCACCGGTTCAAGATTTTTCTTTATTATGGGAGTGCCAGACCTCCTGGATTGATTATTTATTGGTGACCTAGGTTTGGTTTCCTCTTTTGTCAAGGCAACTCTTTGCAAATAATTTTTTTTACTATCATCATCGTTCTGTCTGCACAGATATTACATTGTTTCAATTTTGGAAATATACTGAATGTAACCTTTTTTTGACTAGTTTTCTCTTGCATAATTATTTGCTATAAAATGGCTGAGTCTCAAGGGGAACAACCTTTTAACCCCTTATTATTTTTGGCCATTCAGTTATTCTGAGTTGGAGTCTGAAGCCTTCTTGGAAAAAGAATGCATGTGTGAACAAGTGGAAACTCTGCCTTTGAAAAGTATTTACAAAGACTGGTTCAAACTTAAGAAAAGAGAAATCGATTTTCAATATCATGGTATTTCTCTAAGTGATTTTTTTAGATAAAAAATTATTCCTAGAGGCTTTCGGATGAAAAACTTCCCGACTATTGGGAGATATGATACGTATTTTTGTAAATGGTGGATTGCCAACTTAAATAAGTACTCGTTCGACCTGATGCTCCTAGTGATTGAGCAATCTCGCAAGGAGCTTACACAGGTCAAATAGAAAATTACCGTATTTGAAGGAAATCATCTAACATCTCTCTCGCAGGATAAGGATACTGATTGTCTGGCCAAATTGAATAATCAATTTATGATATACAAAAAAGATCTGTTAAATTTTAAAAAAGAGATACTAGTCAAAGTAGAGGCGGATTATGAACAATACTGTGTTTACCAATGGTTAACAGATGGGAGATCACAGGAAAATAAACATCCTTATTTTAGACACCATTATCCCAAACATCAGGGCAACACAGAATCCTCTCAGGACTCTAACAGTGGTAACAGTGATGCAGAACCCTCTACCAGTAAACGTGGAACCCCTTTAGGAACATCAACCCTTTCAAAAACTGTGGCAAATATTACAAGTTCACCAGAAGGGGTGGCCAAAACCAGAGGATGAGGAAAAAAAAACCCTCTACTGAGGAAGAAGTAATTTTTACCTTGTCATCTCATATATTATCAACAATTCAGACAAGTTTTATGATGAAAGGACTTTCCTTTATTCCCAGTGTTCCTTTAAATGATCTACAGTGGCAAATTGAAAAACATCATTTACATCGACAATTAAAAATTAAAGAATTTTTTTGGTAAGCCTGAAAATATGGCTACTACTAAATCCAACTCTGTTCCATCGCAATTACATAAAGTGCATCCGCGCTCAACTTTCGAACCAATGCCAGTATTAAAACATTTGTGCACCTACTAGAAGATGATGTGTTTAAGAATGTGAATACAACTCAGTCTGAGCATCCTAATCTCAGTCCGGAGGAAAGGACAGCACTTACTACATTATCCAATAATTCCAACTCATGAAAATAGGTTGGTATAAAATTCATAAAACTATTCCACTGAATACTGTACATGCTGCATCCACAATTACTTGTGTAATTTTTCACATTTCCCCACCGTAATTTGTCTTTAAATGTTCCATGCAGAGACCCCCTAACATCAAACGACACCACAGTGCAAAATTGACACCACTGCCCTTTAATCTCTGTTTATAGATTATATAGGCCCTCATTCAGAGCCGTTGCTCTGAGCAGAGTGCACGCTCTGAAGGAGGGCCGGCCTCCATTTTCATGGAGCGTCCTCCTGGACGCTCGTATAGCTGTGGGTCACCACCAACAGGCTATACGAGCGTGCATTGTGATGGTCGCGATGGTCGAGACCATCGCGACCATCGAATTTGCGAGCCGGAGCCTGCGGTTGAGGTTTTCAACCGCAAGCTCCGGAGTGATTTTGGCTCTATCAGAGCTAAAATCACTCCCACTGACATCACTAGTGATGTCAGTGGGCCGGCTTCTGATGGGAGGCGTTCCCGTGGGAACGCCCCCGGCAGGGAGGCACGCCCCCGGCACGCCCACCAAAGGGGGCGTGCTGTCAATCAACATTGACAGCACGCGACCTTTGATCGGACACAACAAGCGAAGGACTTTCCTTCGCTCGTCGCGTCTGGCGCATGCGCACGACGGAACTCCCTCCATCGTGCACATGCTCAGTGCATAACATCGACCCACTTGCGAGCGGACAGCCACTCACGAGTGGGTCTGAATCAGGCCCATAGTTTCCTAAATACAGATTTTACAAATCTAGTGCAAAAGGGAAAAATTGTATTGCTGGAGCTGTGACAAAGCCTTTTCCACCATGAAAATTGATTTTCATGATCATCTCTTTCAATGTTACTCATCTCTGTATACACTCTTTATTTACTAGTTGTATGACATTGACAGTTATGTGTTAATATTGTTAACATCAGCATTAGAACTGTGCATGAAACATTACTATGGTCAGGTAGAAACACTTATTCTTTACCTATACACATCTACATAATTAATATGAAATATGCTGCAGATTTAATAATTTTGTACCAGAATCCAATACTTGCTTATCACAAGAAGAACAGCTTGAATTGATTTCTTGCTGGAATTATTGTACATGAATTGAAAAATAAATTGCTAATACAAGATGCTTTAAAATTCTGGTCATATGTACCAATTAGTCAACCTATTTATATATAGAAAGAATGTCTAATGTACGACATAACTAAAACCTATTCTCACTACTTTCTTAGAGGATAATGTTAGTTTGCTGCGCTAAAAAGAATAAAAAAGCTGTTCTATGTTACTGGATTGGTATATAGGTAAATGTTACCACATTGGGGGCGATTTAATTCAACACAAATTGAATAGCGCCAGGAGCGAGCTCCCGGAGCTATTCAATTCAGTGCGCTGTGTGGTCGGAGAATGCCGGGTGTCTGGCACCCTTGTTAAGGCGCGTTAACCAGCATTCTCTGACGAAAGTGCCGGGTGCGTGGCTGTTAGCGCTGCACTAAGCAGTAAAACAGTTGCGTGACCGGCACTTTGGTCATATTTCTCCTCGCATCCCCAGGGGGGTGCAAGAAGAAATCCTTAGTGAGCCCAAACAGCGCGGTGAATTGAATAGCTGTGGAAGCTCCCTCCCGCTGCTATTCAGCATCGCATTGAATTGAACTCCCCCCCATTGAGTGCTAATTGAACATGTTAGTTTATGACACAGGGTGGATGTATTTGCATAAATAAATAAAAAACAAACTAACAAAAAAAAAACCACAAACAGGCACCAATATAAAAAACAATAAATCGTGAAAAAGATGTATGAAGAAATAGAGGGGACATGGGTAAGGGATAGAGAAGAGAGGTGGGGTTTTGGTAAGCAAAAAATAAAAAAATATATATAAAAGAAAAATAAACAAACAAACGAAAAACAAACACAGACGAAGAAACAAACAGACAACAATATAAAAAACAGTAAATCACTAAAAGATGTATGAAAAAATAGAGGAGGGGAGATGGGTAAGGAATAGGGAAGTGAGGTGGGGTTTGGGAAAGCAAAGCAGTAAAAAACACAAATATCCATTGTTTAGCGCTTTTGTGCAAAGTTGGAGCATGGGAAAACTTGTCCGGTGCTTAGTGCATATGGTATTGGCCGTTCTTATTGGTGACTTACTGTCCCTATTATTACCCTACCTTAGCGGCTCCTGCCGCACTGTGCCTTCTCCGTATTCATGGGGACTGTAGCATTAGTGACTTGCTGTGGCTCCTGATAACATCAGAGGTCAGCAGTCTCTTCTGCTTCTTATCCCATCTGTAGTGGAGATGTGTACTTTTGTTGTTCTGTGTAAACACCAACATTTCATGCCACTGCGGACGCTTTTTCAAGGTATTTTCTGTGATACACTTTCCACATCTTAGTGAGGCAAATGTTTGCACCATCTAATGGGAAAAAAATAGGTTAATCATGGGCATCCTATGCAAAGTGTGGATTAGACACTTGAGTGCCTAATGTACACACAAAAGGAAAGAAGACAGAGTATAGCCATGTTCTACAAACAAAAGGACATCTGAGGTGCTGAGCATCTACTCTATAGCTCACTCTATACTTTCAGTGGGATGCATTTGGTATCTTCCAGTTATGCTGTTGAAGGAAAGCAGATTTCTATGTACACTTTGACCAATGTGACAAAACATACAGAAAACATATAAAAGACAAACCTCAATGTCAAGATTTATTTCAGCTATAAATGAAGTGAAACCAATAAGTATTTTACAAGAAACAATTAAATATTTTATTTGATGAGATAAGTAGTTCTACATTGGTATTGGGTTAGACTTCAGATGTTATGTTTATTGCTTGGATACTGTTCATATTATATTTTTTCTACTTCCCTGGACACCTTAAATGCACTTTTAGTTTGTGAAGGTATCTCCTGAGAACAAAGAGTATTGTATCTTAATATGTGATGATTTGACCATAGGTGTTGCATATTTCGTGCATGTTAAAAAAGTGGTCCACTGGCTGCAGTGACAGTAGGCTTTGGATTGAACAGGTGCTATTGTCACTTAACAAGGAGCCAACAGTTAGGGGTAAATTTACTAAGAATCATGTCTGGTCCAAGATTGCCCAAGTTTAAACATGCACAGCATTGCTGAAAAACTGGACATTTTTGACAGCTGAAACACTCAAATTTACCAAGAATGTTTTTCTGCTAAATTGTGTTTTTCAATGGTGTATGTGATTGTGTTTTATCCCTCTCAAAAGTATAATCATCCCTGGGCTCTGTGAGCCAGTCATGGTTCAAAAATTATGGGGGACAAAATATGTAGGGGTCCCCCATATTTAATGATCCAGCACTGGGGTCTGTGAGCCAGTCCTGGTTTTAAAAATACAGGGAAAATTGTATTTTTAAACCCAGCAAATGGGCTTAATTAACTGTGGTGTAATATTGCAGCCAGGGGACCTTTTTGCTGGGTTTCCAGGCCAAAGTATTAACACTTTAAATGATTCAGCCCAGGACGGGGATCCCAGGAAAGATGGGGACGCCCTAATGAAGGTATCCCTCTTTTCCTGAGTATCCCAGACCTAGGTTGAAACCCGGGGCTCTTCCCTGCACCCCTGGGTGATGGGTGCAGGGAAAATAGTCATGATAATAATAATAATATTGTAATATTGTTTTGTACAGTGGGATTACAGGTACCAGCATTCCTGCCCTTTGGCACTTGTAGAACTACAAGTGCTAGCAGGTGGCCGGCACTGGTACCCCCACTGTAAAAAAATATCAAAATAGAGACAGGACACACACACCGTAGAAAGTAAAAGTTTATTATATACACTCACACTATACTCACCTTGTCCCCAGAACCCAGTCCTCTTCTCCAGTAGCATCCCGGGGTTTGGATAAAAAAATAACTAAATACTCACCTACCCCTTGGCGCAGGTGGGTCCTCTTCTCAACTAGAGTTACCAGCCATTAAAATAAAAAATGCATTGCCCTGGGCCATTTCAGGCTGAAGAGCTGTACTGTATGTGTTTATACATAAAGCTCTTCCCCTGGCAAGTGACAGGACCCATGAGGTTTCCTACAATTGCTGGGCTGCCAGCCAATCAGCAGCCACTACTATAGTAATCGGCTATTGATTGATTGTAAGTGGCCTGGCTGTCAATCAACAGCCAGACTGCTGATTCCTTGGTTAAGCTTGCCACTGGGATATGCTTGTCTGTTAGCCAATCAGCTGCTTGATTGTTGATTTACTGCCAGGCCACTCACAGCCAATCAGCAGCCAATTACTATAGTAATAGACTTTTATTTTCTATGGTGTGTGTGTCCTTCCTCAGGGCTGGGTCTAGGTGTGTTTGACCAGTGCAGTCGCACAGGGGCACCACCCATAGAGGGAGCACCCCTCCCCTACATCCTGATTTCAGTGGGACAGTACTGTCCTGCTGTACCACCCATGGGCTGAAGTGGTCCGCGGGTGATTAAATCAGGAGGTTGGGGACCCCAATCACTGCAGCTGTGTGGCGGTGCCGGACCTCGGAGTCTGAATGGATGCTGCGTGCATGCGCGTGGCATCCATTCAGTGATGGGAGACGGCTGAGGGTAGCCCAGCTAGTGAGGCTCCCCCCAGCCTGACGTTATTTGGAGGTGTGCCATGCAGACACGTCTCCAAATATTGTCACATAGGGGGCATGGTCTATGGTAATTAGGCCACTCCTCCATTTTTGGATGAGCATGGCGAAGCAATGTTTACAGTGGGGGTTCCAGTGCTGGCTGTCTAGTTCTAAGGGCAGGCATGCTGAGATCTGTAGTCCAACTGTAACAAAAAAATATTATGCTATGATTATTATTACTTTTGCCCCTTCACCCACTGCCTGGGGGTGCAGTGAAGAGCCCTAAGTTTCAAGCCAGGCCTGGGGAGCTCAGAAGATTGGGGACCCCTTTATTGGGGAGTCCCCATTTCCCATGGGATTCCTGGCCTGTGCTGACTAGTTTTGGGTGTTAATGCACTGACTGGGGGACCCAATGAAACGGGTCACTAGCTGCAGCATTACACCCCAGCTAGAGGAGCCTGGTGCTGGTTTTAAAAATATGGGGACCCCCACACCACATTCCTGGTATATTTAAAACCAGCACTATCTCACAGAGCCCAGTACTGGTTTTACTTTTGATGGGGGACCACACACCATTTTTTCTTCAATGTAACCCTTTGCTTAATAACAGACAGAAAGATGCACAGATTACACTGATCTGTGCATGATTCTGCTAAACACACTGCTCAGGAGGGGGTCTATTTAAAACTTATATTTTCTTTAAATTACACCCATAATTACAATCAGGATTCTTGGTAAAATCCTGTCTTGTATTTCTGTCCAGTGGGGGCTCCAGAGGTGGGGCTGCAACACTGTCCATAATTCAAATAAGGGAGCCACACCAACTGCCAGTGAGTCCCAGCTGGCGATGTTTAGCAGCATTTGGAAGAGCAGTTGGTGTGGCTCCCCTTTTTGACTGTTCCTGTCATGTAAAGTACCTGCAAGTTTGGACGATGGTGTATTTATTTCTATTTGTGTTTTCACCTGTATTTTGAAGAGGTTCATGATTTCTCACCTGAGTTTGCCTTTAGTAAATTTGCGAGTTTAAAAAAATGAACGCACACCCAAAAATACAATCTCGACCAAACTCGATTCTAAGTAAAATTACCCTTCAATGATTTTTTATCCTACTGTACTCTCCTATGGCATTTTTACAGTGCTCTTGCAGTAGAGGTATGAATATCAGTGTGAATGCTGAATTGTCCAAATAGTGTAGAACCAGGGTAATGGAAGAAAGATAGATATCAGACATGTTAATTTTTCACTTTATAATCTATGTCCACCACAATTTTTATTTAGGAGTTGTGTGTGCTTTGAAAATAAAGGGGCTGATACAGAGTGATTACCTCAGAAAGCAAAAACATATCAATATGCGCTTAAAGAAACACACACTTCTGACACTGATTAGTGTTGTCTTCATTTGGAGCATAGATTATGATTTAATGAGCCTGTTTAAGCAATTTGGTTTTGCCTACGTGATATATGGATTGTTTATTTTGCATTAGATGCATTTTTATAATTTAATTGATGCTTAATAGCTTGTGCTTTTCTTTCACATTAAATAATTAATTTACAACATGGGCACAAGTGGGACATACAGTAAGTGTCAATGATGTGTTCTTGGTGTAAACCAGAAGCATGTATTGCTGAATGGAACACATATTGCACTCAGGATGAAAATACACAATTTTTGAAAATGTTTATTTTTAAGAGTAATTTACACCTATTTTGATACCAAATCGATTGTACATCAGTTACATACCCCTACCCTGTTTGCAGCAGTTTGCTACTGTATATATGCTATACATGCATAGCGTATAGCCAGGGCTGCCCTTTAGAATTATGAACCCATGACAAATTGCCATTCTGGAATCACCTCTTTGAAATATGAGTTTAATAAGTGATAAACTTCATTTTATGAATATAATATAATTGAAACCTAATAGCCACTATATATTTTACATACAAATGATTGAAAACATGTGTAAGCATATGTGACATGTTCCTGATGTATGCCAGATGCATATGTTACTGGTGCAGACCTTCACTTTAACAACTTTAATGATCAGTCTTTGCATACTGATGGGCAAGTTAGTCTAGTATAATCAAATACATACAGTTGAAAAACAACTGATGGCTATTACAGATCACAAAGGTGTACAGTATATCAACTCTTGAGGAATAATGTGCTATGGACAGACAAGACAAACCTAAAACTATTCCATAGACAAAAAACCTTACGGTTTCACATGTTCCATTAAGGCTTCTTAGACAAACTCTAAAATTTCACAAAACCTATTGAATTTCTGCCACTCAAGCTTAAAAAAGCAATGAAATTCCTATGATTAAGGCTGATGGCTTAATGGACGTGTTCCTTGAGCAATACAGATATGGTATGACATCACACCCTGTGGTTAACTGCAGATTCAGCATGTTCACAGATTGAGATTGCTGTCACTCACAAGATGATGGAACTGCTAATTCACAGAATTGTGTGCTCATTGTAATACAAACATGCAGTCTATTTCACAAAAAACTTATTGCATTTCTGCCACTCAAACTTAAAAATGCAAACCGTTAGGTTTTTTGTCAATGGAATTTCACTGCTTTTTAGAAATGTATTAACTTACAGGGTTTGGAGGAGCAAACCGGGCCACCTGCAGGGGAGAAGAGCAGCAAAATGGTACATTAGCACTGGTGAAGGAAGACCGGCAAACAGGAGGTGTTTTTGGGGAGAGATGGTCTGTTGAACTGTGGGGCAGTGGTAACAGCAGAGGTGTGGAGCAGTGGCAGCAGTGGGGAAGTGCACAGGGGCATCAGTGGGTGACACAGGGGCTCATAAGTGTTAGGCATGCATTTGAGAAAATAAAATCAATAAGACACAGATGCATGGATGTATCAGTGAGATCCATCTATGCATCTATGTAAAAAATTGATTATGTGTAAAATAATAAAAAGCACAACAAGCCCCGGGCTTTTTACTGCCAGTCCAGGTTGCGAAAATTCAGGGGACAAAAAGTGTAGGGGTCACCTGCATTTAGCACAACCAGCACCAGGCTTTATAAAGCTAGTCCTGGTTGTCAAAATACAGGTGACAAAACACATAGGTGTCCACTATATTTAGCACCACCAGCACTGGGCTCAGCCGAGCCAGTGAAATGCATAGGTTTTCTGCTGCTGCTGCTGCTCTGCTGTCTGTCATATTATATGAAAGAGGACAGAATATGAGAAAAGGAAACTCTCTTTTTTGTGGGGCACTCATTGATAAATAGTGTATTTATATAAAACGTAACTATTAATACTAATTTTTCATAATACGGGTTTCAAACAACGAACATGTAAGAGTAAAAACAAGAAAATTGCTTAGTATGAAAAAGAGCAACAAGGTTATGTAACAATATAACTAAATTAAGGAGCACAAATGCTCTTTATATAGCAGTGTGATTCAAACGAGGAGCACAAATGTCCCTGTAAGGGAAAGCAACAAGAATATTTTAAATATATAAATATATATATATATATCAATCCAGAAGCATTGATGCTTCAATCTTAGCGCAGCAGAGAGTCATCAGATGTATTATGTAGTGGTTTCTTAAATATCTATACAGTAATATGTAGTACAGTTCTACTGAGTAATACGTTTCCCAGCAATTGTATTATATAGATATTACAGATATATCAATTCCTTTCAGATTAAAAAATAAACAGTTATAACGTGAAAGCATATACCTCACAGCAATCCAGAGTTGACTCTAATGCATATGATATATCACATTGTTAAGAATGAACACAGTTATATACCAATATCAGAGTATCTACCTGAGGTATATAAGCTTAAATGTTTTAATTGTCGTAACTATTGGTATATGGTAATTAAATATTTCTATGAAGTTAATGTAGAAAATAGTACATAACAGATCCCTCTGTGGCATGCTATGGTGCAGCTGCTGCTCCTTGTGTGCCAAGCATTAGTACAAGGAGTGAGCGTACCCCATAGTCTGCTCCGAGACGTGAATAAGTATATGGGTATCTGCTGTTGGACTCCCTGTAAGGTGGACCTTGTTAGTACAGTGCAAGGACCTCCAATACTAGTGGTCCAATAAGAGTACCGTGAGTAGTGAAATGAAGAAGTATCACAAAGATGAAAATATGGGGGAGGGGGAGTATAGAATAGTAAGTGTAGGCTAAGAGAAAAATTATGTACACCTTGTCACAGTGTTACAGGCTGCTGCTACCTCATGTGCTAATAAGCCTTAATGGGGGAGTAAACGGTGCAGCACTGGTGGTGACATAGGAAAAAAGTTTAAATGTCATGGAGTATGTGTATCCTAAGGTGGTGGAAGAATTCTGATATCAATGGACATAGCAGGGTCCACCTCCACCTCAACGTTTGAAGTAACACACAGTCAACTGAAAAGAAGGAAATTGTACCTCTCATATATTAGCTAATGCTGGGGCTGCAGGTGCCTGGATGTGGCTCTGGTATATAATACCTCTTTTCCACCAAAAACCCAGGTCCGACCTGGGTTTTTGGACATGGTTCCAACCCTGGTCAGACCCAGGTCTGACCCATTTACACTGCACCTTTCATCTGGGTTACTCCCAGGTCAGCCCTGTTCACACTGAACTCAGGTCTGCCCTGCTAAACCTGTGAGGTCATTAAAAGTGGGAGGTGACTGCTCCACAGCCACCAATCAGCTCATTTTAGGCATGATCCAGGTCTGATAACCCGGGTTGCACCGTTTACACTGCCCCATTACCCGGGTCCATCCTGGGTCCAACCCTGGTAGCTACCTGGGTTGGATTGCAGGGTCACTTGACCCAGGTTATTTTTCAGGGACCCATTTACACTGAGCTTCGACCTGGGTAGACCCAGCAAAAACCCAGGTTTTTGCTGTGGTGTAAAAGGGGTATTAGTGTCGCCCGGCGGTGCTGTGCTCTGCTGCCGCTGTTTGTGGTGCCCGCTCATCCACAGCGGGTCCCTGCTTCAGCTGGCCATTTCTCTTTATGCTTTTTCAGTGTGTTGCTGAGTTCATGCCCTGACTGGGGCTGATTTATCAGCAATGTGCACCTATCACAGGGCGAGAATGCTTTGGTCATTATCATAGACCTGCCTTGATTGGTGGGGGGTAGGTAAGTGTATCTGGGATCCTGACTGGATTTTTGGTCATTGGTGTTAATATGTAACAATCAGTATGTTGTGCTGTTTCTAATCATAGCACACCTTGAAACAATCAATGTGCTCTGCTATTTCTAGTCACAGCTGATCCTAATTGGATTATCGGTCATTGGTGTTGTTAATATGTAACAATCAATGCACTGTGCTGTTTCTAATCACAGCACACCTTGAAACACTCAATGTGCTGAGCTATTTCTAATAACAGATCATGCTATTCTGACAATGTAATTACTTATATCAAAATTTTAAGAGCATGTAAACTCAAAAGATCATATTAAAGGAAGAAAATCAACCCACAACTTAATTTAATGTAGGAGGGTTTGTGGTCTACCTTTGTGCGGAAATATAGTTATATAGTATTCATTCAGATAATTAGCCAATCAGTATATATGGTCTGAGAGACAATTAAGTCATACCTGTATATATCCTTGAGTATCACCTGGCAACCACATGCACTAGTAACTTTTTAGATAGTTCATGATAAGTATAAGAATACTCTAATTTGTCTGTTGTAAAAGATATTCCATGTGTATCCACCAGTTAACATTTGCTGTGTCATATCAAGATATGTCATATAGACATACCTGCATAATATAATCAAACAAGAAAAAATATATATATTGGCAACAAAATGTTTATTGCATGCATGTATATTTATATATATATATATATATATATATATATATATATATATGCACACATACACATGCACACACACACACATATATATATATATATATATATATATATATATATACACAGTGCATCCAGAAAGTGTTCACAATGCTTCTCTTTTTCCACATTTTGTTATGTTACAGAATGGAATAAATTCATTTTTGTCCTCAAAATTCTACACACAATACCCCATAATGACAATGTGTAAAAGTTTTTTTTACAATTTTTGCTAATGTAATAAAAAAAAAACTAAGAAATCATATGTACATAAGTATTCACAACCTTTGCTCAAAACTTTGTTGATGCACCTTTGGCAGCAATTACAGCCTCAAGTATTTTTGAATAGGATGCCACAAGCTTGGCACACCTATCTTTGGGCAGTTTTGCCCATTCCTCTTTGCAGCACCTCTCAAGCTCCATCAGGTTGGATGGGAAGCGTCAGTGCACAGCCATTTTCAAATCTCTCCAGAGATATTCAATCGGATTCAAGTCTGGGCTCTGGCTGGCCCACTCAAGGACAGTCACAGAGTTGTCATGAAGCCACTCCTTTGATATCTTGGCTTTTTGTGCTTAGGGTCATTGTCCTGCTGAAAGATGAACCGTCACCCCAGTCTGAGGTCAAGAGCGCTCTGGAGCAGGTTTTCATCCAGGATGTCTCTGTACATTCATCTTTTCCTGTATCCTGACTAGTCTCCCAGTTCCTGACACTGAAAAACATCCCCACAGCATGATGCTGTCACCACCATGCTTCACCATAGGGATGGTATTGGCCTGGTGATGAGTGGTAGCTGGTTTCCTCCAAACATAACGCCTGGCATTCATGCCAAATAGTTCAATCTTTGTCTCATCATGGTCTGAGAGTTCTTCAGGTGCATTTTGGCAAACTCCAGGCAGGCTGCCATGTGCTTTTTACTAAGGAGTGGCTTCCGTCTGGCCACTCTACCATACAGGTCTGATTGGTGGATTGCTGCAGAGATGGTTGTACTTCTGGAATGCTCTCCTATCTCCACAGAGGAATGCTGTAGCTCTGACAGAGTGACCATCAGGTTCTTGGTCACCTCCCTGACTAGGTCCCTTCTTCCACGATCACTCAGTTTAGACGGCCAGCCAACTCTAGGAAGACTCCTGGTGGTTCTGAACTTCTTCCATTAATGGATAATGGAGGCCACTGTGCTAATTGGACCTTCAAAGCAGCAGATATTTTTTTGTACCCTTCCCCAGATTTGTGCCTCGAGACAATCCTGTCTTGGAGGTCTATAGACAATTCCTTGGACTTCATGCTTGGTTTGTGCTCTGACATGCACTGTCAAGTGTTGGACCTTATATAGACAGGTGTCTACCTTTCAAAATCATGTCCAAACAACTGAATTTACCACAAGTAGACTCCAATTAAGCTGTAGGAACATCTCAAGGATGATCAGTGGAAACAGGATGCACCTGAGCTCAATTCTGAGCTTTATGGCAAAGGCTGTGAATACTTATGTACATGTGATTTCTTAGTTTTTTTAGGTTTTTTTTATGACATTTTCAAAAATCTCAAAAATACTTTTTACACATTGTCATTATGGGATATGGGCCCTGATTCAGAGCAGGCGCTCGCTCTGAATCAGGGCCCACCTCCATTAATATGGAGCGTCCTCCTGGACATTCGTATAGCTGTGGGTCACCACCCACAGCATATACGAGCATGAAGGATGATGGTCGTGATGGTCTTGACCATCGCGACCATCGAAACTGCGAGCAAAAGCCTGCGGTTGAGTTTTTCAACCGCAAGGCCAGGAGTGATTTTGGCTCTATCAGAGCCAAAATCACTCCCACTGACATCACTAGTGATGTCAGTGGGGATGGCTTCAGATGGTAGGCGTTCCCTTGGGAATGCCTCCGTCTGGCAGGCACGCCCCCGACACGCCTACCAAAGGGGGCGTGCTGTCAGTCAACATCGACAGCACGCCCCCTTTGATGAGACACTCCGAGCGAAGGAAAGTCCTTCGCTCGTCGGGTCTCGCGCATGCGCACGATGGAGCTCCCTCCGTCGTGCGCAAGCGCAATGCGGACCATCGATCCACTTGCGAGCGGACAGCCGCTCGCGAGTGGGTCTGAATGAGGGCCATTGTGTGTAGAATTTTGAGGACAAAAATCAGAGCCGTAACTAGACTTTCGGTGCCCTGTGCCAGAAAGAGCATTGGTGCCTCCCTCATTTTTCAAAGGGATATAATGCACCCAAAAAGGGCCATGGCTTCATGGGGAAGGGCCAGGGAAGAGATAGGAGAGGCCAGGAGATGCTGGGGATGAATTAAGAGGAAGCTACAAGCAAGAAAGATAATAAACAGATATTTTACAGGCCCAAACAATGCCCCCTGACCTGTGGTGCCCTGTGCGATGGCACCGGCTTCACTACCGTAGCTACGGCCCTGACAAAAATGAATTTATTCCATTTTGGAATAAGGCTGTAACATAGCAAAATGTGGAAAAAGTGAAGCACTGTGAATACTTTCCGGATGCACTGCATATATACATATATGTGCACATGCACATACACATACACACCCATATATACATGTGTATTGCAATAAAGATTAATAACTAGAATAGCGTGTCTAATAAAGCATGATTAATATTATTTATTAGTGTTTAATTTTAGTATAAAGTTATTTCATCAGAGTTGGGTGAACTGTGAAGGTGAAAAAAAAAAGTGTATGAATCATTTGTTAAAGAAATGAGAATTAGTAGGCAAATGAACATCATAAAAGTGGTAGGGTGTATATTGGGATGGGGATGAGTATCAGTATGGACTCTGTTGAAGGTATGTGTATGGTCAATTAGAGTATCCAACAAAAAAGATAAGTTGTGGTGACTACTATGAAAAAAAAAGTGAGGGAGTGGATCATAATAAATAGATGGTGGATAACATCGCATAGAATATCTGTATGTATGTGTATGTAAAAATAATAGTAATCATATAAGTGAATATATCTTGTATTGAATGGTCTATTGATAAGCCTGTGAAAATTGATTGAAAATCATGTTCTGACATGGATGGTCTAAAAGTATGATTCAAGGAAAAGAAGTGGAAGAGAGGGGAACAGTGGAGACCTGAATGTTACTTATGATGGGTATTGCTCCTACAAGATAAGGTAGTATTTAGCTCTATAGCCGAGGTTACAAAAATGACCAATAGTTTATCATCTCATGGGCCAAATGGGTTAACAGTATTCAGCTTTAATGTCCACTTACTTTCCCTACGAGTAACTCTCTCATCAGGTAACCTCCCCTGATACCAAGCCTAACATGTTCTAGCCCAAAAGCTTTTAGATAATTCGGGATGCCCTTATGATGTTTAAGGTAATGTCTGGCAATAGATGTTAATTTCCTCATTTTTGTAAGTCTTATTGGGCATTCATTATGTTGTCAAAATGCTGTAAGATTCTCTGCTTGAATATCCTGGTGGTCATGCCCACATATCTGAGTCCACAGCTACATTCCAGGCAATATACTATGCCCATGGTGTCGCATCTGATAAATTGTCTATGTTCAGTCGGTTACCATATCTGTCTGTCACATGTTCTTGACATATTATGTGGCTACAGGCTTTGCATTTGCCACATGGGAATGTTCCATTAAGTTTGGGTATGCATCTTGGGGTACTTATATAATGACTTGTCACTAATTTATCTTTCAGATTGTTGGCTCTTCTCCAACTGAAAGATGATCTGATATCTAGTGATTTTTTCTAATCAGTGTCCAGTAATAAAATTGGCCAGTGATGTTGTATTATACTCTGTATATCTTGCCATTCTTTACAGAAGTTGGTTACAAATCTGATCTTTGTAGGGCTATCATTCTGATGGTTAGTTGGGAAAATGAGGGATTCTCTCTCAATTCTAGAAGCATGGTACTTTGCTGATTTGATTCATTTCATGCTGTAACCCCTCTAATGGAGTCTGGCCATTAATTCCAAACTTCTTTCCGGTTATATGTTTCTTGAGTGGTACAGTGTCTCATTAGTCATAGGAACTCCCCCTTTGGGGAGTTTCCTAATGGTGGTTGGAAAATAAGCACTTTTTTATGAAGAAGGTTATTAGTAGGTGTGTCCTTTCGGTATAATTCAGTGAATAGATAGCCTTCCTCATTGACATGTAGATGTAAGTCTAGGAAGTTGCCACTTTGTTTGCTTATGGCATGGGTTAGTTTAATGTTAACAACATTGTCATTCAAGATCTTGATAAAATTCAGAAGATCTTCCTCTGTGCCCTGCCAAATCATCAAGATATCATCTATGTATCTCAGCCAAGTTGTTATTCGGCTGGTGTATTTCTCTTGTACCTCACTGAATACATACTCCCCCTCCCACCATCCGAGGAACAGGTTGGCATACGTGGGCACACAAGCCATGCCCATCACTGTTCTCTGGACTTGGAGAAATAATTTGTCCTCAAAAGTAAAATAATTCCAATGTAGGACAAGTTCAAGTAAGGCAATGGTGTAGCAATGACAGAAAGCCCGTACTTCTGAAATCTTGAGCTGACTAGGATTTTCAAGATGCCCCTAGGCTTTTGACTATACTGCCTATGCCTAGGGCTGGCTGTGCTGGGCAGCACCTTCTGCTTGACTCCTGGTAATCTTCCACAAGTATACCCACAACATCATACATGCTCTACAATGTCTGGTCATTCTGATGCTGATGCTGCAGAACTGTTGCATGATGCTGACTGGTCATCTTTTTATCACACTGGTGGAGTGTTTCCACACACTTATTGATTCATGGCTGGAGCTATCCACCAATCAGAGTGCATAAAGCTGTAAGGAAGTACTAAGTAATGATGGGACCACAGGCTAGTCAGGTCAAGTTAGTATATTTGTAATTTGATTCTGTTGTACCCCTTTGATTTGAGGCCTTAGGTCACTATTTTGCTCTGAAAATGTAGGTGTACATGTAGACTGTTTGTTTCAAATGTATATTTCTGTGCCATGTCAGTAATGTTATTTATAGTGTTATATAGTGTAGGACTTTGACAAAAAAAAGTAGTGTCCACAGTTTTCGGCTTGCTTGTGTTTACCCCCTACACTTAAAGTTGCCATCCAGCCCCTGAGTATATTGATGACACAACCAAACTTCATAAGTGGAGAAAAAATTCTTGTTGCAAGGAGGAAAAGACTGCAAAGTTGGAAATGTCCCTGTAAGTGGATACTCTCTACAATATCAGTTTTGCACTTTTGCAACCTATCATTCACTGCCATTTAGGCCTGGAAATTCATCTGCATGTTTCATTTATTAGGTATAATTACAACTTTTCTTTTTGTGCATGATGCAATTAAGCTCTCTATTAAGATTAGATTATTTTATTATTTATTACTTTGATTAATTATATAATTTTAGAGATGAGTGGGTCCGGTTCTCCGAGATCAAGACCAAGATCCAAACATAGCTTGAGGTTTCCTGCATGACTCGGATCTCAATATGAGGCAAATGTCATCCTCCCACTGTAAGATTTTGGAATATGTAAAGGTCCCTGCGATCAGCACCATTTTCACTCTGGCAGTAGAGAGAGAAGCTAGCAGACGTGTACTCAGGGCCTGATTCAGAGCCGGATGCTCTGACCAGAGCGCTCGCTCTGAATCAGGGCCCTCCTACCTAAAAATGGAGTGGCCTCTTGGACGCTCGCATAGCTGTGGGTTACCACCCACAGCTATAGCGAGCGTCCATGATGATGGTCGCGATGGTAAAGACCATTGCTGCCGCAAGCCCAGGAGTGATTTTGGCTCTATCAGAGCCAAAATCACTCCCACTGACATCACTACTGATGTCAGTGGGGCCGGACCCAGACAGTAGGCATTCCCATGGGAATGCCTCCGTCTGGCAGCCACGCCCCCAGCACACCCACCAAAGGGGGCGTGCTATAACTCACCATCGACAGCACGCCCTCTTTGGTGCAAGACCCCGAACGACAGCTTCCTCATCGCTCGCCGGGTCTTGCGCATGCGCACGACGGAGCTCCCTCCATCGTGCGCATGCGCATTCGGGCACCATTGACCCGCTTGCGAGTGTCCTGCGCTCACGAGCGGGTCTGAATTAGGCCCTCAGTCATTGTCAGCCACTCAGTGTGTGTGTCCAGTCAAGGTATTTCACTGAAGGCTGCTGCAGTGTTGTCCATAAAGGGGCTTAGGCTGCAGTATATACAGGAGGGATGCCTTCAGTGGGTGCTGCAGCTGCTGTGTCAATTCAGTTGTCCTGTCAATTAACTGTGGCTGCTGCTGTTTTGTTGTTCTGTGCTGTATTGTCCAGGAGGGGTGCTATGTAAATTAGGGGTGCTCTTTCCCAGGGTAGAAAAAAATAAAAGTACTTTTTTTCTTTCTTTTTTTATTTATTTGCATGTGTGCATTAACAAATTAGCTGTGATATTATTGTACAGTGACACTGCCACAGTTTAGCATCCACGTATTTGTGACTCTGCAGGTGGTCTGTCCACACTTGACAGGGGTGCTTTGTTGTCCATAAAGAAGGGGTGCTGTCTTATTTGTTCATCAAGGGGCTTCTGCCTCTGTAAGTGGTATTGCAGTGTGATATTCTTATTCATAAATAATCTTGTGACACTAAGTGGCAGTGCAGTGTGTTATTCTTTTCTTATTCATAAATAATCTTGTGACACTGTAAGTGGCAGCACATTGTGTTGTTCTTTTCTTGTTCCTAAAAAATCTTGTGACACTGCAAGTGGTATCGCAGTGTGTTATTCTTATTCATAAATAATCTTGTGACAGTGCAAGTGGTATTGCAGTGTGTTATTCTTATTCATAAATAATCTTGTGACAGTGCAGTGTGTTATTTTTTTCTTAATCATAAAAAATCTTGTGACACTGTAAGTGGCAGCACAGTGTGTGATTCTTTTGTGTGACACTAAGTGGTATCGCAGTGTGTTATTATTATTCATAAACAATTTTGACACATTTTAAGTGGCAGCACAGTGTGTTATTCTTTTCTTATTCATAAAAAATCTTGTGACATGGTACATCATTGTTACTGCAGTATAATATTTAAAATTGGTACAAACTGACATGTGTGCTCTACCCCACTTCAGGTCATTTGTGTTTGTTGATATGGAGAACGACCAGTTGAGAGTAGAGCAGGAATCACATACTAGTAGTGCTGGAGCTGCTGCCAGTGCCACCAGTCATGACGATACTAGTCCAACTACAAAAGCGGATGACCAAGGGCATACAGGCTTAAGTCAGGGCATCTAAAATCAAGAAACAATCTTTTACAGTGGTAAAGAAAATAACATAAAAGGAAAATTTAGCTGCAGTAAGACATACATTTGGCAATATGCCGTTCACAACATGAAGTAGCAAGGAAAGGCTAAATCCATGGCCTTTATTTATGACTATTGGTTCTGTTTTTATGATGATGTAAGCACAAGTGAACATGCTGACATTGAAATCGAGGATAATTCTGTGGAAGTGCACCATGATGAGCAGGATATTTGTGTAGCTGTCATTAATAAGGATGCTGTTGATGAGGTTGTTGTTTGTGTAAATCAGGCACCAGTGGAAGAAACCATCAAGTCATCTGTACCCTTTGTAAAGCCAGAGTAAGTAGAGGTAGGAACCTTAACCATCTAGGAATCTCCTCCCTGTTATGTCATCTGCAGTATATCCATCCAAAAAGTTTTTGTGTTTTGTGTTGACTCATTTGCATCACCAGTGGGTCTTTTAGGAAATGTTAGTTTTTTCTCAGCAGATGCACTTGCTGGAGAAACTGAAGGAGAAGCCATTGCTGCATCACATGCCACTTGAGCTGACAATTGCTTATCAACAGCTCTTTGCATCTCTTTAGAACTGTGTCCATTGGGAAGAAAGACACACAATATGACTAAGTGGACAGTGGGTACAACAGCATTTTGGAGGCCACTAATTATTTTTTTTATTGTCCTTTTTGGGAATTGCTTTTCTAGTGAAGTGGAATCTTAAGTGGGGACACAGGACCTCAATCACCTGTCTAAAACTAAAACCCACTGCATTATTGGTGGATACAAGCATAGATGTTATTGTGTCAGTGATCTGCTATGCATCTTGGTGAATGCTGTCATACTTACTCCCCCTTGCAAAGGATTGTTTAACAGTCAATTGTTTTTTTAAAGTACTACTACTAGTCTTCCTGGTTTCCTTCTGGGATGAAAATCCACTCCCAGCAGCAGCAGGCATATAACTCATGGATTCTTCTGGAGCAAGGACTGATATGAATGATTTAAATATTTTTTGTAAATGCCTCCCCTTCTCTCTCATAGATTTGCTTAGGAATCAAAAAATTCAATTAAATGTACTACTGATCAAATATTCCTTTCCCTGATTCAACTAAATACTTACTCCAACTCCTTTAGGCCTCTTGAATAATAAAAACATTTGTTTCCTGATGTTCCATGTTGGAAGTTGAACTGCCACTACTGCTGCAATCTTTGACATGCATTTGCTGAATGCCAATAATGTCCAGAAATGTTTTTGGCCACATACAGCATCTCCTGCATGCCCCTTTAATAAAATATTCTGAACCACCAAGTTGATTTTGTGGGCAAAACATGGGACATATTATTCACCCATGATCTTCCCTCCTCCCTCATGAATTTGCTTCAGAATAAAAAAAGTATTAAATTTACCACCAATCAACCTTTCCTGTCCCTGCCTTCAACTACATACATACTACAACTCCCTCAGGCCTCTTGATTAATGAAAATATATGCTTCCTTATGTGCCATGTTGGAAGTTGACTGCCACGTGTTTGTTCCGCCCACTGCTGCTGCTTAGCTTAGTCAGCCAGCTAGCTTGGTGCAAATTTTGTGCCTAAACCAGATGAAAACAATTTTGTGAGCTGTGAGGTGGTCAAAATTCACTGGAAATGAGTGGAAATTAATGTTATTATGGTTAGTAATACTGTAGGAGCAAAAAAAAAAACAAATTATGTAATTTTAGCAGTTTTTATAAACTTTTGTAAAAAAAATACAAAACCAAAACCAGAACACACAAGGGGCGGTTTTGTAAAAAAAAAAATCCAGATCCAAAACACGAGAAGATACATATCCAAAACCAAAACAAAGGGGTCAGCACACATCCCTATATAATTTAGGCATAAAATATATTGATGTAAATAACTATTATTTCTTGTTTTAAAGGCAAATACTTCCAAAAACAGGATAACATTTTTTGCTTGATTTGGCATAATTAACAAAGTGGGCTTTTATACAGGCAGAATGTTGTCAACACATTGCTAGCAGGATTGGAATGCCTTTAGATGGTTTCCAGTTGTCCAGAGCACAGAGCCCCATTCCTGAAGAAAAATATTTGTGCCTGGGGTAACAAACATGAGCTTTCTGGGACAAATACACATCGTCAAGCAGCAGGGATGTGGCATCAATTCTTGTCAGTGGAAGTATTAAAGAACTGTCCTTACTAATACAAGGGCTACCTATTTTCTTAGCATGCAACTATACAACTATGAAGTCAAAACAGTACCAGATATAGAAAGGTTATCTATCCTCTAAATGTCAGATATCTTCTCAGTAGAACATAATTAATAAGATGATGTGTGTGTTGTAATGGGTGATAAGGGTAGAATCTGACACATACCAAATAGGCATTTCTGGTATTGTGTGGGCTCATATTGTTACAGTATATTCTTATATCGGCCCTGCTGGTATAATCCTATGGATATTATTAATGAGTAGTGCCTAGATGCACAAGAAATAGTATAAATCCTGCTGAGATAACCTGTGATTTTTTTTTTTAGAAAGTGCACAGGTAGAATAGCAAAGTGAGGTTTGTATCTGTATTAGAATGATGTGTGCTGATAAATAGACTGGTACCACTGGGGATTTAGATTGGAGAGGGGGTATAAAATGTCTAATCATCCTAGATCATAAACAGTTCTCCCATTCTGCTGTCCTTGAGTCCTTTTACCCTGCCCCTTGATCCATATTTTCAATTTCCTCCAGTGTAGTAACTCTATTGCCAGGTGTGGGTGTGTTACTGAAAAGGAGGAAGAATACTTGCAGCCATGCAGATGGGTCTTCAGGGGTCCAACATCAGACAGCAGAAAGGTGGCCTGAATCTACAAGCAGGTCCCATCCCTTTCATGTCATAATGGAGGTCAACCCCATAGCATGGGACTATCCACATCCATGCTGCAGCACAGATCATTGATCTGTCACACTCTCTCCTCATCTCCTCTCACTATCCCCCTTCTTCTGTTGTCCTTTAGTCCTTTTACTCTGCCACTTGATCCATATTTTCAATTTCCTCCAGTGAAGTAACTCTGGTGCCAGGTGTGGGTGGGTTGCTGAGAAGGAGGAGGAATCCTGGCAGCCATGCACTACTGGGCCATGCACATAGTATAGGAGAAGCATTACGCAGCCATTTACACACTGTAAAGGAGAAAGAGGAGGGTGCAGCACCTAATTGGCAGGTCTCCTCTTTTGGTTCTTCATTTGCATAGTCCAATTGACATAGAGTACTATTTCTATAGTTGTCAAGTATTTGACAAGTGTTGCTGAATAGAGTTGGCAGTGACTTGTTTAAAGATTTGCAGTCTTCAGCCATCCTATAAAATTGTAACTTTGTCTGTAATTGCAAAAATGTTTTATGCAATTTCAACTTAGAATTATAGTTTATAAAGTACCTACTTAGATCTATAGTTTAGAAGGTACCTAGGGGTATATTTACTAAAGTGAGAGTTTTTAGAAGAGTTTTAAAAGTGATGTTGCCCATAGCAACCAATCAGATTCTAGCTATTATCTTCTAGAACATGCTAGTTAAATGTTAAGTAGAATCTGATTGGTTGCTATAGGCAACATCACTTTTAAAACTCCCTTCTAAAAACTCTCACTTTAGTAAATTTACCCCCTAGACTGAATTAGCCATTTTTTAGGATTTTTGTTTTGTTTGTTCTGGGTTAATTAAAAAATGATTACCTTAATTTTGATAAAACATTTACTATTTTATTTGTTATATATCAGGGAATAGGATAGGCTATATATCATCATGCCCATACTCAAGCGGGATAAGTAATAAATAAAAAATCTAATTGTGCACATGGCTGCATGGCTATGGGGCCCTTGTATGTCTACAGGTGTCCAGTTTCTTGCCTAGGGACCCATGAGGCCTTTATCCGGCTCTGAGTGGATCCCTTGGTGGAGAATCTTCAGGAAGAGGATACATGGGTGATTGGTTAAACAATTGTTCTTGAGTCAATCCTTGCCTTGGTTCAACTATAGTTTCTGCGGAAAACCTGTGTGGATCTCATAACACTTGCATAAAGTCAAAAGCTTACATTTTTATAATAATATGAATGACTTTTTGTTGTAATAGGTGTTTGATTACACAATTGACATTTCTTACTGGTAAAGTTGTGTATATTGCAGAGCTAAGTAATCTATGGCCTCCTCATCCATGCCTAGCAGGACATGCCTTGGAGTTTTTATTTTCTGCTTCTGCCAAGCAACAGGTTGTCTGCCTCCGATATTCTGAGATGTTTCTTTATATACATCACATTTCATGACCTCACTGTAGAAATTGAAAAAAACTCAATGACAGTCTCAGACTGCAAGAGCAGAGATAGTAAATGTACTAGAACATTAATGCACTTGGGTGCTTGTTCCATGAATATACACTTGCTGCAGGCACTCAAGGCTTCTAGCATGCCTACAGAAACGCTCATCAAGCTAGAGATTTGCCCCAGGGAGCCCAAGTTTGTAACATTACATTTTGTAACATCCTAAAACAATGGTTATTTATTAGGATAGTAGCAATGTGAAGTAAAGATTTTATTTGTTTCATATTGTTTCTCTGATTTGTAATAGATAAACCAAGTTATAATACATAAAGAGTGTCTATTACAAATCAGAGAAAAAAAATGAAAAAATAAAAGTCTTTACTTCACATTTCTGCCCTTCTAATAAAGCAAGTGTAAAAATATTTCACTACACTTTTAAACAAACATAAACTGTACATGGACAAAAGCCAAATACAGTAGATCATCATAAACAATTGTCTGTTGCAGAGTTATTGTAGTAAATGTGGTATTGCTTTGTCCTGAAGCAAGCATTTGGGGTCTATTAAGTAAAAAGTTTACAAGACAGGCAAAAATTATTGTCCATTTTTGAAGTTTTTTGCTGTCATATCGCAGGATTTATATGAAAAGGCATCCCGGGACAGATGCTAAAGTCCTGTCCTGATGAGGAAAAACTGCCATTTTGTTGGCTGCGATTTTCACAGCTGTGGATGTGTGAAAATCAGAGATGTGCGGTTCTTATCGCCAAATTTCTCTTATTGGCTATCCAAAACACTTGACAGCCGGATAACCAATATGATGCTGTTTATGAGATCCGAACATATCCAAGTAAATTTGAGTAAAAGCGAACCGCACATCTCTTGCGAAAATATGCAACAGCAGCCGGAACTTGTACTGAGACACCCAACTGAGCCATCACAGCTGTGCACACCTGCATACCCATATGCTGCATCGGATGCAGATAATGCAAACATCAACTCCTTCAGTAAGTCTATAGTCATTCGGAATGGTTGCCATAACTGATATGATGGAGCCATGTTTCCTGTGTACGGGATAGCTGGTGGAGGTTGAGACACCCCAAAACAGTCGAGACACACCTGAATTTTTTAGCCGCCATTCCACGTTGTCTCCCCTAAACACTCCCTGCCTGTCAATCACACTGCGAAAAAAGACTTGCATCATGTGACTACGGTAATATACCTTAACACATTTGTAATGTGACTCAGATGTATGCACAGTGGTGAAAAAAGTTGAGTGATGTTTTGCAACTGCACATGCATGAAAATTCCTACAAACTGTGTTAGTGCATGCATCCCATGGTGTGTACTGCACAAAGGCACAGTTGCGAATAATACACGATATCAGAAATGCTGTGGAATAGGTCTGCGCAGTGACTGGGAGGTGGCTTGTAATGCACACAAAAATGGTCCATTTCATGGGTGTGTTATGGCAGTACTGCAGGCACACAGCTGCAGACATACAGTAGGCCATAGTCAAATGGAGAAACCCCACCTGCCATAGGGCTGGTGCAAGTTTTGATGTTGCACTAACGGCATAACAGCACTCAAAGTGTGTGTCTTATTCCTTGTACATTCAGATGCAGGCTTGAACACTTGGGAAAGGGTTGATACTAGCATTAGCGTAAAGTCCTAGACTAAGGGGGAGATTTAATAAAGCTTGGCGAGAGATAAAATTGGAGATAAATAGCACCAACCAATTAGCTCCTAACTGTCATTTTTCAAACACAGCCTTTAAAGTGACAGTTAGGAGCTGATTGGTTGGTGCTATTTATCTCCAATTTTATTTCTCTCCAAGCTTTATTAAATCTCCCCCTCTGTGACTATGGCAATGGATGCAAAACCGGTCGCAGCAGCGTTTACCTCCATTATGTTTTACACAAAACATGAAACAAGCTTCACAGTTCTTCTCTCAATTTAGAAATATCATTCCTGCAAATTTCCCATTGCTACCTATGGGGGCTGCAGGATTCTTATAAGAGAAATCTAATTTCTCCACACTTTTCTCTTTACTAGATACAGAGAAACAAAATATCCTGCTTTCTCCAACTAAAATGCTGGAGAATAGCTGTTTTACGTTTTACTAAATAAACCCTTTGGAATCTTACTCTACAAATCTTCTGTTTATCCCACTACACCTAAAACTGAATTTTCAGTTTTGGGATCAGTTATCCATTAATCTGCATCTATGAAATGATAGTGATGGGAATCTTGCCTACATCACCATATAATTATTCTAATTCAAACGTTAAATTAGGTGGTATCAAACATTCACAAGGTCTCTTGATAATGGGATGCGGTCAGCATGCTGACTGTCACAATGGGGGAGATGCAATTCACTGCGATGTTGAATGGATCTGGGAAGAATTTCCCTGAGCTATTCAATTGACCGCACTGTAGACTCCCGCCTAGAAGATTTCTACTTGCACCCACCTGAGCAGGGGCGTTTTAAGAGAGGAGGGGGCCCGTGTGCACTCCTCGTATGTGGCCCCCTCCTCTCTCCCTGGTGGCTGGCAGCCAACTGATGCGGCTGGCCAGCCACCAGAGCATTAGAGTGTGCCCGGAGTCTACTGCGCAGAATGCCAAATCAATGGCCACGGCGGCCATTTTCCAGCATTCTGTGCATGCACAGTAGACTCCGGGCACACTCTAGTGCCCAGAGTCTACTGCACATGTGCAGAACAACGGAAATTGGCAGCAGCGGCCATTTTTCTTGTGTTCTGAGCTGCAGTGACACCCGATGGAGGACCTCGGACAGGTAAGTTTTAAAAAATATGGGTGCAGTGTTTGTGGTACGGGGCCCCCCTGGACCTGGGGGCCCATGTGCCCTGCACACACTGCACCCATTATAGATACGCCAGTGCTCCTGAGGTGCAAGCAGAAATCTGACTAATCTAGGGCCACAATGCTGCTTACTTGTTTAGTGCATGCGACTTAACACCAGGCTTAAGGCGCAGTAACAAGCATGTCCTAACTAAGTGCAAGGCACAGCGCAGTCTACTTGAAAAAGGCTACAGTAGTAGCCGAAATGCGTTGCTGCTCTCCACAAAGCCACTGTAGCTATTCCCCATTTGGAACCAGATGCTGCTATATTGACTACCAGCCTGAAATACAACTTGTGAGATTTGGATTCATCGTCAGACCACTGCCCAAGCAGCATCCTCCGGCGTTCACATCAGACGCGGATCTGAGTCACGTTACTGCTGACGGAGGTCCCGGTGGCTGCCAGCATAAAGACGGGCACTGACTCCAACCACGGAAAAACAAGCGGGTGTTAGACATGTTGGACACCTATGCTCAGCATCCCCCGCTGGACTACATTGATTAACTCCAGCTCCAATCTTCTTTGTGTCAAGGGACGGCATGGTTCATATTTACAGGTATTCATCGGCCGCTTTAATTATATAAGTACCCAGCAGAACTCTGCGTGACTGGTTAATGCACAACAGGGTACTTTTCCATTTGTTATATACAGGCGTTTTTTGGATCCTACGGTCAGTCTCATTTTTATATCTGAGATCAGCCATACCTCTGTGACTTTGATATCAAACCAAACTAAAATATATTTTTTTCAACGGGTTCCAGTAATATCAGTATCGATACACTGTTGGGGATTGCTAATCAGTGGCCACAGGCTATATCATTGCCTTTATAAATCTAGTCTGCTACAGCCAGGGCCGCCAAGAGCCAAGGCGGGCCCCGGTAATAGGGGGCGTGGCCTAATCTCAGGAGGCATGGCCACGCCCCCTTGCTGAAAAAATAAAAGTAAAAAAGATTTGCAGCGCCGCGAAGGGGGGCGCTCTGAGCCCCCTCAGTCTGGCGCCTAGCCAGGGGGGGTGCGATCAGTGTGATCGCTCCCCTGCACAGGCATAGGAGACTGCTGTGGCTGCTGCTCAGCAGCCACGAGCAGTCTCCAACTGCATCTCAGCACACACTGTGTGCTGGGCTGCTGTGAGGGAGGGGGGGCGGCATCGGACCCGGGCCCCCGCCGGGCCCCTCAGGAAGCCTGGGCCCGGATAATCTGTACCCACTCCCCCCCTCTCGGCGCCCCTGGCTACAGAATTTTATAGTTTATGTTTATACAGGCATATGACTCAGCCAATACAGGAGAATGTGTGTTTAGATTTTGGAGCTTGATCAACTCCTTATAATCTGCATGCTTGCTTATTACCTGCCTGTTACATACCTATGAGCTAATTAGCAGTGCTGATTATTTCTTCACATTAATTATATTGTGTTTTTATGTGTGTCTTTGTTTCTGTTATCATTTCAAGTATTAAACTTTTTTAATATATTGATGTGTCATTCCTATGTCCCAACATAAATATCAGAGCGCAGTTTTTTCCTCTACAGCGCAGTCTACTGCCATAACATGTGACATCAGGGTTAAGATTAGGTTTAGGGAATTTACCTCCACAACCACTGGAATGACTGAACTGCTGATTGTTAACATTGGCCCTGATTCAGAGCTGGACGCTCTGACCAGAGCGCTCGCTCTGAATCAGGGCCCTCCTCCATTAATATGGAGCGTCCTCTTGGACGCTCGTATAGCTGTGGGTCACCACCCACAGCATATACGAGCGTGCAAAAAGATGGTCGCGATGGTCTTGACCATCGTGACCATCGGATTTGTGAGGGAAACCCTGCGGTCGGGTTTCCCAGCCGCAAGGCCAGGAGTGATTTTGGCTCTATCAGAGCCAAAATCACTCCCACTGACATCACTAGTGATGTCAGTGGGGCCGGCTTCAGATGGTAGGCGTTCCCATGGGAACGCCTCCGTCTGGCAGGCACGCCCCCAGCACGCCCACCAAAGGGGGCGTGCTGTCAATCAACGTCGACAGCACGCCCCCTTTGGTGCGAGACCCGGAGTGATGGAAAGTCCTTCGCTCGCCGGGTCTCGCGCATGCGCACGACGGAGCTCCCTCCATCGTGCGCATGCGCAGTGGGGACCATCGACCCACTTGCGAGCGTACTGCCGCTCGCGAGTGGGTCTGAATGACCCCCATTGTTAGCATTTCATCAGTGTTCATACTGTATATGAATGTCAACATTCCAACCAGACAAAATATACCAAACCCCTTGCTAATAGATACTATATGGTACAGTGTATTATTTGAATTTTATTCTACATATAATATAATATTCTGATGGGATAAGCTCCCATAAAATGGCAACCCTACTTGCATATCTGCTTAATGTATGACTATGTTGTGCCAATGTCAAGTACAAGATTTTTATTAATGTGGGTTGAGACATGTAAATGAAATTCACAGGTAAAGATCGCACAGAGCCCCTTTCTATTAGAAATATCAAGTGTCAACCTATACATTCAATTAAAAAATTAAATAGGATAATTTAATGAATGGACAGGTAGCATTTGAGGGCTAAAACTGATACCATGCTTAGAACGCTACACAGGGGTTAATTTACAACCAGCTATTTTCAAAGTAACTACGTCTTCACTAGTTAAGTCCATTGGATTTAAAGGGGCAATAATATTAAATACAAGGCATGCCTCATTTTGTATTTAATATTATTGCCCCGTTAAATCCAGACAAAAATGCAGAAGACTCAGTTACTTTGATAAGTGGCATTTAGTAAATATACCCCACAGTAGGAGTAAATTTGCATCTCTCCCTGGCCTGTAAGTCCCTAATAAAATAATTAGATAGCTAATACACATAAGACATGACAGTGCAAAAGAGTTTCTTATCTCCTGCTGACTCCAGAGATGTAGATGGGGATTGGAAAGGATATTTTTAAAGTGGTGGCATATTCTTAATAGACTTGCAATGCTATCAAACAAAAACATACTTGTACTAGTAGTAATAATGCTGAAGCTCCTGCAATTTTGCTAACTTTCTGGTGCCTATTATCTAGAATTTCTTGCTTTGCACACAGAATCACAGGTTTGGCTTGTGCAGCAAATAATCAGATAACTTCCCAAAATAAACTAGAATATTTGTTGTTAATTATTTTGCACTTCACTGCAGATGTGGATGGTAGATACTGCATTAAATTGATTAGGTAGAAGAGATTGACACAGTACGGAGGATAAAATATAATCTATGTAAAAATAATCTTTTTACTTTATTTTTCCATCAATATTCCTAACAAACCATAAATCCTGGTTTCAAAGTTTCAGCAGTAGCAGCTGCTAGAACCTTGCTAAACAAGACTGGAGAGCTGAACAAAGAATGTCCCAATTGGCTGCAAGGTGTGGAGAAGATAATCCAAGTAGGGGATCCAATGCATGGGCAATAAAACAGGGTACAGTATCACCTCTGACTGGTTCATCTCTTTCCTGGAGGCTTTATCAAAGAGGGGCAATTGGAACATTCCTTGTTGAGCTCTCCAGTCTTGAGATAAAGGTCCATATTCAAATAGAGGTGAAAAGTCTGAGGTCAGACTTTTTGCCATCATCGCAGGCTTTTGTAGGGATAAAGTATCGGGCACGTGCCCGCGTATCCCAATTAGGATTCGGCAAAAATGGGACCGGCGGAAAGGTAAGTATTGAAAACTCCTGTCACTTTTTGAGGAAGTCAGCCCCAAAAATGTACTAACATTGGGGATCACTACGGGTACCCCCGTAAACCCCTGCTAAAGGTATTTAGGCTTTTTAAATGGTGTCAGCAGGTGCTTTAATGCGTCTGTACCAAATTTATGAAGAATAGCATTTAGCAACAATTTAAAAAAAAAAAAAAATTGAATATGGCTCAAGTTCTGATCTGTCAGTTTTCTGGTACATATTTGTTTTTTTCCCAATGGAAATGGACTAACAAGATTCCAGAAGCTACTGCTGTGACTCTGAAATTAGTATTTTGGCACTTACCTTCATACAGCTGTTCAGAGGACTGCGACTGAATGTGGTCAGCAGCCGCATCATATCCTGCAAAGCAGCCACAGTTAACTGGACATACCATGTGACCCCAATTAATATTATATTAGTAAAGTGGACACCTGTCATGTGACAAGTCTGGGAACACTATTTACATTATCCAATTACCAGGACTCAGTTCCTTATTTTTCATTCAGTCGTTTACTACTTTCAGTGCTGCATTTGCTATTACAGTTGTATATGATTAAGTGCAATATAAGCTCTATATAGGTTTCAATTCTATCCTGGGATCTATAGTCCATCTTAAAAGCATGTTTATAATTGTATTGCTGTTTTTGCTCTTTATATTTGAAAGATATATATCTTGTTGATATGGATGCCTGAGCCAGTACATCAGACCAAGATGGTATAGTCACAACTGATTGCTATTTATTGCTATGTGCTTAACTATTGTATAAAATGTTTTTATATGTTTTTCTTGTAAAGATATAATTTATAATTAATTCTGATGACGTTTCTTGAATTTGTTCTGCGATATAAGTATACTTAATTGATATAAGTGCATTTCCACCAATGGTTATCCATTTTTATGTGAGGAAAAATAAATATCTTACATCTATCTTGAAATGTGTGGTTTTGCTGGGAGTTGTTGAACATACTGTACATTAAAACCTAAACCATTTTAAAGCAACGAAACTCCCTGATTTCCACCAACTTAATAGGCTTTTAACGGAACATAAATGACTATAATTGATCTAAGAAAGGTCATAAATTGGAAAAGCTGGTATATATTTAAGAGGATGCAAAGTCAACATAACCAGTAAGTCCTATAACAAACATCAAGAAAAATTATGTTTTAGGGAATAATAAATGCTCTTGAGACCAATGATAAATATAAAAGTAAAGTACTGCATATATTCAAAAGGCAGCTCTGTTTATGTGTATATCAATTGTAAATCTATAATTATGGGCAGGCAGATTTTTAAGAATATCTGTGTGTATATAATTGAAGCTATTTGACTGTAAAGGTTAACTTCAGAAGCATAACATAATATGTATGCAAATTTTCAGTGGGGAAAAAAAAGCAAAAATATAGATACATTACTGATGACTCAGTTGTTAGCTATATTAATTACTAATCTACAATTATACAAAGACATTTTCAATGAACTATCTTCCCAGTTGGGAAGATGAAGGGCATTTTAAAGGGTTTGGAGTCTAATAAAATTAATAAAATATCACATGAGAAGAGGTAATCCATTATAGTGGTGAAGCAGTGTGGGGGCATATTATGGGCACATATACAGTATACATTAAATATTTAAAGATCATGATGTAAAGTATCTGATATCTAATCATTTGATAGCTAATAAACAACAAATATAAGCCTTAATGGTACATACACACGGTCATATTTGTCAGATTTGTCAGATCTGTCAGATCTTTCAGATGAACGATTGAACGATTTGAACAATTTGAATGATTTTACCAAAGATTTGAATGATTTGAACTAGGGGTGAGCGGGTTCGGATTTCTGAAATCCGAACCCCCCCGAGCTCCCCCGATCTGAGTCGTATCCGAGTCAGGCTCGACTTTTCCCGCCTGACTCGGATCTGAAATCGAGGCAAAACGTCATCATCCCGCCTTCCGGATCTCGCGGGTTTTGGATTCTATAAAAGGTCCCCGCGTCGGCGCCATTTCTCACTCCAGCTGTGGACAGTGAAGAGGAAGGGTGGGAGCTAGGGCTGGCTGGGCTGTGTTGTGCTGCAGCTGTCCATAGGGGCTGGCTGGGCTGTGTTGTGCTGCTGTCATAGGGTCTGGCTGGGCTGTGTTGTGCTGCTGTCATAGGGGTTGGCTGGGCTGTGTTGTGCAGTCAGTTGCAGTCATAGGGGCTGTGTCCACTCCAAAGTCTATAGGGGCTGGCTGGACTGTGTTGTGCAGTGTCCCATAAAGGCTGTAGTCCTAGAGGGATGCTGTAGTGTTGTTCAGGGGGTGATCTGTGCATCAGGGGTGCTCCCCCAAAGTGCACTCCAAAAAAATTTTTTTTTCTATGTTTGTGAATTGTGTGCGCAGTAGCCGCACATGCATCAACAAAGTAACGCCAACAATGCACCTGTGTCCCATAAGTAAAGGGCCGGCTGGCTTGACCATTAAAGGGTGCTGTAACCCCCAAAGTGCACTCCAAAAAAAATAATTTTTTTTTTTTTTGTGTTTGTGAATCGTGTGCACAGAAGCCGCATGTGCATCAACAAAGTAGCGTCAAGCGTGCACCTGTGTCATAAGTAAAGGGCTGGCTGGCTTGACCGTTAAAGGGTGCTGTAACCCCCAAAGTGCACTCCAAACAAAATAAAAAATTATTTTCTGTGTTTGTGAATTGTGTGCACTGTGGCTGCACGTGCATCAACAAAGGAGCAGCGCCAAGCGTGCGTCTGCCTGTATCCCATAAGTCTGTTAAAGGGTGGTGTAACCCCCAAAGTGCACTAGTCAAAAAATAAACAATTCTTTTTTTTCTGTGTTTGTGTGCGAAATGTATGCGCAGTAGCCGCACGTGCATCAACACAGCAGCGGCGCCAAGCGTGCGCCTGTGTCATAAGTCAAGGCCTGGTTTGGACACCTGGTCCACACTGAAGGATGTGCCAACAATGTCAATTTCTGACATGTCTACTGTCACTGCATATGATACTGTCACCACTGACAGAATAGCGGAGGAATTATTTTCTGTGTTTGTGAATTGTGTGCACTGTGGCTGCACGTGCATCAACAAAGGAGCAGCGCCAAGCGTGCGCCTGTGTCATAAGTAAAGGGCCGGATGGCTTGTGCTTTAAAGGGTGCTGTAACCCCCAAAGTGCGCTCCAAAAAAATAAAAAATTATTTTCTGTGTTTGTGAATTATGTGGGCTGTAGCCACACCTGCATCCTCAAAGCAGCAGCGACAAGCGTGCGTCTGTCTGTTAAAGGGTGGTGTAACCCTCAAAGTGCGCTCCACAAAAAATAAAAAATTCTTCTATTTTTTCTGTCTTTGTGAATTGTGTCGGCTGTAGCCGCACCTGCATCCTCAAAGCAGCAGTGACAAGCGTGCGTCTGTATGTTAAAGGGTGGTGTAACCCCCAAAGTGCGCTCCAACCACAATAAAATAATGTTCTTTTTTTCTGTGTTTGTGTGAAATGTATGCGCAGTAGCCGCACCTGCATCCTCAAAGTAGCAGCGACAAGCGTGCATCTGTCTGTTAAAGAGTGGTGTAACCCTCAAAGTGCACTCCACAAAAAATAAAAAAAATATTTTTTTTCTGTCTTTGTGAATTGTGTGGGCTGTAGCCGCACCTGCATCCTCAAAGCAGCAGCAACAAGCGTGCATCTGTCTGTTTAAATGGTGGTGTAACCCTCAAAGTGCACTCTACAAAAAATAAAAAAATAAAAAAAATTCTGTCTTTGTGAATTGTGTGGGCTGTAGCCGCACCTGCATCCTCAAAGCAGCAGCGACAAGCGTGCGTCTGTCTGTTAAAGGGTGGTGTAACCCCCAAAGTGCGCTCCAACCAAAATAAAATAATCTTCTTTTTTCGGTGTTTGTGTGTGAAATGTATGTGCAGTAGCTGCACCTGCATCCTCAAAGCAGCAGCGACAAGCGTGCATCTGTGTGTTAAAGGATTACATTGGTGACAGCATCCAAGTAGGCATGTTAGACAGTCCGTACCTGTACTGGCAGGAAAAAGAGGCAATTTGGAGGCCCCTGTACAAACTGGTTCTATTTTACCTGAGATGCCCCCCCTCCAGTGTGTACTCCGAAAGAGTGTTTAGTGCAGCCCGGAACCTTGTCAGCGAAAGGTGTAGGAAGTTACTTCCACAAAATGTGGAGAAGATGATGTTCATAAAAATTAATTATCAACTCTTCCAGGGAGACCATCCTCCAGAATGTACAGAGGGACCTGTGGTGGTGGATTTAAGCGGGGACGAATTAATACTCTGTGAGGATGAGGATGTACACAACACTGAAGAGGGTGAGGAATCGGTGGATGAGAAGGATGAGGAGGACATCTTGCCTCCGTAGGGCCAGTTTGTGCAGGGACAGGTTAAATGCCAGCTTGTTTTGTGGGGGCCCAAACGAACCAATCATTTCAGCCACAGTCATGTGGCAGACCCTGGCACTGAAATGATTGGTTTGTTAAAGTGTGCATGTCCTGTTTATACAACATAAGGGTGGGTGGGAGGGCCCAAGGACAATTCCATCCTTGCACCTCTTTTTTTTTCTTTGCATTATGTACTGTTTGGGGCCTAGTTTTTTAAACTGCCATCCTGTCTGCCACTGCAGTGTCACTCCTAGATGGGCCACGTGTTTGTGCTGCCTACTCGTGTCGCTTAGCATAGTCATCCAGCTACCTCAGTGCAACCTTTTGGACATAAAAACACTATTGTGAGGTGTGAGGTGTGCAGAATAGACTGGAAATGAGTGGAAATTAAGTTTATTGAGGTTAATAATAGCATAGGAGCAGAAAAACCCACAAATTCTGTGATTTTAGCTATTTTTATGCTTTTTTTAAAAAAAATACAGATCCAAAACACTAAACCCAGAACCCAAAACACGGAAGGGTGGTTTTGGCAAAACCAATCCAGATCCAAAACACGAAGAAAGATCCAGATCCAAAACAGAAATCATGAAGAGTGGCCGGTGCACACCCCTAATATATTTCTACTCTTTTAATATTCGAGAATTTGTCATTGATGTTTTTAATATGGCAGACAACAATTTAGCTTCCAGTAAAAACAAAGACTATAGTCTTATACTTTACTTTTAAACTATGATTTCCCTTTAACCAATAGCCACAAATAATGAAACACTTAAAACACATATTATAAGTATAGATTTGTGGAACTTATGCTGAGTAGGACTTACACCAGTTTTTACAGTGTAAAATACCAATTGGTCCTATGCATTAAACATGCTACACAGAGATGTGCAGTGGAGATTTGACACTTGTGCTCACTTGTAGCTGGAGGACAGGGTAGTGAAGGAGCACCCTAATGTAGGCCGAGTACAATGAGGTACTGTATGCTCACATTATTGAGAACAGATGCAGATCTGCACAAAGACGCACATACACCTGTGAAAGAATTATCAGCTTAAGATCTGGTGCAGATACACACTGATGTTGATGATTGACAGCACTAGTGGGTTCATTCACAGCAGAAGTTGATAAGTGCTTTTGTCATTTCCTGTTGCTTATGTTATATGATTTCATGACCGTATTTTACAGAGATTCTTATTTTTGTACACACCTGAGAAAGGTGCACCTACTGTATTTAAAGTGTTTTTTTAATACAATTAAAACCTACTAAAGATAGCATATTTTGATATCAAAAGAAATATTTAAAAAATTGATGGGAAGTTTATCTGATGTTAGCCTAGTGCATGCAATTGTATTTTTTTTAATTAGAGATGAGCTGTTCGGATTTGGGGGAATCCAACAGACATGAATTTGGGGTTTCTGAGTGGAATAGAATCCTGGTCTTGGTCCTCTCGATAAGTTTGAGTTTTAAAATGAGGAAAAACAATTTCCCCATAAATGTTGGATCGTGCATGCTTTGGATTGCATATAAGATTTCCCTCCTCATGATCAGGCACCATTTCACATAGGAGAGTGCATGAAGAGGGTGTGGGCTGTAGATCTGCTGCAAAACTAGTCTCCAATGGAGAGAGAGTTGTAGGTAGTTTGAGTGGGTGGGAAGGGTGTAAAAGAAAGCAGGAATCTTTAATCTGTGTCAAGAGTTAGTTTGAAAAAATCCACAGCTGTGGTCAAAATGCATAACTGCTCTCTCCTGCATGTCGGATTCAGGTTGTTTCTAGAGAGGAGGGGGCCCGTGTGCAGTCTACATCATGGGCCCCCTCACCTCTGTCCGGTGGCCGGCAGTGCACTGAGTGATGCGCTGCCAGCGCAGCACTTATAGATTCTGGGCACTAGAGTGTGCCCAGATTCTATAGCACATACGCATGTCACTGGGAAAATGGCCATGGCAGCCATTTTCCCTGTACTGCGCATGCGCAAACGAAGGGAAAATGGGCGCAGTGGCCATTTTCCAGCCATTTTTACAAGGCAGACGCCAGCATTGACATGGGTATTTGGAGAGGTAAGAATAATATGGGTGCAGGATGTGCAGTGTGGGCCCCCCTGGACCCAGGGGCCCGTGTGCACTGCACACCCTGCACCCATTATAAATATGCCCCTGATAGGATCTAGTCTGCAGCTTCACTGACTGAGGTGGTTTTGGCTGCATTGCCTGGAGCAGCATAGAGCTTAAACAGCACTGACTAGTGAGATCTCACCTGGCTTCCTAATCATCCAGTCAGCGGAGACACCAGGAGTCCTGCTTACATTTGTGGAAGAGACCAGGTATTAGACTTCTAAGATCAATCAGCTGGTGGCATCCGCAGTGATAATGTACAGCACGTGATAGCAGGACACAGGTGGCACTTAACATTTGGAGGTAATCTACTGAATAATATCTCTTTACTAAGAACTGCTGTATGTATGCAGTGCAATGGCCCTCCAATTAGGAGATGCTACCCTGCATATTTCAAATATACTATTCTGGAATTATAATACAGTACTGTAAAAGCTCTAGTACATCTAAATATACTTTTGATGAGCTGCTGCAGACTAAACCAGACACATGCCATTTTTTAATTACCAAATGTATAGATGTGTACTTGAATGAACTCTATCTTTAAGTTCACAAAGAAACTTAATAGAGACTATTTATTTGTATTGTTACTTATATTTTTTTGCTGTATTGTTTTTTAGTTGTTGCTTTTAGAATCCATTATATGAGATAAGCAAAGATTATTATACTGTGGTTTTATGGGCCCAATTAGCTGTGAATGCGTTTGTGTATTTTTATCTTAATAAAATTTTATGTGGTATAATAAATATGCCTATGCAAACTTACTAGTAATTGTAAGCACCTTTGTAACTGGGATACAACAGCACAGCTGTTTTTGTGTTTATATGATCTTTAATATGTGAGTCAGTATGTCACTACCAACTGCAATCTGCAAACAGGCTCAAGTGTAACTGTATGATTGTTAGGACTTGAAGTGAGCTGCACTTACAATTGTTTTTCACAAGGATATCTATCTTCACTGCAGTACATTGTTTATGAGGGCAGAGACAGTATTGTGATAAAGCTTTAAATACTGTGTTTTGTATAAGTGAGCTGCACACAAAAAAATACATCTTTTTCAAGTTGAATTTTTTTTATAATTACATTTATATATTTTAAATGAAGATTTGAATGTTTTTGAGAGACAGCATAAATAATTCTATGTACTGCGTGTAGTAGTCCCATCAGCTGCACCCTAAAATACTGTAATTTAAATTAAAATAAAATGTGTTGTTTTAAAAAAAAAATATTATGTTTTTTATAATTCAATATAGATATTTCAGGGGGATATTTTATGTTCTTTAGAGGAAGCATATATTACTGTACTTACTGCTGGGTGTTTTGTCTCCCAGTCTGCTGCACCCCAAAATAATAAAAGCTGAAAAGATTTTTTTAAAACAGAAAAATATTTTAAGTCTTTTAATAAAACTACATGGTAAAGGTAACAGTCCCTCATATCTCTATCTCATTGTACATTCACTTGGTTTGGTATCAGCTACATGTTCAAGTACAGTAGCTTCAATCCTGCCCTGGGTTAAATCAATCATGGATTAGTATATAGAGGAAGAGAAGCATCACTATACTAGTTCTGGCAGTCATAGTACTTCTTTAGCATTTACTTTTTAAAAAGTTCAAGAGGTAAAAAGAAGGTGTAAGAACGGGCACTCCAAATCTAAACAATATTTCTCAATCTTTAAGAAAACATCACCTGTAACTACTTCTGAAAAACATAAAATTGCAAATGTGCCATGCACCATACGCAGTGGCAAGGAAAGGTTCAGACCATGGCCTTTCTTTGCATGTTGTGGTCCTGCTACTGCTCTTTCATACACTAGAATGCTTATTGTGAAATCTAGGACCAAACACAGTCAGGCATCTTCTGTAATCTCGTATGCACCAACTTCTTGCTCTGAGTATAGATGTGTCACCTATGAAACAGGCAAATCAGTGCACAAAAAAAACACTATTGCTGAAGAACAAATGTGTGATCACAAACTTCACAGATTTCTAAAGAGATTCTAAGGGAGTGCTATCTGTAAGTCTGACATTTCTAAATTTGACAGTGTAATCCTGGGGAATCCTCCTTCCACCATTTGTTAACCCTCAGAAAATGTGAGGATGAGATGCAGTAAAACTAATGATAGTATAGGTTTAGAGGGTGCTAATTTTGAAGTACAAATGAATGAAAGGATAATTGTGTATCTGACACTAATGAGGATTATGACAGTGAATGTGTTGGACAAGAATAAGTTGATAAAAATCTGGAGGATGATGTTGTTTGTCTCAAAGTAAGTCAACCACCAGTTTTAGCATTTCATGCCAGTGATAAGAAGTCCATTATCATGCCTATACAATAAACCAAAAATGCCACCTCTTCTATGTGGAATAAATTTTACCCAAATCCTGACAACATATGTAAAGGCATCTGTACCATTTGTAGAGCCAAAGTAAATAGTGGGATATTTTTTTTAATCATCTAGGCACCTCTTCCAAGTTAAGCTATTTACAGCTAGTTAATTCAAGTGCTTTATCAAAATCTTGAAAATCATATCTAATGACAAGCAGTCCAGTATCATTAGTTAGTACTGCATCCAATTTACAAAAGCAGATTGACTCCCCTATCCACAGTTCCAAAAAAGAATCATTGCATGCTAGACATGCTGGGGATGAATTTTCATTGCAGAAGGGCACCCTGAACAATCATTTGCAAGAAGAACCAAGCATGACAGCTGCCATCCTCGTGCATAATGGATCACCAAAGTCTTGACTGCTACAGTTTGTTAGCATTAGACCTGTATCCATCAATGCATCCAGTTTTAGCAGAATAGTTGAGGTCATGTGACCATACTACCAAATTACATCTTGATTTTACCAGAAGAACAATTCCTCACCTGTACAAGGATTTTAAACAAAAAGGTTTTTTTTGCCTTGAAACTGCCATCTTATTGACTATCCACTTAATTACAGATTTGTGGACAAGTGGTACTGCTCAAACTAAAGATTACATGACTGTGTCTGTGTTTTGCCTTCAAAAGCAGTATCTAACACACAATGCCAGTTCAGGGTACTCTCTGTTTCACTGGCTTCACTAAGAAGCATACTGTTGTCAATCTGTTGAAAAAACATGGGAATTTGCTAGCAAAATGGTTTACCCTGCTAAGACTCTCCTTAAGATTTGTCATTTCCAATAATGAAAGTAACATTTTATAAGTATTACAACTAGGTCAATTTCAACAAGTATAATGTGTTTCACATATAATAAACTTGATGCTTCAGAATTTCTTAAAAAATGACAGGAGAAGTTGGCTGTGACCTATAGGTTTTTGGGCATTTCTGGTATTCAGCAATCACATATAAAACATTGCAGCAGTTCCAAAGTTCCATTTGCCATGCCTCTAACTGAAGCAAGAGGTAGTAGCCAGGTGTAATTCTACCCTTTATATACTTTAACAACTCAAGGTACAGCAACAAAGCATCATGACCAAAGTGTTTGCAACACCTTGCAAGTGGATTTCTTTGGCAACCATACTTGATTCTAACTTTTGGTACTTTGTATACTATTTTTTTCCAACTAACACAGATCTTAATAGATGCAAAGAGCTCCTTGTGAACAAGTTTTTAATTAAAGTGGCACATAACATGATGTATCCTGCTTCAACTTCATCTGCAAATGCTACTGCTAGAAAAAAATTACCTTTTCCAAAAGACCCACAGAGAGAAACATTATTACATCTGGACAGGCTTAAAATAATTGCCCATATATATTGACACCTCTACTGTGACTCTTTCTTGTACAGTAGTATCAATAGAATGGTGGAGGATTACTTTAATGATAATGTACAAATTTGCATCTCGCACAGTCCCTTTAAATACTTAGAGGGAAAAAAGCAATTTGGAACCCCTTGTCCAAACTAGCAATGGTGTACTGAAGCTGCCCACCCTTTACTGTGTGCTCAGAAAGAGTGCTTAGCACAGCCAGGAGCCTTATAAACCACCAAAATGTTTTCTTTTGTGGGGGCCCAAAGAAACCAAATACTTAAGCCACAAATGTGGTAATAACTGTCACTGAAGTGCTTGGTTTGTTGAAATGTGCATGTCTTTTTAATATACAACATAAGGGTGGATGGGAGGGCCCAAGGACATTTTCTTTGTGCACCTCTTTTCATTAAGGGTTTTGCCAAGATTGTGTGTGTTTGACAGGCAGCATATATATTACTGTACTTTTACTGAGTGTTTTGGCCCAGAATCAAAAATATATTAATACAAATCAAAATTCTGACCACATGAAGATAAAGTTGCAAGTCTACATGTGATTATCACAACTATGCTCTGTATAATGAATTTTAGTGATGCCAACAGTATGAATAAGAATAAACTGTTATGGAAAATAAAGAATCCATCACATTATCTCAGCCATACCAAATGTATATAAATATTAAAAGTTATCCTCTGGTAATGAGACTCTATTTTAAATTCTCCCTAATTGACCATGACGAGTACAGATCATCTAGGTTGCTCATTTCAGCTTTTCCTTCTTCAGTAATATGTTCTGTATCTTGCAAAACCATGCTTCACCAGCTTCTCATCCAGGTGTATAGGCTCCAATTCCTGAAGTTTCTGCATAGGCAGATATATGTATAATTGATTACAGCCTGCATTTGAATACTCACATTTGGAAGCTTGGTTTATTTATTTCTATGTTTCTATTTACTTTTCCTTATAGGTTTAGTAATAATGTAATGCTTTACCTTCCACTAAATAATACTTCACCTCCAATCACCTGTACTGGCTTGGGACATTTGATTTGCTGGTTGGAAAAGTTTGTTACTTACTTTTTAATTAAATCAATTTCTATTAGGTTGTTACTCTGGGTTTAATCACCTGTACTGGTCTGGAGCTTGTCATTTGCTGGTTTGAGAAGTTTGATAATTAATTAATACATTAATAACAATTTCTACTTTCTACAATTATCAATTTCTATTGGCCTGAGGCCTATGGTTTTCTGGATAGAGAAGTTTGTTATTAACTAATCAATTATCAAATTCTACTTTCAAGAATACTTTCTTTTGGCCTGAGGACTATGAATTTATCTTCTGAGAAGTTGGTTATTAACTTATTTATAAATTTTTACTTTCTACAATTATCAATTTCTATTGGCCTGAGGCCTGTGATTTTCTGTTTGGTGAAGTTTATTGGTAATATATTATATTTTTATTACTAAGCTTTTACTTTCAGGCAAATAGATCTTGATTAATGAAAACATTCTATAGGATCATTTAATTTATTAAACTGCCATCCTTTGTGCTACTACTGTGCCACTATGTTTCATAGATGTGCTATAGTCTTTTAAACTGCCATGTGTTTCTGCCACTGCTCTGTCTTTTAGTTTAGCCAGTCAGTTTACTGCAGACTTTGGCCAATAATGGTGGAAACACAACGCCGATATTTATGCAGTGTGAGTGATTGTTAGCCAAAGCACATTCATGAAAGCAACACAGCGCATGTGCAGCAATTGTTTTGTGAACACACACACATAGGATTCACTCACAAAGTGAGGGACAGGTAGTCAGAGTTTGGGGGAGGTAATGGGGGATGTTTAGAAAAATGCAGGCATTTCTGACACTTTAAAATCACTGTGTCCTTTCTTGCAACAAAAGAGCCCTCTACGTGCCTGGAGACATGCTGTGTCTGTGACATCTTAGATGTACTCAGAAGTTTCTGATGTTTCCAGATTTGTGCATGAGCAGTGGATGTGAGATGCTTTCAGTGGGTGTCTCTAAGCACTGGACTGCAGGTTTCATATTTTGACAATTGCGATCCATGAGATATTGCAACTATGATTACATTTGCGTGTTGATCTGAATAAGAGGCCTGATTCAGCTTGGCTCACAAGTATGCAGATGCATCCACCCAGTCGATGTTTGCATTCTGCGCATGAGTATGCACCGCATTGCGTGTGCGCAAACCTGCCGCTGCATTTGCTAAAGTGAACACAGCAGTTAAGCAGAGCCATCGAGAGATGATTGACAGGAAGTGTCGTTTAGAGGTGGAGAGGGGGGGTGGGAACGCAGGCGTGCC
This sequence comes from Taudactylus pleione, assembly GCA_031769625.1. NCBI lineage: Eukaryota > Metazoa > Chordata > Amphibia > Anura > Myobatrachidae > Taudactylus > Taudactylus pleione. The sequence goes on along the minus strand of JAUIMM010000210.1, from coordinate 3,723,258 downwards.
TGTGCCTTTGAATGCAACTACAGGGGTGTGCATAATTAAGCCCCTGCGATGGCATATACAGCCAGCAATCAAGACAGGAAGTTTTGCAGTTTGTGAGTCAGGATCAGCTCAACCTCAACTGTGTGTATGGGTCCGATGTTACTCGATATTACCAATGTTTTTGCTGACTTGTGGATGTACAGTTTGTAATTGGAAGTCGGCGGCTTTATACAATGGTGGGCGTCTTGGAATAATCTGCGATTGCACTGTAATTGCATTTATTTGCACAATTTTACAGCGAGCGGGTGTGTGCGATTGCAGACTTGTGATCCATGCTGAATGATGAATTTACTGAAAATTAATGTTATTGATGTTAATAACATTGTAGGAACAAAAACAGGCCCAAATTACATGATTTTAGCTGTTTTTTATTAATTTTTAAATGAATCCAAAGCCAAAACACTTGAGGATGGTTTCGCAAAAACCAGAACCACAGCATAGGTGTTTGTCTATTTTTTGCACATGTTGGGCTTGATTCTTAGGGCAGTATTCAATTTGAAGCAAAAACTCATTTTCGCTGATGACGTAATTTTCGCCTGTTTGCATTATCCCCATATTCAATTTCATAGACTTTTCGCCGGTACAAAAAGTCTTTATAAAAAAACAGGGATAAGTGCTCTCCAGCCTTTAGCTGGTGAAACAAAGTGCAGAATTGGGGTTTAGGGGTGCAGACTTTAAAAAAATAGCCTGCACCCCTGGGAATGGCCCATAAAATTATTTAAAAAAAATAGGGACACCCCAAAAAATGTACTTTAATTTTGGGGGTAAAAAAAAAATTAGGGAACACACTTCTAAAATAGCAATAATAAATCCAGAGGGGTTCCAAAGTATGCAGCAGGTGTTTTCTTCATTGCGGGGAGTAGCAACAGGTGCATTTTTGAAGAATTTTTAAAAATCATTTTAGGAACTTAGAAATATACTTGCATCCATTTTCATGTACCCCAAATTTGATGGCCATAGTTATTTTTCCCTAAAAAAATTGCTTAATGCTTCTGCATTACCTTCGTGAAAGCCGCATTTATGCACCTGCCGTAGCTATTTACAAACCCGACTTCCCTTCAACAGGCAAAAACCGGGGTACCCATAGTGAACTCCCATGTCTGGACATCTTTAGGGGGGTCCAAGGGTGTTTTCCCAAAAATTCGAATTTTTTTTTGCCGCTCCAAGTTTTGCCGGGTCCCGTTTTCGTCTCCTTTGAAATTGAATACGGGGATTATCTGGCACGCGCGCAATACTTTTCCACCTGGAAAACAGGCGAAGGAGGTGAAAAGTCCAGCAGGGGAAAAGTCTGGAAGTCTGGACTTTTTCTCATCAAATTGAATATGGCCTTAGTCGGGTTCATAGTGAAGCAGAATGTGAGTCAGATAAAAGTGTCATTTTTTGTGAGATGTCGAGGAAGCCTTAGTTACTTCTTTATGATATTGACAGTTTACATAGGGCTAATGTGGGGATCCATGCGGCTTCCAGTGGGAAACCGCTCCGCCCACAGTTTTTCCATCAACAGCCAAAATCATCATCACTAGTACTTGCCCTTGCATTAGTCCTATGCTACATGCAAGGGATCAGTCTGAAAAAGGTGTCCTTTATCCAAATGCATGAATCAGAATAGCACACGTCCATGTGATCACATTGTCCCCGACCAGCTCCCACCCCAAGACATCCATTTAATGGAAACAAAGATCTGTCCAACCTAAAATAGGATAAAAATATGCAACAATTCATAAAGTCGCATCTGCACATACTCTGTATACTTAAACTCTCTATTTGTTTCCAAAAAAAAGAGAACAATCAGCCCCAGTGCCTGCAAGTGCACACTGCTGTGGTATCAAGATTTATGTGCTTCATGCTTGCTGCCACACTGACCGCTGTTTTTGCCATCATCATTAGAATCACCACTTAGCCTTAGCCCTAGCCATAGCCATACTGGGTGCAACATACTGGTGCAACATAAACAGGCATCCCTTCTTCATAAGTATGTCAGAATAATGACAGCGGCATCCCGACAGTCAGAATCTCAACACAAGTACATTAGTATACTAACCTTTACCCCTAACTCTCCCCCCGCAGCCTAAACCTAACCCCCTGCAGCCTATCTCTAACCCTCCCTCCACAGCCTAACCCTAACCCTCCCACTAGTGCCCGTCCCTAACCCCTACCCTAAACCTAACTCTCCCCCTAACCTTAATACTTACAGTTGGGATGCCGGCAGTCAGGATTCTGGAGCCAGGATTCCGAATGCTGATGGGATTCTGGTGCCGGTACAGTATTCTGAGTGCCACCATCGCAAATGCCGAGATGGTAACTACATCCCACCTCAAACTAACATGGATGTCTGGCTACATACAATCAAGACACCCATGACACCCATGACATTCGTACAAAACAGATATTTTTCATATATTTACAAGGGAGCCACCTGGTTGCAGTCCAAATGTGCTGTCTGTAAATACATGTGGAATGCATCCATTGTCCATTTTATGTGTCTGACTCAGAATATGTCTGTGAATTCTTTCAAACTCGGCAAACTCAGATTGTCTAAATCTGCCTCCATTTTTATATTTAAATTATAATATTTGTTTCAGTAAATGTCCCTGGTTAATTACAAACTGTTAATTAAATATGTCCTCTCATAGCAACCTAAATCTGCCACAAAATGAGCCTATCTCTAAATAATTTGGATGATAGTACAGCATTTTGTTGCCTAGGGGTTTACACGTCTCTATGATATGTTTTGGTGTCGGCTTTGTTTTACAACAGACTGTCTGTGCATTCCTTACAGGTAATAAATATGCCACATCTTAAAGACTAGGTCATAATCATAACCACACCGCCAAATCACACAGGATATCACACTGTATAAAATATTCAGCTGCCTAGAGAGGTATAAAATTGACAAACAATTTTGCATAGTTTATTTACCTGACAAGAACTTCAGAAAGATGTGCCAGTTTATAACTAGCAAAAAGTTTCTGAAAATAAAGTCTACACTAGACCCAAAACATTCACCATTATTATATACATTACAGAAGAATACCAACTAAGTATTATTGTCTTGTAGACAGATTTTTATACTTTTTTTGTCCTTAGACAACAATTTGCAATAGTACAGTTGTATTCAATGTATATGCCAAGGTTTATCTGTCATATGTAAGATTACCAAAAATAAACAAATCTCCCTGGGTGATACAAAGTACAGTACTGATAGGATGTAGTTGGCATCCCAGCGCACACAATGCAGGTGCTCAGAATCCCAGCACCGGAATATCGACAGGAGTCAGAATCCCGGCTCCAAAATCCCGGTGGCTTCAATCCCAATGGTGAATATTAAGGTTAGGGGGGTCTGATTCAGCAGCGATCACAACTGCGATTACCAGCCGATTGTTGCATTCTGCGCATGCGTATGCATCACAGTGCATGAACACTCCACTGCAATCGGGATTGCAATCACAGTGACTACGCAGACCTATTGCAGAGTGTTTGACAGGAAGTACCATTTGGGGGTGGTGACGTGGGGGTGGTCGGTGAAACGCAGACATGCCAGTGTGTTTGAATTAGGGGTGAGCGGGTTCGGATTTCTGAAATCCGAACCCCCCCGAGCCCCCCCGATCCGAGGCCGATCCGAGTCAGGCTCGACTTTTCCCGCCTGACTCGGATCTGAAATCGAGGCAAAACGTCATCATCCCGCCTTCCGAGTCTCGCGGGTTTTGGATTCTATATAAGGTACCCGCATCGGCGCCATTTTCTCACTCGGCTGTGGACAGTGAAGAGGGAGGGTGGGAGTTAGGGCTGTGTAGTGTAGTGTAGTGTAGTGCTGCTGTTGTCCACTACTTCAAAGTCCATAGGGGCTGGCTGTGTTGTGCTGTGCTGCTGTTGTTAATAGGGGCTGTGTCCACTACTTCAAAGTCCATAGGGGCTGGCTGGACTGTGTTGTGCAGTCAGTTCTCCATAGGGGCAGTGTCCACTCCAAAGTCCTGTGCAGTGTCCCAGTCCTAAAGGAGTGCTGTAGTGTTGTCCAGGGGGTGCTCTGTCCATCAGGGGTGCTCCCCCCAAGTGCTAAAAAAATAATATATTTTCTGTGTTTGTGAATTGTGTGCGCAGTAGCCGCACGTGCATCAACAAAGTAGTGCCAAGCGTGCGCCTGTGTCATAAGTAAAGGGCCGGCTGGCTTGACCGTTAAAGGGTGCTGTAACCCCCGAAAGTACACTCCAGTCCAAACCAAAAAAAAATTATTTTCTGTGTTTGTGAATTGTGTGCGCAGTAGCCGCACGTGCATCAACAAAGTAGTGCCAAGCGTGCGCCTGTGTCATAAGTAAAGGGCCGGCTGGCTTGACCGTTAAGGGTGCTGTAACCCCCGAAAGTACACTCCAGTCCAAACCAAAAAAAAAAAAAATTTCTGTGTTTGTGAATTGTGTGCGCAGTAGCCGCACGTGCATCAACAAAGTAGTGCCAAACGTGCGCCTGTGTCATAAGTAAAGGGCCGGCTGGCTTGACCATTAAGGGTGCTGTAACCCCCGAAAGTACACTCCAGTCCAAACCAAAAAAAAAAATATTTTCTGTGTTTGTGAATTGTGTGCGCAGTAGCCGCACGTGCATCAACAAAGTAGTGCCAAGCGTGCACCTGTGTCATAAGTAAAGGGCCGGCTGGCTTGACCGTTAAGGGTGCTGTAACCCCCGAAAGTACACTCCAGTCCAAACCAAAAAAAAAATTATTTTCTGTGTTTGTGAATTGTGTGCGCAGTAGCCGCACGTGCATCAACAAAGTAGTGCCAAGCGTGCGCCTGTGTCATAAGTAAAGGGCCGGCTGGCTTGACCGTTAAGGGTGCTGTAACCCCCGAAAGTACACTCCAGTCCAAACCAAAAAAAAAAATATTTTCTGTGTTTGTGAATTGTGTGCGCAGTAGCCGCACGTGCATCAACAAAGTAGTGCCAAAGGTGCACCTGTGTCATAAGTAAAGGGCCGGCTGGCTTGACCGTTAAGGGTGCTGTAACCCCCGAAAGTACACTCCAGTCCAAACCAAAAAAAAAATTATTTTCTGTGTTTGTGAATTGTGTGCGCAGTAGCCGCACGTGCATCAACAAAGTAGTGCCAAGCGTGCGCCTGTGTCATAAGTAAAGGGCCGGCTGGCTTGACCGTTAAAGGGTGCTGTAACCCCCAAAGTACACTCCAGTCCAAACCAAAAAAAAATTATTTTCTGTGTTTGTGAATTGTGTGCGCAGTAGCCGCACGTGCATCAACAAAGTAGTGCCAAGCGTGCGCCTGTGTCATAAGTAAAGGGCCGGCTGGCTTGACCATTAAAGGGTGCTGTAACCCCCAAAGTACACTCCAGTCCAAACCAAAAAAAAATTATTTTCTGTGTTTGTGAATTGTGTGCGCAGTAGCCGCACGTGCATCAACAAAGTAGTGCCAAGCGTGCGCCTGTGTCATAAGTAAAGGGCCGGCTGGCTTGACCGTTAAGGGTGCTGTAACCCCCGAAAGTACACTCCAGTCCAAACCAAAAAAAAAATTATTTTCTGTGTTTGTGAATTGTGTGCGCAGTAGCCGCACGTGCATCAACAAAGTAGTGCCAAGCGTGCGCCTGTTTCATAAGTAAAGGGCCGGCTGGCTTGACCGTTAAGGGTGCTGTAACCCCCGAAAGTACACTCCAGTCCAAACCAAAAAAAAAATTATTTTCTGTGTTTGTGAATTGTGTGCGCAGTAGCCGCACGTGCATCAACAAAGTAGTGCCAAGTGTGCGCCTGTGTCATAAGTAAAGGGCCGGCTGGCTTGACCGTTAAGGGTGCTGTAACCCCCGAAAGTACACTCCAGTCCAAACCAAAAAAAAAATTATTTTCTGTGTTTGTGAATTGTGTGCGCAGTAGCAGCACGTGCATCAACAAAGTAGTGCCAAGCGTGCGCCTGTGTCATAAGTAAAGGGCCGGCTGGCTTGACCATTAAGGGTGCTGTAACCCCCGAAAGTACACTCCAGTCCAAACCAAACAAAAAATTATTTTCTGTGTTTGTGAATTGTGTGCGCAGTAGCCGCACGTGCATCAACAAAGTAGTGCCAAGCGTGCGCCTGTGTCATAAGTAAAGGGCCGGCTGGCTTGACCATTAAGGGTGCTGTAACCCCCGAAAGTACACTCCAGTCCAAACCAAAAAAAAAAATATTTTCTGTGTTTGTGAATTGTGTGCGCAGTAGCCGCACGTGCATCAACAAAGTAGTGCCAAGCGTGCACCTGTGTCATAAGTAAAGGGCCGGCTGGCTAGACCGTTAAGGGTGCTGTAACCCCCGAAAGTACACTCCAGTCCAAACCAAAAAACAAAATTATTTTCTGTGTTTGTGAATTGTGTGCGCAGTAGCCGCTCGTGCATCAACAAAGTAGTGCCAAGCGTGCGCCTGTGTCATTAGTAAAGGGCCGGCTGGCTTGACCGTTAAAGGGTGCTGTAACCCCCAAAGTACACTCCAGTCCAAACCAAAAAAAAAATTATTTTCTGTGTTTGTGAATTGTGTGCGCAGTAGCCGCACGTGCATCAACAAAGTAGTGCCAAGCGTGCGCCTGTGTCATAAGTAAAGGGCCGGCTGGCTTGACCATTAAGGGTGCTGTAACCCCCGAAAGTACACTCCAGTCCAAACCAAAAAAAAAAAAATTTTCTGTGTTTGTGAATTGTGTGCGCAGTAGCCGCACGTGCATCAACAAAGTAGTGCCAAGCGTGCGCCTGTGTCATAAGTAAAGGGCCGGCTGGCTTGACCGTTAAAGGGTGCTGTAACCCCCGAAAGTACACTCCAGTCCAAACCAAAAAAAAATTATTTTCTGTGTTTGTGAATTGTGTGCGCAGTAGCCGCACGTGCATCAACAAAGTAGTGCCAAGCGTGCGCCTGTGTCATAAGTAAAGGGCCGGCTGGCTTGACCGTTAAAGGGTGCTGTAACCCCCAAAGTGCACTCCAGTCCAAACCAAAAAAAAAATTATTTTCTGTGTTTGTGAATTGTGTGCGCAGTAGCCGCACGTGCATCAACAAAGTAGTGCCAAGCGTGCACCTGTGTCATAAGTAAAGGGCCGGCTGGCTTTACCATTAAAGGGTGCTGTAACCCCCGAAAGTACACTCCAGTCCAAACCAAAAAAAAAAAATTTTCTGTGTTTGTGAATTGTGTGCGCAGTAGCCGCACGTGCATCAACAAAGTAGTGCCAAGCGTGCGCCTGTGTCATAAGTAAAGGGCCGGCTGGCTTGACTGTTAAAGGGTGCTGTAACCCCCAAAGTACACTCCAGTCCAAACCAAAAAAAAAATTATTTTCTGTGTTTGTGAATTGTGTGCGCAGTAGCCGCACGTGCATCAACAAAGTAGTGCCAAGCGTGCGCCTGTGTCATAAGTAAAGGGCCGGCTGGCTTGACCGTTAAAGGGTGCTGTAACCCCCAAAGTACACTCCAGTCTAAACCAAAAAAAAAATTATTTTCTGTGTTTAGCCGCACGTATATATCAAATCGATATAACATAAATGGAGGACCAAACTTTCTCCGATAAAAATAAAATAGAGAAAGATCAAGAACCACTTCCTCCTAGTGCTGAAGCTGCTGCCACTAGTCATGACATAGACGATAACATGCCATCAACGTCGTCTGCCAAGGCCGATGCCCAATGTCATAGTAGAGGGCACATACAATCCCAAATGGCAAAGTTTAGGAAAATAACCTTGAAAAAGACATTTAAATCAGCTGAAGAGAAACGTAAACTTGCCAATATGCCATTTACGACACGGAGTGGCAAGGAACGGCTAAGGTCGATCCCTAGTATTTTCATGACTAGTGGTTCAGCTTCACATGACGATGGAAGCCCTCCTCCCACTAAAAAAATCAAAAGAGTTAAGCTGGCAAAAGCACAGCGAAGAACTGTGCTTTCTAAGAAGATATCACAAATCCCCAAGGAGAGTCCAAGTGTGGTGGTGGTTGCGATGCCTGACCTTCCCAGCACTGGACGGGAAGAGGTGGCTCTTTCCACCATTTGCACGCCCCCTGCAAGTGCTGAAAGGAGCACCCACAGTAAACTTGCTGATATGCAAATTGAAGATGTCACTGTTGAAGTACAACAGGATGAGGATACTGGTGTAGCTGGCGCTGAGGAGGAAGTTGGCGAGGAGGATTCTGATGGTGATGTGGTTTGTTTAAATCAGGCTCCGGGGGAGACAGTTGTTGTCCGTGGGATGAAAAAGCCCATCACGGTCATGCCTGGGCAGAAGACCAAACATTCCACCTCTTTGGTCTGGCAATATTTCTATCCAAATCCGGACAACAACTGTCTTGCCATATGTACCATATGTAAAGGTGAAATAAGTAGGGGTAGGGACGTCAACCACCTAGGAACATCCTCCCTTATACGGCACCTGCAGCGCGTTCATAAAAAGTTACTGTCAAGTTCAGAAACTTTGGCTAAGACCGTAAGCAGTCCAGGGACACCTAAATCCCGTTGTCCTGTTGTATCCAAGCGCCTGCAAACCACACCGTCAACTCCCTCCTCGTCAATTTCCTCCTTAGTCAGGATCGGAAGTAGTCCTGCAGGCCATGTCACTGGCATGACTGACTCTCCTATCCGGGATTCCTCTGGAGGATCCTGCATTGCTACGCCTACTGCTGCCGCTGCTGCTGTTGCTGCTGCTGGGAGTCGTTCATCATCCCAGAGAGGAAGTAGGAACACCACTACTTTTACTAAACAATTGACCCTCCAACAGTCCTTAGCGAGGAGGATGAAGTACGACAGCAGTCATCCTGAAGCAAAACGTATAACTGAGGCCTTGACTGCTATGTTGGTGTTAGACGTGCGTCCGGTATCCGCCATTAGTGCAGTGGGATTTAGACAATTGATGGAGGTAGTGTGTCCCCGGTTCCAAATCCCGTCTAGATTCCACTTCACTAGGCAGGCGATACCGAGACTGTACAGAAACGTCAGAAAAAGTGTCCTCAGTGTCCTGAAAAATGCCGTTGTACACAATGTCCACTTAACCACGGACATGTGGACAAGTGGAACAGGGCAGACTAAGGACTATATGACTGTGACAGCCCACTGGGTAGATGTATCACCTTACGCAGCAACAGCAGCAGCGTCACCAGTAGCAGCATCTCAGAAACGCCAGCTCGTTACAAGGCAGGCTACGCTGTGTATCACCGGTTTCAGTAAGAGGCACACCGCCGACAACCTCTTAGAGAAACTGAGGGAAATCATCGCCCAGTGGCTTACCCCACTTAGACTCTCCTGGGGATTTGTGATATCTGACAACGCCACCAATATTGTGCGGGCATTACATCTGGGCAAATTCCAGCACATCCCATGTTTTGCTCACACAATAAACTTGGTGGTGCAGAATTTTCTGAAAAGCGACAGGGGCGTGCAGGAGACGCTTTGGGTGGCCCGAAAAATTTCTGGCCACTTTCGCCATTCAGCGACTGCGTGCCGAAGACTGGAGCGCCAGCAAACACTCTTGAACCTGCCCCGCCATCACCTGAAGCAAGAGGTTGTGACGCGGTGGAACTCAACCCTCTATATGCTTCAGAGGATGGAGGAGCAGCAAAAGGCCATACAAGCCTAAACATCCACCTATGACATAGGCAAAGGAGGGGGTATGCACCTGACTCAAGCGCAGTGGAGAATGATTTCCGTGCTGTGCAAGGTTCTCCAGCCCTTCGAACTTGCCACACGTGAAGTCAGTTCAGACACTGCCAGCTTGAGTCTGGTCATTCCCCTCATCAGGCTTTTGCAGAAGCAGCTGGAGAAAGTGAAGGAGGAGGTAAGACGGAGCGATTCCGCTCGGCATGTGGGACTTGTGGATGAAGCCCTTCATTCGCTTTGCCAGGATTCCAGGGTGGTCAATCTGTTGAAATCAGACCACTACATTTTGGCCACCGTGCTTGATCCTAGGTTTAAAGCCTATGTGGTGTCTCTCTTTCCGGCCGACACAAGCCTGCAGAGGTGCAAAGACCTGCTGGTGAACACACTGTCAGCTGAAGCGGAACGTGACACGTCAACGGCTCCTTCTTCATTTTCTCCCGCAACTGGGGCTGCCAGGAAAAAACTTAGGTATCCTAAGCAACCCGCTGGCGGTGATGCAGGGCAGGCAGGACCAAGTTTGGACATCTGGTCCGGACTGAAGGACCTGGCAACAATTTCTGACATGTCTACTGTCACTGCATATGATACTGTCACCATTGACAGAATGGTGGAGGATTACATCGGTGACAGCATCCAAGTAGGCATGTCAGACAGTCCATACCTGTACTGGCAGGAAAAAGAGGCAATTTGGAGGCCCCTGTACAAGCTGGTTCTATTTTACCTGAGTTGCCCCCCCTCCAGTGTGTACTCCGAAAGAGTGTTTAGTGCAGCCGGGAACCTTGTCAGCGAAAGGCGTAGGAGGTTGCTTCCACAGAATGTGGAGAAGATGATGTTCATCAAAATGAATTATCAGCTCTTCCAGGGAGACCAGCCTCCAGAAGGTACAGAGGGACCTGTGGTGGTGGATTCAAGTGGGGACGAGTTAATACTTTGTGAGGATGAGGATGTAAACACTGAAGAGGGTGAGGAATCGGTGGATGAGGAGGATGAGGATGACATCTTGCCTCCATAGAGCCAGTTTGTGCAGGGACACATTAATTGCCAGCTTGTTTTGTGGGGGCCCAAACGAACCAATCATTTCAGCCACAGTTGTGTGGCAGACCCTGGCGCTGAAATGATTGATTTGTTAAAGTGTGCATGTCCTGTTTATACAAAATAAGGGTGGGTGGGAGGACCCAAGGACAATTCCATCTTGCACTTCTTTTTTTTCTTTGCATTATGTACAGTTTGGGGCCTAGTTTTTCTAACTGCCATCCTGTCTGCCACTGCAGTGTCACTCCTAGATGGGTCACGAGTTTGTGCCGCCCACTCGTGTCGCTTAGCATAGTCATCCAGCTACCTCGGTGCAACCTTTTGGACATGAAAACACTATTGTGAGGTGTGAGGTGTTCAGAATAGACTGGAAATTAGTGGAAATTAAGGTTATTGAGGTTAATAATAGCATAGGAGCAGAGAAACCAACAAATTCTGTGATTTTAGCTGTTTTAATGCTTTTTAAAAAAAAAATACAGATCCAAAACACAAAACCCAGAACCCAAAACACGGAAGGGTGGTTTTGGCAAAACCAATCCAGATCCAAAACACGAAGAAAGATCCAGATCCAAAACCAAAACACAAAACACGAAAAGTGGCCGGTGCACACCCCTAGTTTGAATGCTATTGCAGGGGCGTGCATAAATTAGCCAAGGTTGTTGTAAGGCTGTTTATTTATCTCTTGTCATTAAGCTTAACTTGCAGTCGTTCTGGAGGTAAGAGGATCACATATGCAGTGCTTGAAGTAAAGTCATGAAGAAAACTAGAAAAGTGACCTTTATGCTGGTTTAGAAATGTGAATGTTACTCCATACCCTATGGGAAATAGTTAAAATGTTCTAATGGTCTACTTGTCAATATGACCCATAAAAATAAATGATCTACCTTTGCTTTTTGCTGTGATACTGTAGATAATTGTTTACATGACAATTTATCAGTAAAAAGTCCAGGGTAGCTGACCAACAAACAGTCCAGTTCATATATGCAAGTAGAAAAATGTGTTAACACTATGAGAATTCATTTTTACAAATAACGTATTGTTATAATACTGTATTCAGATGTTAAAAACAAATTCAAGTATAGCCAAAGGATAATCAGATATAATATCTCAAAGCAGTTCATGATCAAAGCAGCTAAATGTGCCCAATATGGGCAAAATAGCACAAAGTAGGAGTAGGATGTTCCAGCATAGGTGTCTTTATAATGGGTGCAAGGTGTGCGGTGCACATGGGCCCCTGGGTCCAGGGGGGCCCACACCACACACCCTGCAACCATAGGTAATCATACTTACCCCTCCACCGATTCCAGAAGTGCTGCTCCACAATGCCTGTTTGGCGCTGCAGATCAGCAAACACACACTGGGAAAATGGTGGCGGCCATTTTCCCAGTGTTCTCCGCATGCACAGAAAAGATGTCCCCGGGAAAGTAGGTACAGGCGCCATTTTCCTGGAGACCCACGCATGCGCTGTAGATACTGGCATGAAGCTACAATCTACAGCGAGCAGTGCCATGCTAAGCCGCTGATGGAGAGGGAGGGCCCATATGGAGGCTGCACATGGGCGCCCTCCTCTCTTAAAGTGCCCCTGTGTGGCAGGCACTGTCTGTGGCGAAGGACCACACTGTGGTCCTGATTCAGAGATGGATACAGTGCAGATATCAACACAGATTGAGTGATTGTTGGCCATTGATGATGTAAGCCATACTGCACACGCAGGGATTGAATGGCAAATACGCTCACACAGAGATTTCATTTGTAAAGTGAGTGACATGTAGTCAGCATTTGAGGGGAGTAGCAGAAGGTAGCTAGAGAAACTCAGGCATGTTGGCACCATTTAAACACTTTTTTGGTTTTCCAAAAATTAGCCAGTGCATTCTTGCTGACAGCAGAAGAGTCCTCTGCTTGTCTGTAGACCTGCTATGTCTGCAACAGCTTAGACTTACTCAGAAGCAGTGGCGGGCTGGGCCGGGGGGCAGGGTGCCATGTGCCCCCCAGACCGCAGCGTCATGCGGGCCGCGAGCAGTCTGTGTCACTGTGACACAGACTGCACCGCGTGTGTAGCGCTGACCGGACAGAGTTCAGTCAGCGCTACACAAGTGACAAACACACAGCCGCCGCCACCGGCAGCTGTGTGTTTGTTTTGATCAGCAGCCAATGAGAGTCTGTCAGACTCTCATTAGCTGCTGCTACGCCCACTGCAGGAGCCGCTCCATCTTCCGGTTCCCTCAGTGGGCAATGGGAGAGGCGTCATAACGTCATATGACGTCTCTCCCATAATGCAGAGCGGCCCGGCCCGGGAAGGACAGACAGAGGAGTGGATGGCGACGGCGGGAGCGGGGATTCAGGTAAGTGGTTTGCTTTTTTTGTTTTTTTATATTACATGTGTCTACTGGGGGGGTGTCTGGCACTAGAAAGGGGGGCACTACTACTATTGGGTGCACTATAAGGGGGGTGGAGGACTACAACTACTGGGGGCACTACAAGTGGGGACTACTACTACTGGGTGCACTACAAGGGGGAGGGGACTACTACTACTGGGGGCACTACAAGTGGGGACTACTACTACTGGGGGCACTACAAGGGGGAGGGGACTACTACTGGGGACTATTACTACTGGGGGCACTATAAGGGGACTACTACTACTACTACTGGGGGCACTACAAGGGGGTGGGGGACTACTACTACTGGCGACTACTACTACTGGGGACACTACAAGGGGGGGACTACTACTACTGGGGACACTACAAGGGGGGGACTACTACTGTGGGCACTACAGGGGGGGACTACTACTACTGGGGGCACTACAAGGGGGGACTACTACTACTGGGGGCACTACAAAGTGGGGGACTACTACTACTGGGGCATTACAAAGGGGGGACCACTACTACTGGGATCACTACAAAGGGGGGGGACTACTACTACTGGGGGCACTACAAAGGGGGGAACTACTACTACTGGGGGGGACTACTACTGGGGGCACTACAAGGTGGGGACTACTACTGGGGGCACTACAAGGGGAGACTACTACTACTGGAGGCATTACAAGGGGGGGACTGCTACTACTGGGGGCACTACAAGGGGGGGCTACTACTACTGGGGGCACTACAAGGGGGTACTACTACTACTGGGGGCACTACAAAGGGGGGGACTACTACTAGGGGCACTACAAGGGGAGGGGACTACTACTAGGGGCACTGCATAGGGGGGAGGGGACTACTACTAGGGGCACTACATAGGGGGAGGGGACTACCACTGGGGGCACTGCATCGAGGGACCACTGCTGGGGGCTCTATATAAAGGGCAATACTGGGGGTACTGCATAGGGGGAGACTACAACTGGGGCCACTATTTAAGGGGCATTGCATAATGGTTACCACTATTGGGGGCACTGCATGGGGGTGGACTGCTACTGGGGGCACTATATAAGAGGCACTGCATAGAGGGTACCACTATTAGGGGCACTATATAAGGGGCTTACTACTGGCGGCACAAGGGGCACTGCACAGGGGGGACCACTACTGGGGGCACTATGTAAGGGGCTTACTACTGGGGCACAAGGGGCTCTGCATAGGGGGGATCACTACTGCGGGCACTACTGGAGGCCTGCATAAGGGTGTTCTCTCCTGTGGCACACGGGGGCACTGCATATGGGCACTATGACAGGGGGCTGTGCCTAATCTTTATTTTTACCTTACATTGATCCCATATGGACCCGCCTCCTCCCTGGAACACTTGAGGGGGGGGAGGCGCCGTAGCACACATATTCTTCAGGCACCCTGGCTAAATGCTACTCCTCTGCCAGGGCAGCCTGCATGCATTTGCCCCCCAGGCTAAAAGTTGCCAGCCAGCCCCTGCTCAGAAGGCTAAGAAACCTGATCTGCATTCGATGTTTCTGGTTTTGTACTTTCCCACTCCCACTAGATGTAGTACAATGAAAAATATTATTATTTTACTTGGCGCTCAGTCCACCTCAAAATGTCAACAATATTTGAGCTGCTGCCTCTTATGGTGGATGTTTGCTATTTTTACATCCAATTCAGGAGAAACCACACAAAAATTACGTCTTTTCGTCTGAGGAAGCCGCTGATTAGGAGGCGGGGAAACGTGTTACGACTACGACTAGGACAGAGCGCTGAGACCACTTACGGCCAGTCCTCAATATATGCTGCGGAAGAGTGAGAGGTCTGTAACTACAAAGTGGAGACCATACACAGCCAGCCTGCGATCCACGCTGAGGAGGAGTGAGAAATCTGCTCAAAAGAAGTGGAGTTCATTCCATTAGACTGTGCAGTGGAAACAATACAACAGGCTATTGTAGTCATTCTGTGGGCTACTGAGTAAAGTGAGAGATTACTCTCTAAAACAGGTGTGAATTAATTAAAATCAATTCCCCAGTCTGTACTGTGGAGACTCTGGCAGCAGGCTGAGAGGATGCTGATCAAATATTGGCTCGATACACTCTATAAATCTGGACAGTGGATAATTACTATGGAGGATCACAGAAAAAAACGTGAGCTAAGCCATATGTGGTAATTATGAAAAATGATAAGTAATAAGCATGCTTAGTTACTAACATTGGATCCTACTAACTATATTGGATGTGACTGAGACTACTAATTAATACTAATTGGAGAGGCCATTATTGGCAGCAAAGGATTATAAGCAACTACTAATTGAGTAGTATACTAGGTGATACACTGTCTTCAGAGGTATTGATTGCAGAAGGTTATGACCAATTAAAAATTGAGTGGCCAATATATATTTAATTCTAATTATTAATATCAAGGAATTGTGGCTATTGTGGCTTAGCGATATATATTAAATGTATTGGTTTTAAATAATATTAAAATTTATTTCGTGTTAATTGTTTGTGCATGCATGTCTATTATATGACCATTTGGTAAATTAATAGGAAAGACACCAGTTGATGAATATATATGGGTCTTATTAATGTTGAGAACTATTAATAAAGTATCTATATATTTGAGCAGCGCCTCCTATTGTTATTTTTTTAGATGTAGTACAACACAGCTTATAACATCGGACTGGATCATGGACAGTGCCCCTCACAAGAAAAGGACCTGTTATAGACCCACATTTGTAGAAGTGTTGTACATGTTTCTTGAGAAAGCTTGCAACTGTGTTTCAGTAGAATCTATAAAGTTGCTTTTGTTCATTTAGGAGTGCTGGGGTGCGCTAATGAGATCTTTGCCCTAAGGCTACTGATGTAAATCCATCCTGATTTTATGTGTAACAACTCAGGAAAAGTCTCTCCCTTTTAGAGTGTGCCCCCAATATTTGAGCTGCCTAAAGTCATGTCTAAACATAACATATTTGGGTCATATTGTGGTTGAAATGTGGGCACCCCAAAAAATGTTAATCAGTATATACTGTACATAGCTAGGTAGTTCGCTAAATTGCAGCAAATGACAACTCATTTATTCTATTCTATGTTTTATTTTAATATCTGACCTTTTACCCTTTATTTTGCTTATAGATGCTATAGTGTAATTTATGAAGGCTAGAAATTGTTTGGATTTGATCAGTGCATTAAATGTTCAGCTTTATAAAGTGTAAAGCCTCAGTAAGAAATTGTAGCTAAAAAGAATTAAGCCTACTTCAGCATGCCTATGTATATGCTTATACCAGAGAACCCTGAAATCATCCACTTTCTTCCTAGCTAATACCTTCACTGCATAACAGATTTTAGAGAATTGAATGAAAGATTGCTCACATCTATAATCCTGTACAGATATTGCCTAAGAGCAGCAGTACTTTTAAATGCCAGGCTTTGAACCCTAAGCATCATCTGAGGTTCTGAATACTTGATAGAGATATTACGCTTGAAGTGACATCTTTATGAGTTTGGAAATGTCACTGCAGTTGTATACTGTATCAGTCTTCTGAACGGACTTTATACTTGTAGCTACATTTTTATATTTATATTTGGTGTAGTTAGAGATGAGTAAAACTTTTGGATTTCTGTCTAAAGGCCAACTAATAATTTCAGACCAATTCCCTGATTTTCAGCAAAATGAAACTAATACTTTCAACAAAAACATTTCTTAATAGTATTAAAGTTATAAAAAGAAGTCTATAATGTAACTTTGTTCTATTTGGTATAACTTTATATTTTAAGGCCTTTAGAGTTGGATGGAAGTCCATTTGCAACAGTCAAAAATGCAATATAAATCATTTTATCACACTATTCCTGTGCACAACTTGCACCCATATTTAGCATTTAGCATATATTATACTTGCACCCATTAGTCCTTGGAAAGGAGAGTCCCGGGCATTGACATCAAAGTTCAGTACATCAGGGGTAAAAAAATCAATCAATAAAGAATAATTATGAGAAAATGTTTAATTGCGGATGAACAGCTATAATTGTCTTTCCATTGCATATTTTGCAAATAATTTCTGCTCAGTAACTTATGCGGCAGGTTTACATCAGGTACTGTATACATACATCCAGATACACTTATACACACAACCAGGTCATAAGTGCTACAAACAATTTTAATAGTTTATTTTAATAGCACAATGTATTCACTTTTAGATTTGATTTAAATAAAATATAAAAATATTTAATAAAACAGATATAATATGAAGGTGCAGTATGAATTAAATGTGCCAGTGACCACCACCATTAACAGTGTGTACTTACACCAGAACTCAAGCATCCACAATTGATACAGCTACTGATATGCAAACAGTACATGCAAAGCTGTGTGGTTCTTACACAAACACACACTTAACAGAATACATACAATAAATCTACAGTCAGTATGTTGACAGTGCCTATGTCGGCGGGAAGAAGCTGGTGCTGGGATCTTGGCATGGTTTTGCATTTTAACCATGTGGACATTGTACAGTAACTCTCCCATCATAGGGAGAGCAACTCCTGGATGCTTGCATGAAAGTGCAATATCAGAAAGGTGGATGATGGTATGTATCATAGCCTTATTGATATTGCAAGGACAAGAGAAATAAGAATAGCATGGGCCAGATCCTCATCTCGCAAAGAACCACAACAAAGGAACAAGAGAACAAGAAATCTTCAAAGCACGCCCAAGCAGAAGAGATTAGTTCTAGACACAGGCTGTGTGCAGCTGAACCTGTGAACTTAGGTCAGGTTGTAGTGTTGGGAGGGGTTGAATGACAACAAGGGCCAGAGCAGAGCAGGTACCAGCTTGGAGGAGCAAGTAAATAATGCTTGTATAGCCTGGAAGGCTGCATAGAACAGCATGAAACAGAGGTAAGCACTGTGGGATGTAAGGAAGAATGGAGGTCATGAGCATGGGAAAGGAGAACAAGAAATGGATTGAAAGAAAACCAAAGGGGGAAAGGGCTGCAGAGACAAAAGATTGACTGGCAAACGGTTGACAGTGGAAAAGGTCAACAGTGTTAAAAGGTTGACATGTTAAAATGGTCAAAACACAGACAGACTACATGTTTTTTATGGTTTTTCCAAATTTTTAAGGTTGTGGTTAGGGTGAGGATTTGGGTTAGGTACATGGAAAGAGTTAGGGTTAAGCTTTCAGAAAGGATGATTAAGGCTAGGCACTAGGGGGAGGGTTAGGTTTAGGCACTAGGGGGAGGTTTAGGGTTAAGCACCAGGGAGAGGGTTACAGTTAGGCACTAGGAAGAGAGTTAGGATTAGGGTTAAATTACAAAGATTATTTGTCAGCCATTTTTGCGTTGACAATTAGTGTGTCAACTATTTGCACATATCGGCCATTTAACACTTTTTTAACAACCTTTTGCACTATCAACCATTTGTCAGTTGACCTCTTGTCACTGTTGACCATGTTGCCCTATTTGCCTGTTGACCATCTGGTGTCAAACTATTGACTGTCATTCTAATTTCTGTCTAAGTCCCTTTATGGACAACACAGCAGCATCCTTCAGCCCAAGACCCCGACTGGACACACACATTGAATGACTGACAGTGACCAAACAATAATAGCACACCTAAGTTGCTAACGCACACACAAAATATATAGATTTTTTTTTATGGATTGATAATATAAATTTTATTTCACTTTTATTTTTTTAACACTGGGGAAGTGCACCACTGAACGAGGCAGCAGCCTCTTGAGGAACAAAACAGACAGCACCCCTTCTTTATGGACAACAAAGCACCCCTGCCAAGTGAGGACAGACCACCTGCAGAGTCACAAATACGTGGACGATAAACTGCAGCAGTGTCACGAACAATAATAGCACAGCTAAGTTGCTAACTCACACGCATACACAAAAAAAAGCACTTTTATTTTTTTTACACTGGGGAAGAGCACCCCTGAACGAGGCAGCAGCCCTTTGATGAACAACACAGACAGGACCCCTTTTTTATGGACAATGAACCACTCTTGCAGAGTGCAGACAGGCCACCTGCAGAGTCACAAATACATGGACGATAAATTGTGGCATCGCAACTAAGTTGCTAATGCACACACCCAAAAAAAAAGAACAAAAAAAAAGAAAAAAATGCACTTTTATTTTTTTTACAGTGGGGAAGAGCACCCCTGATTGACATAGCACCCCCCTGGACAACACAGCAACCATTTATGGACTGCAGCCCTAGCCTGCTAGACAGGACAAAAACACAGCAGCAGCCACAGTTAATAGACAGGACAAGTGACACAGCAGCTGCAACACCCACTGAAGGAATCCCCTCTTTATATACAGCAGCCTAAGCCCCTTTATGGACAACACAGCAGCAGCCTTCAGCCCAAGACCCCGACTGGACATACACACTGAATGACTGACAGTGACTACATGTCTATAAGCTTCTCTCTTCACAGCTGGAGTGAAAATGGCACCAATTACAGACTGTGAGATGACAGTTAGGAGCTGATTGGCTGGCATCTTATCACTTTTCACCATGTCTCCTAACACTGCTTAGTAAATAGAACCCTATGTTTTGTTTTGAATAGTATTGCTGTCTTAAATTAAACACACTGAGAAGAAGTAGTTTTTGCAAGCAGCTGTTTTGTACATTTACCCCTTTTGTGTGTGTTTTGCTCTAATGCCTGCAACTTCTAATGGAGCACACCAAAATAACTAATGGGGACTGTGAAAAGAGGTGGCAATAATAGTTTACTTATACCCCTTTTACATTGCAACGACGGGTCGCATCCAGGATTTTGTTCACGTGTCCATCCCGGGTGCAACTCGGCTGAGACCCCTTTCAGATTGGTGGCCCAAACATCACCACCATCACGTGCTGAGCCGGCGCTTGGAGACAAGATCATTTCCAAGCGCTGTCTCTTTCTATGCTGTGAACAGGACCCGGGTCGTATTGACCCAGGTTGGCCGTTCACACTGCATCGTGAGCCAGGTTGAACCCGTGTTTAATCGTTCTCGTGACCAGGGTTGAAATGCCGGCTCAACCCAGGTTATTTTAACCTAGCCCTTTCACTCTGCACAGTAACCCAGGTTGCTGCACAGTCAAGTGCACTAACCTGGGTTATTGCTTGTAGTGTGAACAGGGTATCAGCTATACCTACAATACAAGTCTTTTCCAGCTTTGAGATGACAATGTGCTGCCAAATAATGCCTTTCTTTAAATAGAGAAATATCATAGAGATTGGTCTGTAGAAACAACAACAACAACTCTTTTTTAGTCTGAATGGCAAAGAAGGCCAAGAGCTCATAACTATCAGTATAGCCAAAAATAGCAATCCTTGATGATATAACAAGCAGATATTCAATTATAACAATTGCTTGTTACATTCACTGGTATCTTTAGAAGAAAGAAGAATCTTTGCACCTTCAATCTTCAATTGTTCTGCAGAATAAGTTAATGTCCAATAAATTAATGATTCAAAGGTAATTTGCATTCCATCAAATTGAAATGAAATTAGCAGTGGGTGCTATAGATACCATGCATTCAATAAAGAATGGAAATGATTAGAATAAAAGGAGAGCATGCAAATTTGAGACATACTGTACTGTTGTCACCTGTGGGTGTTCATTACATATTTAATTATGCCTCCTCTCATCAATTCAGAGCCAGAAATATTTCTGAATGGTTTTTGGACCATTGCTAGATGTGTGGTGTAATTGTAGGCTGCTGTGATTATATAAAGTGCTGATTTCTCTGCAAGTTGAAAGCATTGCGCAGTATATCACATTGGAAAGCTACTGTAGATACAGTATTTTCCCAAGTTCAAAGTAAAACATTAGATGGTAACTTTCTTTTCAGTGTTGAGGGTGAATGAAAAGTCTGTAGAATTAATTATCATTCTGGAGACTTTCATCTGCTGGTTGTAATATCAGATATTTAGTATCCTTTTAATATTTCCAAAGAGTAATATTTCACATTCTGACTTTCCTGGACAGGTAATTGTCTGTTACAATTACTCATATAACATTAAACAACCAAGAAAGTATATATACTGTAGTGGCATTTTTTCTATGTGTGTGTAGTGATTTTATGCCACATTACAAATTTTTGTTTAATCAAATCAAATACAAGCAAACTAAAGGTGAAATGTTGGCAAAGTTTTAGTTTTTATACTCAGTGGTTTGAAGGTTTATTTTTAAATCAGGTATTTTTTATTGAAAAGATTTTCAATTTTATAAAACAACTACAAAATACAAAAAACAAAAACCTAAGAAACATCTTAAAATGCAGTAATATGAATCTACACTATGTAGACAAAAGTGATTTGACACTGACAGCAAATAGATCAATGAGATTTTATTGATGTCAGTACTTTATAGGTCCACCAAGTGCAGCGATTACTGCAGACACCATTCTTGGCAAACTGTCTGCAAGTTCCTGGACAACAGCAGGTGGTATGTTTTGCCGGTCCACCTTAAGTACAGTGATCAACTGTGACACTCAAGAAGGTTGAGTCGGCCTAGAACACACCCATCACTTCAATTTGTCCCAGAGGTTCTCAATGGGGTAAGATCTGGACTCTGAGCTGGCCAGTCCATCCGGATGCTGAAGTTTCTGTTTACCAGTCCAGCGTCACCCTGGAAACATGACAGGTGGCATTGTGGTCCTGATAAAAACATTTGTTGTTACCAGAGAAATGCAAGTGCATGGGCCTCCCTATGAAGTTTTCTTGTCGAAACCCCACATTAGTGGCCATTTGGAACTCATGTGCAATGGTATGCATGATATGCATTTTGCTTGTGCGAGGGTGTCCAATCACTTTTATCTACACACTCTAGTGTATATAGTTACAAAAAAGTGTGCTCCAACAAAATGACACAAAAAAGAGCAACTTCAGTCAATAACACTGTTGTGACATCCACATATGAAAATAACAGAAAGCAATAAGATAAATGACAATGGGCCTGATTCAGAGCCGTTCGCTATTTGCGGTCGTTCGTTCAAAAACAAGGGGTGGCTATTCAAATGATCAGTTCGCAAATTGCAGTCTGTTCACACCTCTAAGTCTGAATGAGCGAGCAAAACATACGCTCGTTTATTTGTTAAAAACGCCCCCTGGCCGCACGCACCATACGTCATGTCCGCTATTTATTAGATTAATCGAGTACATCGACCAGCGTATGAACTGCTCGCTATTCTTGTGGTTGGTTTTTGCTACCACAATCTTGCGAGCAGTTCTGGCTATAAAATAACCCAGTGACGTGGTCAATGACGCTGCTGTATTAATTATGCACACCCATAAAACGCCCGTTTTGACCTTTAAGCACGCCTGCGTTCGGATCTCCACTCCCCATTTTCAAGCACCTTCCCCTGTTACCACCCACATACGCCTCATTCTGTCACTCAAAATAGCAGGCATTCGCTATATTGCGAGCACATGAATTTCGGCCGCACTGACTGGTTCACGCATGCGTATAACGATCCATACGCATGCGCAGATGTGCGAACATAGCTCGGAACGAGCGTACTGCCGCTAGCGAGTGGCTCTGAATGAGGGCCAATATCAGGAGAGACAAAACAAAGATAGAAAGTATATAAATAAGACATAAAAACACATATGCTATCAGAAGAAGTGTAATGTAATCACATCTGAATAAAAGCTACATTTTTAGTCCACAGGGATGTCATGAAGAATGCCAAGGCTAGAATCGCACCACCTGTCACACAGCTTATGATAAGTAACAGTCCAGTGCAAACAGGCTCTTGTGTATGTTTGTTAGAAATTAATTCAAAGTTATCTGCACTTGAGTACAATTGTTTTTTATAGATGTGCTACAGCATATTCTTTTAATCTGCTATGTGTTTGAATTAGGGATGGGGGTGTAGAATACTTAATGAACACCGCTGCTCAGATTTCGCCACCGGAATGCCATTGCTGAAATGTTGTCACTGAAACTGCTCCAAATGGGACTGCCTGTACCCGAAAGAAGGCACTGAGTCACCACTGCTACCAGGAGAAGGTAAGGCAACACTAGACCACCAGGGACGGTTTGTTGACAGTTCATCATGTTGACATATCATCCTAGTAGACATGATGAATGTTGACATGGTCACTGTTGAAATTATTATTATCCTTTATTTATATTGCACCACAAGGGTTCTGCAGTACCTTACAAAGTACATAAACAAATGAGCACAGAAGAAAAACAGTTATTAACAGTACAAACAATGCAGGACAAATACATGATTTCCAAACATTGCTGTATAACACTTAAATAAGCAGCAGGGTGTCAGCAACCAAGTGTTAGGTGCTGATGTGGGAAGTTGTCAGTAAATGAAAGTATAAGTAAGATTTGGGGAAAAAGGAGGGTGCAGGGCTTAGTGGTAGTGTAGCAGGACCATGGTGGAAGAGGAGTAAACAATAGAGGTATGGGAGATGCAGTGGAGAGTACTAGATGGGATATAGGGAGACAGAGGAGTGAAAGGAGGGGGAGAAGACGGAGGATACTATGGAGGGAGGAAACAGGTTGAAACTGGTGGTAGAGGAGAGAGTTGTGTAGGTGCTGGGTGAGGGGGGAGTAAAAGAAAAGAGATACATAGTGTAGATGAAGGAGTTGGGGGGTGGACAAATGGCAGTAGTAGTGATGAGTGTGAGATATAGGAACAGTACAGTAAAAATGTCAAAAAATCAAATAAGAGGAAGAATAGTGCTGGTAAATGTAAAGAGACAACTACAATAGTAAAATTATAAACAAAAGGGATAGGGGGTAGAATACTCACCAAAATGCTAAGCATGTTAACATGCTGGATGTTGATGATTTGAAAATGTCAACTTTCTCATGATGACCAATTATATCACACCATTCACAAATTGTGCTCTCATTTCAAATATTGTCTAATTGTATGAATGCATTCTGGGCAGCCTAGCTGCAAAGACATTGCCAGGGTAAAAGGAAGCAGCTTTTTGCTATGTCACTGTAAAAGCTGCATAAACAGTTAGAAAGTCAGTAAAGAACTACTGTGAGCAGGACTAAAGAACAAGTTGTCTGAGGAGAAGCGAGTAGCAGTAGGAGGTGACCCACCTCCTAATGTGGAGTTCATGTCCAATTGGGAGGATACAAACAGTCCACTATCGCAACTTGTGAGTAAATCTAGTGTTTGAATACAGCATAATTTCACTGCAAGCCAGTATTTAATTGGAAAAACAACTAGGACCAGCACTCCAGAAGTGGGCTGATATCCTGGCAATGCCGAGACTTATTTAAGGTATTTATATGCAGACCACATCCATTGAATTGGCATTCATGAACAATCCCCTTGCTATGTTCCTATTGCATTTTAGAGCTTAGCACCAGCTTTCTCTAATAACCTAATTTAAAGCAGAATGCCCATGTATCAAGACACACACACACACATATATATATATATATATACTGTATATACACTCCATTTATTCTGTTAATGTTTCACATCTACGACAGCCTTTTCATCAGGACAACTGATATTAAACACTTACTGAACCTGTGTAGGACACCGTCAGTGTACAAGCAGATAGCCAGAAGATGCTCCATCCTCCAAGCCCCTGCACGACAGACATCCAGACATTTATATCATGTGAAGGCAATCCCACAGCTTGCATTCCAACTATGGAATGAAGCCTAGGACACACCCTTTCTTGAGTGCATAGCCAGCACAACGGACTCCCTCTGGTAAGGGATGAGGTGGGTGGAGCTGAAAGAAACACCATATAACAAAAAAACACACACCAAACTAATTAAAGTAAAAAACACACAAAGAGACATACTGTACATTAGCACCAGCCAATTTTGGAAATGTATATATAGCAATGCTAGTATAAATAAATTGAACACCAGTAGTAGATGAGCTTAGCCTACTGGTAACAATCTTAGTATAGAAATCACATCTTAAACATATACTTGCCCGCAAAGTGAACTGAATGGTAATTGAGAAACAAAACAAAACAACAACAAATAAACTTAAATAGACTGAAATACACTCAGATTAAGTAATTCCAACTGATCTTGTCATTAAGCCCACTAAAGGTAATGGAATTAAGTCTAAAAATCCACTGAGCTTCCTTGAGCAATAGCGCATGTATTCTGTCTCCACCTCTTGGATTTTCCTGTACATGGTCAATAATAAAATACCACAGCGTACAGTAGATAATCCATGATTGAACTCTTTGAAATGACGTGCAACTGGTTAGTCTGTGGCAGTGGTTCTCAAACTCGGTCCTTAGGACCCCAAGTTCATGTTTTGCAGGTCACCCAACAAGTGCACAGGTGCATTCATTACTCATGGACACTTTTTAAAATATCCACAGGTAGAGTTAACTATCTCACTTGTGATTCTGTGAGAAGACCTGGAAAAGATGCACTGTTTGGGGTCCGGAGGAGCAAGTTTGAGAACCTGTGGTCTATGGTTTTGCTAAGAGAGGCAGTGGAAAACAATAATGTACAGGCACTCTTCCAAATTGTTCCTTTGTTATATACAATACCGAAATGACACAAAGACTCAGTTAATCCGCCTGACAGGCCAATCATTTCTGGCCGCAAATCACTGCTGTATACCATCTCACAGTATTTGGACCACTATATGCAACCTGTAATTCACTCTGAACCAACTTTTATAAAAGATACCACAAGTCTAATTCTGAAATTAAAGTCTTTAACATCTATTCTGGAAAGCTTGTTACTTTGTACAGTAGACGTTTTAAATTTATATGCAAACATAGCACATCTAAAGGGCACACAAGATACGAGACGTATTCTAACCAACAATATAAATTATGTTGGTCTGGATATTTATTTTTTCATCAATTTGTTACAAGTCACAGTGATACGCAATTATTTTTCTTCAATAGCAAATATTATCTTCAAGAAAAAGGATGTGCCATAGGCTTATGCATGTCACCTGCTTACGCAAATGCCTACTTTACATGTACGGAATCAAAAAGGATTTATTTTTTACATCTCCAATAATTGCTCAACAAATCAAGCTATTTCTCATATATATAGTTGATATACTAATTATTTGGACTGGCACTAGAGAACAATTAAAGGAGACCCTGAATTATATCAACACCTGTGATCAGGATATTAAATTCACCTTTATTTTTAACGACCAAGAAATACACTTTCTATATGATCTGATCCGGAAAAATGGTAACTAGTTTTAAACTTCACTATATCAAAAACCAATAGATCAGAATATGCTATTACAGGCATCAAGTCACCACCCTGCACAATTAAAATATTGGTTGCCATTCTCACAAATGTTAAGAGTCCATCGCATCTGTAGTGATCCGCAGATGCCATAGTGCAGATGGATGCTATGATTCTCAAATTCATTGCCAGAGGATATGAACCATCTATGCTAGAAGCAACAAAAGCAAAAGTCTTAGCTATTCCAAGATCTCAAACATTACTACTAGGGGTGTGCACCGGCCACTTTTCGTTTTTTGTGTTTCGGTTTTGGATCTGGATCTTTCTTCGTGTTTTGGATCTGGATTGGTTTTGCCAAAACCACCCTTACGTGTTTTGGGTTCTGGGTTTTGTGTTTTGGATCTGTATTTAAAAAAATATATATATAAAAACAGCTAAAATCACAGAATTTGTGTTTTTTTCTGCTCCTATGCTATTATTAACCTCAATAACCTTAATTTCCACTCATTTACAGTCTATTCTGAACAACTCACACCTCACAATAGTGTTTTTATGTCCAAAAGGTTGCACCGAGGTAGCTGGATGACTATGCTAAGCGACACGAGTGGGCGGCACAAACACCTGGCCCATCTAGGAGTGTCACTGCAGTGGCAGACAGGATGGCAGTTTGAAAAACTAGGCCCCAAACAGTACATAATGCAAAGAAAAATAAGAGGTGCAAGATGGAATTGTCCTTGGGCCCTCCCACCCACCCTTATGTTGTATAAACAGGACATGCACACTTTAACAAACCATTCATTTCAGTGCCAGGGTCTGCCACACAACTGTGGCTGAAATGATTGGTTCATTTGGACCCCCACAAAACAAGCTGGCGATTAATCTGTCCCTACACAAACTGGCTCTACGGAGGCAAGATATCGTCCTCATCCTCCTCATCCACCGATTCCTCACCCTCTTCAGTGTTGTGTACATCCTCATCCTCACAGAGTATTAATTTGTCCTCGCTGGAATCCACCACCACAGGTCCCGCTGTACATTCTGGAGGTTGGTCTCCCTGGAAGAGTTGATAATTCATTTTTATGAACATCATCTTCTCTACATTTTGTGGAAGCAACTTCCTACGCCTTTCGCTGACAAGGTTCCCGGCTGCACTAAACACTCTTTCGGAGTATACACTGAATTGGGGGGGGCAACTCAAGTAAAATAGAGCCAGTTTGCACAGGGGCCTCCAAATTGCCTCTTTTTCCTGCCAGTACAGGTACAGACTGTCTGACATGCCTTCTTGGATGCTGTCACCGATGTAATCCTCCACCATTCTGTCAATGGTGACAGTATCATATGCAGTGACAGTAGACATGTCAGAAATTGTTGCCAGATCCTTCAGTCCAGACCAGATGTCCAAACTTGGTCCTGCCTCCACTACATCACTGCCAGCGGGTTGCTTAGGGTACCTAAGCTGTTTCCTGACATCCCAGGTGCAGGAGAAAATGAAGAAGGAGCTGTTGATGTGTCACGTTTTGCTTCAGCTGACAGTGTTTTCACCAGCAGGTCTTTGCACCTCTGCAGGCTTGTGTCAGCAAGAAAGAGAGACACCACATAGGCTTTAAACCTAGGATCGAACACGTTGGACAAAATGTAGTGGTCTGATTTCAACAGATTGACCACCCTGAAATCCTGGCAAAGCGAATGAAGGGCTTCATCCACAAGTCCCACATGCCGAGCGGAATCACTCCATCTTAGCTCCTCCTTCACTTTCTCCAGCTGCTTCTGCAAAAGCCTGATGAGGGGAATGACCTGACTCAAGCTGGCAGTGTCTGAACTGACTTCACGTGTGGCAAGTTTGAAGGGCTGGAGAACCTTGCACAACACGGAAATAATTCTCCACTGCACTTGAGTCAGGTGCATACCCCTCCTTTGCCTATGTCATAGGTGTATGTGTATAGGCTTGAATGGCCTTTTGCTGCTCCTCCATCCTCTGAAGCATATAGAGGGTTGAGTTCCACAGTGTCACAACATCTTGTTTTAGGTGATGGCGGGTCAGGTTCAAGAGTGTTTGCTGGCGCTCCAGTCTTCGGCACGCAGTCACTGAATGGCAAAAGTAGCCAGAAATTTTTCGGGCCACCCAAAGCATCTTCTGCATGCCTCTGTCGCTTTTCAGAAAATTCTGCACCACCAAATTTATTGTGTGAGCAAAACATGGGACATGCTGGAATTTGCCCAGATGTAATGCCCGCACAATATTGTTGTCAGATATCACAAATCCCCAGGAGAGTCTAAGTGGGGTAAGCCACTGGGTGATGATTTCCCTCAGTTTCTCTAAGAGGTTGTCGGCAGTGTGCCTCTTACTGAAACCGGTGATACACAGCATAGCCTGCCTTGGAACGAGCTGGCATTTCTGAGATGCTGCTACTGGTGACGATGCTGTTGTTGCTACATAAGGTGATACATCTGCCCAGAGGGCTGTCAAGGTCATATAGTCCTTAGTCTGCCCTGTTCCACTTGTCCACATGTCCGTGGTTAAGTGGACATTGGGTACAACCGCATTTTTCAGGACACTGAGGACACTTTTTCTGACGTTTCTGTGCAGTCTCGGTTTTGCCTGCCTGGTGAAGTGGAATCTAGATGGGATTTGGAACCAGGGACACACTACCTCCATCAATTGTCTAAATACCGCTGCACTAATGGTGGATACCGGATGCACGTCTAACACCAACATAGCAGTCAAGGCCTCAGTTATACGTTCTGCTTCAGGATGACTGCTGTCGTACTTCACCCTTCTCGCTAAGGACTGTTGGAGGGTCAATTGTTTAGTAAATGCAGTGGTGTTCCTACTTCCTCTCTGGGATGATGAATGACTCCCAGCAGCAACAGCAGCAGCGGCAGCAGTAGGTGTAGCAATGCAATATCCTCTGGAGGAATCCCAGATAGGAGAGTCAGTCATGCCAGTGACATGGCATGCAGGACTACTTTTGATCCTGACTAAGGAGGAAATTGACGAGGAGGGAGTTGACGGTGTGGTTTGCAGGCGCTTGGATACAACAGGACAAAGGGATTTAGGTGTCCCTGGACTGCTTACGGTCTTAGTCAAAGTTTCTGAACTTTTATGAATGCGCTGCAGGTGCCGTACAAGGGAGGATGTTTCTAGGTGGTTAACGTCCCTAACCCTACTTATTTCACCTTTACATATGGTACACATGGCAAGACAGTTGTTGTCCAGATTTGGATAGAAATATTGCAAAACCAAAGAGGTGGAATGTTTGGTCTTCTGCCCAGGCATGACCGTGATGGGCTTTTTCATGCCACGGACAATAACTGTCTCCCCCAGAGCCTGATTTAAACAAACCACATCACCATCAGAATACTCCTCGCCAACTTCCTCCTCAGCGCAAGCTACACCAGTGTCCTCATCCTGCTGTACTTCAACAGTGACATCTTCAATTTGCATATCAACAAGTGGACTGTGGGTGCTCCTTTCAGCACTTGCAGAGGGCGTGCAAATGGTGGAAAGAGCCACCTCTTCCTGTCCAGTGCTGGGAAGGTCAGGCATCGCAACCGCCACCACAATTGGACTCTCCTTGGAGTTTTGTGATATCTTTTTAGAATGCACAGTTCTTCGCTGTGCTTTTGCCAGCTTAACTCGTTTGATTTTTGTAGCGGGAGGAGGGCTTCCATCGTCATGTGGAACTGAACCACTAGTCATGAACATAGGGAAAGACCTTAGCCGTTCCTTGACACTCAGTGTCGTAAATGGCATATTGGCAAGTTTACGTTTCTCGTCAGATGATTTAAATGGTTTTTTTAAGGTAATTTTCCTGAACTTTGTAATTTGGTATTGTATATGCCCTCTACTATGACATTGGGCATCGGCCTTGGCAGACGACGTTGATGGCATGTTGCTGCTTTGAGGATGCATGTACAGTGCACACATTTCACAAACCAAGAAGAAAATGTTTTATTTTTGTTGGAGTGCACTTTGAGGGTTACACCACCTTTAACAGACAGATGCACGCTTGGCGCTGCTGCTTTGAGGATGCATGTACAGTGCACACAATTCACAAACACAGAAGAAAATGTTTTAATTTTGTTGGAGTGCACTTTGGGGGTTACACCACCCTTTAACAGACAGATGCACGCTTGGCGCTGCTGCTTTGAGGATGCATGTACAGTGCACACAATTCACAAACACAGAAGAAAATGTTTTATTTTTGTTGGAGTGCACTTTGGGGGTTATACCACCCTTTAACGGACAGACGCGCACTTGGCGCTGCTGCTTTGAAGATGCACGTACAGTGCACACAATTCACAAATACAGAAGAAAATGTTTTATTTTTGTTGGAGTGCACTTTGGGGGTTACAGCACCCTTTAACATATGAGCCAGCTGGCCCTTTACTTATGACACAGACGCACGCTTGGCGCTACTTTGTTGATGCATGTGCAGCTACTGCGCACACAATTCACAAACACAGAAAAAAAATTTTTTTTGGAGTGCACTTTGGGGGTCACAGCACCCTTTAATGGATGAGCCACCCGGCCCTTTACTTATGACACAGGCGCACGCTTGGTGCTACTTTGTTGATGCACGTGTGGCTACTGCGCACACAATTCACAAACACAGAAAAAAATATATATTTTTTTGCACTTGGGGGGAGCAGCCCTGATGGACAGAGCACCCCCTGGACAACATACAGCACCCCTTTAGGACTGGGACACTGCACAGGACTTTGGAGTGGACACAGCCCCTATGGATAACTGACTGCACAACACAGCCCAGCCAGCCCCTATGGACAACAAACTGCACAACACAGCCCAGCCAGCCCCTATGGACAACAAACTGCACAACACAGCCCAGCCAGCCCCTATGGACTTTGGAGGAGAGGACACAGCCCCTATGGACAACAGCAGCACAGCGCAGCTCAGTACAGCACAGCACTGCACTACACTACACTACACAGCTGAGCCAGCCCTAACTCCCACCCTCCCTCTTCACTGTCCGCAGCCAAGTGAGAAAATGGGCCCGACGCTGGTACCTTTTATAGAAACCAAAGCCCACGAGATCCGGAAGGCAGGATGATGACGTTTTGCCTCGATTTCAGATCCGAGTCATGCAGGAAAAGTCGAGCCTGACTTGGATACGACTCGGATAGGGGGGGCTCGGGGGGGTTCGGATTTCATAAATCAGAACCCGTTCACCCCTAATTACTACCTAAACCTGTGAAAAAGGAAAGAGCGCATAAAACAATTTGGATTATTACCTTCTCTACATAAAGTAAATATACAGCACAAGTAGCCAATAATTACTGGCCAGTTATTACCAGCAATGTATCCTTACAAGCTCTGAATCAGCACTATTACAGGTAAGCAGTGGCGTAACTATGGTTTTTGGAGCCCATGGCAAGTTTAAGAATGGCGCCAGCCCCCCCCCCACACACACACACACACAAACACCCAAAAAAAGTGTGCGCGCCATAGGCGCGCGTCAAAAATTGGGTGTGGTCACATGCCCAAGGGGTGTGGTCACATACCAAATGGGCGTGGCCACATGCCGAATGTGGTGTGCCTACATGACACACACCACCCATTTCTAGTCACTACGGGAACATTCCTTTCTATCCCATATGCACCTTACCTATGCTGTGGTTTCTCACAATGTGGTACCTCTGAAGAGATGTATCCTCCCTGGGACGACGGCGTCTTTAGTCGGTATTCAATATTCATGTACTGTAGGTCACATCATCTGGAAGATGCCTGTTTGTGTAAGAATATTAACAAGCTCATCATCTTACAACAGCGGTTCAATGAAACTCCTTCCCCCTGTGTAACTTCCTTCCCCCTGTGTCTCCCAGCCACACAATCTCCCCCTTGTGCCATCTCTCAGCCACACCATCACCTCCCTCCCTGCATCGTCTCTCAGCCACACCATCACCTCCCTCCCTGCATCGTCTCTCAGCCACATGATCACCTCCCTCCCTGCATCATCTCTCAGCCACACCATCACCTCCCTCCCTGCATCATCTCTCAGCACACCATCGACTCCCCCCCCCTGCATCATCTCTCAGCACACCATCACCTCCCCCTGTGTGGTCTCTCAGCAACACCACCTCCTACCCCCCTGCGTCATCTCTCAGCACACCATCTCCCCCCCCTGCGTCGACTCACAGCCACACCATCACCTCCTCCCTCTGTCATCTCTCAGCCACACCATCCCTCCCCTCTGTATCATCTCTCAGCACATCATCACAGATACACACACACTGACAGACACACAATGACACAGATACACATACACACTGACACAGACACACACTCAGACACAGACACACATACACTGACAGATACACACACACACACACTGATACAGATACACACACAGTGACATGCACACTGACACACATACACACACACACTGATACAGATACACACACAGTGATACGCACACTGACACATACACACACACACTGATACAGATACACACACAGTGACATGCACACTGACACACATACACACACACTGACACAGATACACACACACAGTGATATGGACACTGACACACATACACATACAGATACTGACACACATACACACACACTGACACAGACACACAGTGACACACACACT
Source organism: Taudactylus pleione (assembly GCA_031769625.1). NCBI lineage: Eukaryota > Metazoa > Chordata > Amphibia > Anura > Myobatrachidae > Taudactylus > Taudactylus pleione. Next base: position 3,690,461 of record JAUIMM010000210.1, on the reverse strand, counting down.
GACACACATACACACACTGACACAGATACACAGTGACACACACATACACACACACTGACACAGAAACACAGTGACACGCACGCTGACACACATACACACACACTGATACAGATACACACAGTGACACACACACACATACACTGACACAGACACACAGTGACACACACACTGACACATACACTGACACAGTGACACACACACAGACAGGGCTGCCATCGGGGGGAACTGCCGGGACTGGAGTCTCGGGCCCGTACACTCAGACAGTGAGGAAGGGCCCGCCGTCTGCTCCTACACCTTCCCTCTGTGCTCGGCCCCTCAGTTGTCTGCCATGCGGCAACATACACAGGCTGTCTCTCACTGCCTGGTCCGATACAAAAATGCTTTGTTTGGGCAGTGTTTAGCCAATTTGAGCATCTGCGCATAAGCAGGGCTGTAGCGAGGATGCTCCAGCCCAGCTTCTCTGCCCAACCAACTGCCTTCAGGTGCCGGGCAACTTACAAATATACGACTGACCGCTGGCACCTGGCTGTTCCTGTTGGCCTCCTTCCTCCGGTGATGATGACAGCGCCGCACCACCTTGGGACCCCAAGAAGACAACGGGCCAGAAGTAGGCTGGCTGCTGGAGCTCAGCTGCCCAAGTAGGAATGTTGGGGCCTGAGAGGACTGAGCAGAACCCAGACCACCCATTAGCGTAGGTGCTATAAATCATTATATATATTATTTAAGGAGTGGGGTGAGGGGGGAAAAACTAATGCAACATATTTTATAACGGGAGGGGGTGAGGGGGAGAGACACATTAAACCTATAAGGGGTGAGGGTGAAGTGTTGTTCGGACAGGGAAGAGGCTATATGTGTGTGTGTGTGTATATATATATATATATATATATATATATACAGGATTAACCACACTGCGGTTGCCGGGCTCAATTAGGGAGTTTCCCTTCCCCTCATCAGACACCGCACCTCAACACACCCACCCCCATATTAGGGCTGCTTTCAGAAATTTGCCCTGGGGAGGGGGGGGGCGCTGTCTATTACATCAGTCCTGGGCCCCACACTTTCGGATGGCAGCCCTACACACAAATACACACATACAGTGACACAGATGCAAACACACAGTGACACACATACACACACACATGCTGACACACACACACTGACACAGTGACACACACATGCTGACACACATAGTGACACACATACACTGACAGTGATACACATACACACATGCTGACACACTGACACACACACACTGACACACACATGCTGACACACATAGTGAAACACATACACTGACACAGTGACACACACACATGCTGACACACTGACACAGTTACACACACACAGTGACACACACACCTTTCACACAGAATAGATGCAGCCAGCCAAGTAGCCAAGTAAAAACAAGACTGACATCAATTGAAAGTTACCCCTCCCCCCACTGGCTGCCCAACCCCCACCAGCAAAAAAATAATAATACTTACTTACCTGACTGCAGTGGCTGGTCCGGAGCAGAGACAGCGCTGGGGAAGGAGATTCATCCTGGCCTTCTGCATCAGCTCTGAATAGCAACACTGCCTGAGAGGGGCTGCACACTTCTGCTGCAGCTCCCCCTACAGTTCCCAGCAGCAACAGCAGGCAGTGCTCTTCACAGTAATAAAGTCATCCGGGACCTGGTGCAATGGTCGCGGGGGGGCGGTGCAGGTACGATGTCCTGGCTGGCGGCGCCCCCCTCTGCTGGGCTTGCCACGGCGCCCAGGTCACGTACCCCGCTCGCTCTGCCCTAGTTACGCCACTGCAGGTAAGTCCTAGATAAATTTATACAATGTGTCAGTATTAGGGATCTTAGGGACCCACCTGATGAGGTCACCATGAAGTGGTAGGTGGGCAAACATCTTTGGCCAAACATGTACTAAGTACCTCTATATAACACCATGTTAATTGATCGTTTATTATATATTATTTATATTTATTGCTATTAGTACTTTGAGTGTGCATCAGCTTCCCCCCTTTTTTCTGCAACAGAACTACAGGTCTCAGCATGGTAGCTCCTCTGATAATGTTGTAATTAGGTTTTGTAGCCCATCCCCCCCCCTGTTAAGCTCTGAATCAGACCAGAATTATGCCATGCTATCGACATGGTCGTAATATAAGATATTTTGTTGTTCATACAGCTATAACACAACATTGTGAGTTTGCTAAAGGCCACTTTATGACAAAAAACCTGGTAACTACAAGTGCACAGGTTGTGTAACTTGTAGTTATTTGGAAACTGGAGACACTTTTCATCACCCTCATAGTGGTAAAACATTTTCAATTAAATCAGTATTTACCTGTGCAAGTAACTCTGTAACCTACTTTATAAGATGTCGGTGCTGACTATTATACATTGGAAAGACTAAAAGAAGCTTTAAAAACAGTGCATGGCAATGCACCGTACCTCTATCAGGCAGGCTTTGGAAGGCAAAGAGAGTGACCAGCCGGTCTCTCGTCATTTCAAGATGTGTCTGCACAATATTTCCACATTGCGCTATACAATTATTGATACTGTACCCCACTCACCTAGGGGAGGCGATAGAGGTCAGGCTCTACTCCGTCTCGAAATGAGATGGATTACTAAACAACACTGTAAATCCAGCAAGTTTAAATTAATATCTTTCCTTTCTTTGATGCAGTCCCAAATATGTTTGTGGTTGATACATTATTGTTCAGAATTGCATTAAGTGATCTCTATTAGCACCTATATATTTTCTTGTGCTATATAACTAAAAAGTAAATAGTAATTACAGGTATATCCTTCAGCATGTATACTTTTATGTTTAGTGTCATACATATTTTGCTTTAAGCTGAGAATAGAATGTCCTGCATGAGTTAAGCTGCATACACACACAACGATTTAGTTAATGAACGATTTTAGAAAACAATTTTTTCCCTTGAAAAAATTAACTAAAATCATTTACTAAAGTTGTTCATTTACTAAATGTAATGAACCATTTTTTAGAACTACAAACGATTTTTGCATATTAACTTATTGAAAATCGTTCAGTTGACAAGTCGGACTGAACTACAAACTACAAACTACAAACGTGAATGCGCATGAACAATAATCGTTCATCGTTTGACTCAGAAAGTGGACGTTTTTTTCAAACGATTATCGTTAAACGATAATTGTTCAAAAGATCGTTGTGTGTGTATGCACCTTAAGTCATTAATGCCTAAAAAGATTGCAGCATGCATGTTTACTCTTGTTACATATGATGGATGTTTAAGAAAGTTAATCTAGTTATATATGGATGAGGTACCTCGAGCACTTATATATATGTAGTGTTATACTTTTTTAAGGTAAATTGCAAATAATTTAAGTGTATGGCCATTGTGGAACCCTTTTTATTTGTATGGTCATTCTATTTGTGTATGCGATGCCACAGTATATTTGTATTATATTATGTATAATGTTGTTTACATTAGCACCTTGGCAATGCTTGGGGATGGGGACCATGTTATGGCAGAGGCACTGGCCAGTGATGTCATTAGAGGGAACCCAGCCTAGTGGCGAGCCGCAGCGGTTTGCATGCTATTTACTTGTATAGTGTTATTTAAGGTAAGAGGTTGTTTTAATTATCTGTATCCTGATGAAAGATTAAACTCTGAAACATTGATAACTTATCGTCGTGAACAGTTCCCTTTGTGCTGTTTTACATGTCTGGTGAGTGCCACTGATTCTGCTGTACTATATATATATATATATATATATATATATATATGTCCAACACAAACAAGCTGCGTCAAGGCAAAGACTTGTTTTTGCCTTGACAAAGGGACAGGAGAGTCCCGAAACGTTGGTGGTATGTGGATACAATGTAAATTATACTAAAATACTTTTTTCACAAAATTTCCGAGTGCCGTAGCTTGTTTGTGTTGAAAATATGGATAGCATTTTTTCCTGAAGACACCGGAGTTGTTATTTACATTGAGGAACAGAGTGCCGGTCCGTGTTTGGCATATATATATATATATATATATATAATTTTAATATTTTACTTGGACCAGTAAATTGGATCGGTTGTTAGGTGTCACCTGAGTTCCTAATTCATTTTGTTAGCAGATAATCTATACAGGAGCAGCTTAAAGTTTAATTAAACAGGAACTCTTTATGTATAAACAGGGTCAATACATGCTGCACCCACAAGCTACCTTCTTTATATATAACTTTATCAGCAGCCAAACACTGATAACATCTACATGTATAATAAAAATAAACAGAGTGGAGAACAGAGGTTCTAATATCAATGAGACATATCTGACTCTTCCACTCAACGATTGCTTCTCAGACTAGTCCTAATTTGGAGCTAATGCCCTCAAACTTTGACCTTGGGATTGGATTTGTCAAAATATCTGCCAACATATATTTATATCACAATATGTAAGCAGATTCCCTTTCTTCACTATATAACTGTCACATTCTATTGCAGTACCACTCCCTACCAATGGTACTGCTCTTCCATGTGATGCATTCCAGACAGTCTAGACACATTACCTGTCAATTACCCTGCAGCAGTGGCAGGCAGGGCTGGGGGGCAGGGTGCCATGTGCCACCTGGGCCGCAGAACCATGCGGGCCGCGGGCCACGGGCAGTCTGTGTCTCTGTGACACAGGCTGCACCGTGCATGTAGAGCTGACCGGACGGAGTTTGGTCATCGCTACACTGACTAACACACAGCCGCTGGCTCCAGCAGCTGTGTGTTTGTTTTGATCAGCAGCCATTGAGAGTCTAATAGACTCTCATTAGCTGCTGCTGCACCCACTGCAGGAGCCGCTCCATCTTCCGGCTCTCACAGTGGATAATGGGAGAGGCGTCATGACGACCCGGGAAGACAGATGGAGGAGCAGATGGCGGCGGCAGGAGCGGGGAGTGAGGTAAGTGGTTTTTTTAATTTTTTTTATTATGTGTGTCTACTGGAGGGGGGGGGGCTGGCACTACAAGGAGGGAGACTACTACTAGGGGCACTACAAAGGGGGGACTACTACTACTGGGGGCACTACAATGGGGGGACTACTAATACTGGGGTTTACTACTACTGGGGGAAATACAAAGGGGGGCTACTACTACTGGGGTCACTACAAGGGTTGTACTAATTCTACTTGGGGCACTACAAGGGGGCACTACAAGGGGGGCTGCTACTACTGGGGGCACTACAAGGGGGGACTACTACTACTGGGGGCACTACAAGGGGGGGACTACTACTAGGGGCACTACAAGGGGAGGGCACTACTACTAGGGGCACTGCATAGGGGGGAGGGGACTACTACTAGGGGCACTACATAGGGGGACTACCACTGGGGGCACTGCATCGAGGGACCACTGCTAGGGGCTCTATATAAAGGGCAATACAGGGGGTACTGCATAGGGGGGAGACTACAACTGGGGCCACTATTTAAGGGGCACTGCATAAGGGTTACCACTATTGGGGGTACTGCATGGGGGGTGGACTGCTACTGGGGGCACTATATAAGGGGCACTGCATAGGGGGTACTACTATTGGGGGCACTATATAAAGGGCTTACTACTGGGGGCACAAGGGGCACTGCACAGGGGGGACCACTACAGGGGGCACTATATAAGGGGCTTACTACTGGGGGCACAGGGGGGACCACTACTGGGGGCACTGTATAAGGGGCACTGCACAGGGGGGATCACTAATGGAGGCACTACTGGAGGCCTGCATAAGGGGGTCCTCTCCTGGGGCACAGAGGGGCACTGCATATGGGCACTACGACAGGAGGCTGCCCCAAATCTTTATTTTTACTTTACATTAATCCCATATGGACCCACCTCCTCCCTGGAACACTTGAGGATGGAGGGGTGGTGCCATAGCACGCACGTTCTTCAGGCACCCTGGCTACAAGCTACTCCTCTGCCAGGGCTGCCTGCATGCATTTGCCCCCAGGCTATAAGTTGCCAGCCAGCCCCTGCTCTGCAGGCCTGGGTTAATTGCTTGATTAGCAGCTGTGGGATGTACCCCCGCTTGCCTTGTTGGATCTGAGTCTGGAACTCCTGAACTCTTTGTGTTGCCAAAGACAGCTCCCAGTGTCTTCCCGAATACCTGACCAGCATCTCCTCTGCATTCAGGTTATTACTTATATTTCTTTTCATCTGCAAACTTCCGTGTTATCCAAGACATTATTACTTATAGTTTTGTTTGTCTGCAAACTTCAGTGTTATCCAGGTCATTATTGATTATATTCCTGTTCAGAAAATAAATAGATTGACTGCAGTCAAAAGTACATAAAGTGGCTGATTGCACTGAAATATTGTTGCAATATAGTGTAACTAAAAATATAATAAAAATAAATAATCAGTCAACCATGCCAATACGTAAAAGAATAGGATATCTAGTGTTAATTATTATTTATTTCTGTCCATCTGCAAACCTCAGTAGTATCTAGGACATACTTATTTATATTCCTGTTCATCTGCAAACCTCAGTGTTATCCACAACATTATTATTGCATTCCATTCCATTTAAAATCACCAGGGCATTCCAGAATTTGTTGATATTTGCATTCCTGATTTACTGTGATTCGGTTAACCTGTGTTTTCAACCTGCTACCACTGGCTTACCTGCTATATTCCTGTTACCTGTTATATATCCTTCTTGTACCTGCTTCATTTTTGCACTTACCCTATGTGTGTCACTAAACATTACTGTTCACTATCATTTGGTAGTGCTTGTGTTGTTTCCAGCTACTGTAAGGCACACACACAGGGGATTTTCACCATGAACTTTGAAAATCATGAAAGTAATGATGCTTCACGTGTTGGTTTCTAGCATTGATCTTTTCACTGTTGGCAAGCTTTATACATATTTGATTGCCCTCAAACAAAGCAGTTGGTTGAGCTACTGATTCTCCAAAATCCTGTATTAGCTCACATATTTTATCATCTTCTTAACTGGAATAGGCCACTGAAATGTATTCAGCTTCTGTTGATGATGAAGCAACTGACATTTGCTTTTTACTGGACCATGAAATTGGATGTCCCCAAGTTTGAACATGTAGCCACTTGTTTACTAGCAATCCTTCCCAATCTGCATCTACAAATTCTTGCAATTCAAGTTTACCTTCTGCTGACAATATCAGGCTTTTATTAATAAGCATTACTATTACATTTATAATGGGGGAAATAATAATATATTTATGATGTTTGCAACTCCTTACGATTTAATAAAAGGGGTTACCATTTATAGTACACACTACAAGTTCCACCTTGCATATGTGTACAAGTGATAAGTCAATATTGTTTCCCTAAGAATTACTTACCGTATTTCTTTTTCTGTTCTAATAGGCAAGATAGCTTATATAGCTGGTACTTTGGTATTGAAAAAAGCATTAGATGAGCATCAGTTTACGAACCACGCACAAAACAGATGCTTAGTAAATTTACCCTTTCCTTATCACTATTACTCATTTTTGGCCTAATTATTGGGCCCATTTATCAATTACTTTTATCATACGCAACAAGTTTTAAACTTGTTGCGTATGATAATGGTGCTCCAGCCAATCAGCTCCTAACTCTCATCTGTCTACACCTCACACTATGCCGATAGTCATGCAAACAGACAATTTTTTTTTGTGCATGCATCTGAGTTGCACCACCATACATACCAATTATGTTCTTACAGAGTAGCAGATCCTGGATAGTGACTGGGAGATAACAGGGAGTGGCTAAAAAGATACACGGAAATGTTGTATCTTATGGGAGTGTTTCAGGTGTGTCACAGTTTTGTTACTAAAAGCAGTTGTGTATAAAGACACTGAACTGCTCACACAGGAGGCTGTACTCAGAAGGAGAAACAGTACCATCCATAGGGCTTCTGCAAGTTTTAGTGGTGTGACCAATGATGTGCCTAAAGATGCACCAAGAGGTATTTCAGCATCTACAGTGGTCGAATAAATCTTTGCACATTTGGACACACAGATGTACTCAGGGAAGGGCAGCATAAGCATAAAGACGTGTCTACAGCTAAAGATATAGTTGCAGAAGCATCATCTACATCCAACTCAGTCATCCCCTTTATGTCAAATAGTCATCTAGAGTAAGTTATTAGAAGCACTACACAGCAGTTCAAGTTTTAACGCATTATGATGGATCCAACAACTGTTGCTACAAAATGTAACGTATTGGCATATCGATAACTTAATAAATTTTTCAATTTGTTTATGAAAATTTTCAGTATGTTATATACACATATATTGAGCCCTCAAAATTAGATTATTTTATGTTCTTCACCAATCTGCTAACATTACATATCCTCATTTACTGTAGATACATAGGGGGTGATTCAAAGATGGACTGAATAACTTTAATAATATGTACTTGAGGTCTTTGATGGTAGAGTTAAGCACAGCCCATCTACCAAATAGTGGACCCAGCCTTTAAATCTGTTTTTCTGTAATGCTAAGGCCACCATTTCCCCGTTATTACTTAACATTTTCTTAATCAGTTCTGCTGTAAGCAAAGCTCGTTGTTCTGCTCACAAGCAACATTAGGACAACAAAGCCATAATTTCTTAAACTAAATCGGTGACATTCCAGGCATTAAGCTGCATATGGACTGAGGAGCTGAGAACAGTTCTAACTAATAGTAGTAACATACAACATTCCCTTTGTTATTCCCTCGCTAAAATAAGATGCAGCACATGATTGGCAGTTTATGGTCATTCATTTATTATTGACAATATAAATGTAGGGTGGCTGAGAAAGCATTGCTAACCATCAGCACAGCAGGAATAAAGAATATAACACAGCGGCACCACCCTTTACATGGCTATATAGAAACATTCCTCGAGGACAAGTTCACTTCCCTCTCAAGAGCAAGACCACTAGGGGTAAATTTACTAAAGTGAGAGTTTTTAGAAGTGAGTTTTAAAAGTGATGTTGCCCATAGTAACCAGTCAGATGCTACTTAACATTTAACTAGCACCTTCTAGAAGATAATAGCTAGAATCTGAATGGTTGGTATGGGCAGCATCACTTTTAAAACTCACTTCTAAAAACTCTCACTTTAGTAAATTTACCCGCCTAGTCTTACTTGAAAGAGGAAGGGGCCTCACACAATCCTACAACTAGGAGGCTAACACTTGAAAGCAACACATTCCTGTCAAATACAACATCAAACATCAAAAGCAAATGCAACCCCAGCACACAACATGCAGCCGCAAACTAAATATCTCCAATAGTTACAAATTAAATACAACACACATTTTTTGTGGTAATATTTGTTTTTATTGTTTATACAATATTATTTGTATTAGCTGATTAGCCAAGAACCCTATAAACGTCTCTCTGTTGTGACTAGCATAAGCCACTGAAATCTTTTCAATTGTCGCCATAACTTGATTGTAAGGTCTGTTATCTGCAGGAGCAAGCATTCAGAGATGTGCTTACGAATTCATTTTATCATTCACTGTGCGCTATTGCTGCTGTTGAAAAGTAAATTATTTCTGACTTAGGAAGAATGAGACAAATGTGAACACCTCTATTAAAGGAATAAATGACAATGTCAATATCTTCAAGTGACAAACTGTATTTTCTGTTGTAGCTATAACATTTGATCAACCATTTTTGATGACCTTGGACATTTTTTTTCCCTGAGCCTGAGTGACAAAATCAATATGATTGAATAAACAATTCATATAGGGAGAAATGAAGTATTTCCTACATGTGCAATATTGAAGATAATATTTTTAAGGCATAGAAAGAAATAGTAAAGCTTTTCTAAATGATTATGACAAGTAGGTATTTATGACTGTTTTGAAGCTTTAACATTCCTGTGGTTCTCACTGTCATTGAGGTTTCCAAGATTATTGCACCATGACCAAAAAATTCAGTGATCTCATGTACAGGGCAGTTAACCTGCCATCAGACTAAGTGTATGATTGCCCGAGTGATCTATTATAGTAGATCAAATAACATATGGTCACATTTATTCCCTTTCTGTCTTGGAACTTTAGGCAGTCAAAAATGATATTACTTTGCATGACTCTAAGGCTGCAGGTAATCTTGTGGTATGAAAAAGTCTACAAATTAATAATTTGATCATTTTGGAGATCTTATTTTCTTTCCTATGTATCAGCTGTTTTTTGATAATTCTACCCAGTGTTAGGTTATATTGCATACACTATCTGACCCAATGCTTTTTCAGTTCCTTACCTATCCTGCCTTTAGTCAACAAGTATTGTATTTATGGAGATCTTCATGGAGGTTTTCCATTTATGATGACACTTCTTTCCTAACATGGCACAGTTGTTTCACTGCCACAGACTCAAGATTTCACATTCTATCTGACACCAGAGGTGGACTAAAACTGCCAACTTTGAGTGCAGCCTCTGTGCGATGTGCAACATGCTTAGTTATATCCCTTTTACACTAATGTCCCAGGTCTGACCCGGTATTTGGAACAAGATCCAAACTGGGTCAGACCTGGGACATACCCCCTTAAAGCCATTCCCGGGTCAGCGCTGTTTACGCTGTACATGGCTGCAGTGGAACTGGCCTGCAGGCACTTATAGATGACATGATCTCCAAGCACTGAGAAACCAGGAAGTGCCCATGCTGTAAATGGGACCTGGGTCGGACAACTCGGGTTACCCCTTAAACTGCAGGGTTACTCTAGTTGTTCCCGTCTTAAACCCTGAAAGTTTACCAGGTTGGATTGCCAAATCACTTGACCCAGGAATCCAACCCTTGACCCTTTCACACCAAGCAGCAGCCCGGATTAACCCTGCAATAACCCAGGATTTTGCTGCTAGCCTGAAAGAGATATTAATAACCTACTTCAGCCTTTTTACCTTACCTGCATCAAGGAGTGACATTCTGCTAATAATTATTTGCCAACACTTCAGGCCCTACTCTCCTACTACTTTAGCTCAGCAGTCTGGCTGCCAGTCCTCTGCTGGTGTCTATTGACACTAACATGTGAGTTTTAGTGAATTTATTCATGTTCTGTTCTTTATCCTCCTTTCTTAGCAATGCTCTCATGATTTATTTTATAAACCATTGATTTAATTGATTTATTTTTATTAACTTCTATAAAATATCTTCCATTTTTAAATTCTTTCCTTTCGTAAGTATGTTGGTTTTCTGATGCTACTACTACAGAGTTCTAAAGGTGGACATAAGTCAAGTTTGACTGTAATTTCATACAGGTTTGCAATAGAGAAAATATGCAAATGTCAGTTTCAGCATTCACCTTCTGTAATAGCATTCAACAGACGGAGAAAACCCTAAGATGCCCACTTCCATTATCTGAGCACAGTGCAAATCCGCTGGTAGTTAGGAACACTCCACCATCAACACACCATCGACTCGACGCGCAGTGTGCACATCTCAAAGGTCTCAACGAATGGCCTCTGTGGCTGCAGTGCAGCGAAAGAATGCAGCTGCATGTATTTACACGCACATGAAAAACTCATATGCATATGCAGTTGCAAAACATAGCTCAACTGTGCAAACATTGGCACTGCGTCCATCTCAGAGGCAGCACAATTGTTTTAAGTCTAGGGGGTAAATTTACTAAAGTAAGAGTTATTAGAAGTAGAGATGTTGCCCATGGCAACCAATCAGATTCTAGCTATTATCTTCTAGAAGGTGCTAGTTAAATGTTAAGTAGAATCTGATTGGTTGCTATGGGCAACAACTCCACTTCAAAAAACTCTCACTTTAGCAAATATCCCCCTAGATGTTCAGTTTCCTGGTGACTTTATACTTTATGGAAGGTTCCACCATGACTTGTTACTGTATTTTGTTTGTGATGGGGACTCTTCAATTATTTAATATTTAGACACCTGAGATGAGCGCAGATCCCTGCGTTTTAGTTTTAGCTTTGGTTCTAACTTAAACATATTTTTGATCCAATAGTATTATTAACAATAATATCAATTTCCAGTTAATTTGATATCTCACAGTTCACAATATTGTTTTCTCCTTCATACTTCATGGCAGCCTTACCCTTGAGCTTTCCCTTAGACAGGAAGTTTTTTCCCTCCTCCAGGGTCCTCTCATTCCAGGTATATAGGTTCCCTCCTCCTAGTCTTCATTAGTCTTTTTCCTGTCTTTTGGAAAGAGGAAGTTTAGCAGAGCTAGTGTAGAAATTGTATTATTTTTGTTGATGTTAGGACTTACCTCATTTTGTTGCAGTAAAATGCGCCTCTGGTAGCCATGGCTGAGAAAGTTAGAACCCAGGGCAGAAGGGGAGGCTTCATCTAATGGGTCCCTGTGGCACCCGAGATGATTAATTATGGTCGACATATCTTTCACAAGGGAGCTGGGGAGCACGTCTGATGTCCGGCGCTTCCCCTGCTACAGAGTACCATGAAGTGCAGCATTCCCTGCTTGCAGTATGGAGGCAGCTCGGGGGGTGGAAGTCCCAATGACGCAGCTGTCCAAGCATACCCGGCATCTCCCAGATGGAGTTGCACCGGGGTCAGAAGGTTAAAATGGTGCCACACACTGGAACATGGAGATACTGAGTCCTCCAGTTCACACAGTGCCTCACAACAAGATGGATAAAGAGCCTTCTCCCCAAACAGTTTTATGTGCCCAGAAGAGGTAATTCCTCATAAAGGGCTTATTTGTTACTTTATGTTAGAATAGGGTAGTTTTTAAAAGAGTGTTTGTTCTACAGTGTGTCTCCAACTTCAGGAGCTAGGAAGAAAACCTGCAAAAAGAAACATCTCAAAAGGATTTGCCCTGCATGTGATAAATCTTTTCCTGTTAGCAAAGATGCTGAATTGTATGTGATAATTGTCAGAAGGAATCTTCTCATGTGGATAGTGAGTCTAAGCAATTGCAGCAGCTGATGGATTGGATGAAAAAAATCTTTTGTTACTAAAGATTAATTTTTGCAGGCACAGGGTGCTAAGAGATTTAGATCTCAAACTAGTTTGGACTGTGATTGTGAATAATTCTCACCTGAGTTTGCTGTGGATAATGATGAGGAAAATGTGTCTAGTGAAGAAGCTGCTAAAGTACAAGATGATGTTAGAACATTTAATCTGGATATTGTGGATAGTTTGCTAAAAAAATATACTGTATATAAATCTATGAATTATACTGATAAAGAGGACGTCGTAGAAGAACAGGATTTCCTATTTGGTGATAGAGTCAAGAAAAGCAGACATTTTCCAGTGCATAAGGTTATGAAAGAAATTATCGAGAAAGAATGGCAGTGTTGATAAGCATTTGGGGAATGTCATAAAGATTGATAAGATGTATCCTATTAAGGATGAGAAGTTTTTGGCCTGGTGTACTATCTCTATAATTGATGCAGCACTTGCTAAAGTTGTTTATTAAACCACCATCCCTTTGGAGCATGGAGTAATCCTGAAAGACAGTATGGATAAGAGGCTTGAGAATTCTCTATAGAAATTACATAACTCTGTCAGTAGCATTGAAATCTGGTGTTGCAGTAGCGTTAATATCCAGAACTCTGAGATTATGGGTGGCTAATATGCAAACGGATTCATAAGAAAAAATGTCAAGAAATTATTTACAACAAAGTCTTACTATTATGAGCAAAGCTATTGAATATTTATGTGAGGCTTCATTGGATATGATTGAATTCTCTGCAAAGTCTATGACCGCTAGAGTGATGGCAAGATGAGCCCTGTGGTTGTGATCTTGGGCAGCTGATAGGCCTTTCAAAAAATAGGTTGGTCTCCCTACTTTTTGAAGATTCACTTCTTTTTGGTAATAAATTGGAAACAATTTTACTTAAAATGTTGGGGGGTAAATATGTAAGATTACCCCAGGATAAACGTAACAGGTATCCTATACCATCTGCGAAACAGCAGAATAATCAAGCCAGAAGTTATAAACCTGAGCGGCAGTACAGTAGCAGATATTCTTCAGGGATGACAAGACAGTTATTTCACCATTCCTGCAGGAGAGGTAATCGGAGACAATGACGATTACAGAACACCAACTCATATGCCGGTAGGGGCAGACGTTTGCAGTTTCCAGATCCATTCAAGACCATAGGGTGTTGGTTATTGTATCAAGAGAATACAGAATATAATTTTTGAATGTTCCAAAAATAAGCACATTTGTGGAATCCAGGGTTCCAGAGACTATGCTGGAAGTTAAAGTGTTGGAAAACAGTACAAGAAAATTACTCAGTTCAAAAGAGGTAGAATTTGTTCCACAGTTGGAAGAGAAGAAAGGTTTTTATTATCTGATTTTTCTCATAGAAAAGGCAACAGGCAGATTCCAAACCATCCTGGATCTCAGGTGTTTTAACAAATGTATAAAAGTAAAGAAGTTCTGAATGGAAACTCTGAAAACCATCCTAATGGGTATAAAATAGAACAATTTTCTTGCCTTGATAGATCTGAAAGATGCCTATTTCCACATTGTGGAGTGCAGAAGGGACCAGAGATTCATGAGGTTTTGCATTCAAGTAAAATATCTCCAATTTACTTGTATACCATATCGGACTAGCAGCATCCCCCATAACATTCACAAAAGTGTTAGTGACTCTTCTATCTTGTCTAAGAACACAAGGTATAGCAGTATGGCCATACCTGGACAATCTACTGACTGCTGGAGATTCAGCAGAAGTAGTGAAAGCGGCCATGCAGAGGACCATAGAGTTTCTACTGGGTCACGGATGGTTATTAAATTGGGAAAAGAGTCATTTAATTCCATCACTACAAATATACTTTTTGGGGGTGCTGACAGACACTCAAAAATAGAATATAGCACTATCAGAAGAAAGATGTATAAAGATTTGAAGATTGACTGCTCTTGTTCAAGCATGCTACAAAATTCAGCTATGTCTAGGGTTACGTCTATTTGAAATAATGTCATCTACAATAGATACGATATATGAGGTTCTGGTTTTGTTGTGTCCCGGGGTGGTGACAGGAGCAGACACAGAAGTAGATTTAAAACAAAACATGGAACTTTTAATGAGTGGTTTGGCTGACATATCAATGGGAGGAAATAAAGTCCAGGGATGTCACTAAAGTGCAAATGGGAACTGAGGTGAAGCAATGAGTAAAAGTCCAGGTAGTGGCAGATAGGAGCAGTCCAGTGATCTGGGTCTTGTGCAGCTGCAATGAATTGCAGGTTGAAGTGATTTGCAGGTAGAAGAGGTGCATTGCAGGCTGAGATTAATGCAGGCTGAGGTGAATGCAGGCTGAGGTGAATTGTCCAGAGGAGATGTGAGAGGAGGCAGGGTACAGGGTACAGCTGACACAGGTACTCAGGCAAGGGGAAGGTAATGGAGGATGCAGGGTAGTCCAGCAGGGTTGGAGCAGACAAGCAGGCAGGCAGGTAGCATAACACAGGAAAACAAGTGGTGAGCACAGGGAACTCTCTCTCAGCTAAGCTAAGAAACATGTTGCACTGGCAATGAAGTCAGGCTCTGAACCTCCCTAAATACCAAGTGCTGTGCCATGACTGGTCAGAGAGAGCATGTGACAGACCAGGATTGGGCAACTAGGTCACATGACTGGAGGCAAGATGGCGGCGCCCATGCCGGAGTGGAATGGAAGCACCACCAGGCCTCACAGCCCAATGTGACAACATGAATGCACAGAACCATGCACAGCCAATGCCCCTCACCAAACACCAGCGCCACCGCCAGACGCCCCCCGCCATAGTGACCTCATGGGTAATACCTGTCAACCACCATGCCGGAAAACTCTGGTCATGACACGATACCATGGGCGAGATGGAAAATGAGGAGGTTTTAGTGGAACTTACTGTACTTCGGTAAAGCAGGAGAGGATTTCCTCTATCCTACCGGATAAAACTACATCAGGATATGAGAGATTCTCTAAATTCGTGGAAAAGTACAGAAATAAATTTCAGTACCAGATTGCTGTCAGAAAAACGGTATTAGGTTATAACGACCAATGCAAGTTTGACAGGATGGGGAGCAAAATTTTCTACACAAAATTTGCAAGGATCCTGGAATGCCAAAGAAAGAGTAATGTCATCAAATCAACACCCCATAAGTACAGTATTTGAACTCTTGTTGGCAGATATCCATATCCTCTCATACACAGACAATATTCCCAGGATATATATTTTATAAAGTTTCATTAACCACTTAACTACTCATATTTATTCCAAAAACTGCTTAGAAATTGTCTGTTATTTATGATTGAATTAGGGCAAGAACATCTATTTACTGTATATATTTTTTTGGAAACATAATATACCATAAAAACTGTGCAAGAATTTGAAACTATTTAACCATAATCAAAAGGTTTCATGGGACCATTGAGAATAATATTGATTTTCCATAAATCGTCTTTTCCAGATATATCGGAAAATCGATATATCAGAAAATCATGTTTTTTCTTTATATTATTCCCGGCACCTGTAAACCCAAGGATTATCCCTTGTAGCAGTGATTTGCCAGGAGGTCCCTCTGAGACTGGCGGCTGCTGGAAGATTAAGGGGTTCACTTTGACGTGGTGGATGGGCAAACAATTTTGGACAAACTTGTACAAAGGACTCCACTTACCGTATACTCCATTTTAATTGTAGAGTTTATCAGGATTATTTTGACTATCATTGTTCTTAGTACTCAGAGTGTGCACCTGTATTCTTTGTCCTCTGCATTGTACTGCAAGTCTCAGCATGGTAGCACCTCTTAATATGTTTAAAATTAGGGTGTGCAGTCCAAACCCCTTTCCCCTTTCCATCACATTACTCTCACCTGCAGATATATGAAAATACAGAGAAATTTAAACAAAATAATGATAAACTACAAATTCAATCATTTTCCTTTTCTGTATAACACTAAGGGGCCTATGCATCATCACTTAATTTTTATAAAATGCACATTTTCAACTGCAATTGTAAAAATTAAATTATCGGGACATTCATCAAGAAGGTACTTTCCTTTTGTGGAATGACCCGCTGTCCCCATACACTAGTATAGGGACAGAGGGCCTGATTCAGACCCACTCGCAAGCGATATGCGCTCACAAGTGGGTCAATTGTTAGGCAGTGCGCATGCACGGCATGCGCACTGCTCATGCGCGAACCCTGGAGCGAGTGCAAAAATAACTAATTCTGGCGCTCGCATTCAAAAGGGGCGGCTGTCGATGTTGATCGACAGCTTGCCCTGTTTGGAGGGTGGGGGGGTGGCCGGGCAAATAGAGGCATTCCTGCAGGAATGCCTGCCATTTGTGGGTGGCCCTACTGACATCACTCGTGATGTCAGTAGGTGGACTTCCTGCTCTATTAGAGCAGAAAGTCCACTGGGGCTTGTGGCAATGAGACCCTACCGCAAGGGACTCGTCACAAGCACGATGGTTGCGATGGTCTTAACCATCGTGACCATCACCTGGCCACTCGCATAAGCTGTGGGTGGTAACTAACAGCTATGCGAGCGGCCAAGAGGCCGCAACTAAAAAAAGAAGCGGCTGCCCTGGTTCAAAGGGAGCGCTCACTTTTTTTGTGAGCGCCTCTGAATCAGGCCCAGAATTCAACAAGCTCTGAAAATATTATATTTTTGGAGCTTCCCTGCAGGAGCATTTGCCATCTTCAGATGGTGAATGCTCCTGCTCTGGGCTTGCAAATTACTCCTTCCCTATGAAAAGGACGTCCGGGTTGCGAAGGTGGATACTTTCGGATCCCACCACCCTTGTCTGGTCCTTACGCTGGATGTCGGGGCTCTTGTGCACATTGTTGACCTGTAGGTCATGCATGTGCAGTCCCGTCACTGCTCCAAAAGGAGCAGTGAAAAGATTCACCGCTCAAAAAGTAGCAGTGAAGCCACTCGTGGGCACAGCTGATTTCACATCAGCTGTCATCGCGCTGGAGCAATGATGAATTGCTCTGGCTGCCACGGTGATTTAGAATGTCAATTATCGTTGTCTGATATTTAACATCATGAATAGGTCCTTAAACGCAATGCAATTTTTATTCCCTCCTAATACCACATTGTTAAACCAAGATCCATACATGTAAAAATTATTATAAATATTTATATGTAAGAAATATATTTTTTATATGGCTTGGTAAATTTTTTATTGTATGTGGACATATGTGTCGGCAAACAAAAAGTATGGTGGCTGCTCATATCAGCTTAATGACATAGCACAGGTGCTTGTAAAGGGCGGGGTTTACACTGAACACAGAAAAAAGGTATTTGCCCTCCAGCACACTGTAGCAAAATCAACAAAAAATACTTCAATCCTACATGATAATAGAGGTTCAGAGGTATTAGTTACATACATTTGCAAATATATGAATAAGCGCCAGGCCATCGTCAAGGCTCCTCTATACTGGCATTCCTAACATTAAGGGGTTCATGTCCAAGAAGCAAGGTACCCCAAAAACATTCCAGCCAAGGACTATCTCCAGAGCATTACATGAAAAGGGGAAAAAGGTGATAGTGAAGTGTAAAGGATAGATGTGTAAAGATAAATCAATAAGTGTTAATGAAATCTGAAAGAAGTTGTTCTGGCTGGACCTTTTTCAGGGCATCACCACTTAATTCACATAGATATTTTTTATCACTTTTCTAATTGTTTATTTATTATTTATGTCATTTTAATTATTTTACATTTCATTAACACTTATTGATTTATCTTTACACATCTATCCTTTACACTACACTGTCACCTTTTTTCCCCTTTTCTTGTGATGCCCTGGGGATGGTCCTTGGCTGGAATTTGTTGGGGGTACCTTGCTTCTCGGAAGTGAACTCCTTAATGTTAGGGATGCCAGTATAGATGAGCCTTGACGATGGCCTGGTGCTTATTCATATATTTGAAAATGTATGTAACTAATACCTCTGAATCTCTATTATCATGTAGGATTTAAGTGTTTTTTTGTATTTTGTTAGTGTGTGCTGGAAGTCAAATCCTTTTTTTTCTGTGACATATGTGTCGGTTCATCTTACTTGAAGCTGCTTTTATACTTACCTGATATTTGTACATAATGTTTGTAACCATTGATAATGCAATTAAGAATTGCTGTTCTATTTAAGATAATGAACCAAAAGGATTGTGAACACTTCTTTATTAGAAAAGATATATAAAGACACCGAGTTGATACTAAGACACCCCCACTAAAAAAGTTCAGGGTGATGAAAGACTTTTGGGCATTAATAAATGAGGATACAATAATGTTGGCAGGTCCTGGGATGGGGAGTGGAACTCACATATCTAACAGCATCGTTCCAGAGTCTCTGACGGTGATCATTATGCAGAGAGTGGTCTTTACCAGAGAATAGGTGAAGGAGGATTCTGTAATGATCGGCAGCTCTATAAAGCATATGTGAACTGGAGAAAGAGTCCAAAAGGACCCCTGGAGCTGGACAGCTTAAATAGGCTTGTGCTTTGCTGATTGCTTTTAACTGTAATGTATGTGATAGATGACCTTTTATATATAAAGTTTTATTTTAGGTGGAATGTTTTTGAGCGCTATGGGAGGGTAAAGGGTAAGGGATAAGATGTTGAAGGGATGGGAAGGTGGGATGACCGATGGGATAACAATTCAATTAAAAAGAATACAAAGAAAATGGAAAAAGAATACAAAGAAAAAAAGTGTGAACAAGGAAAAAATTAAAGAAAAATATATAATTAAATGTAAAAATGAAATGAAAGTAAAAATAAATATAAAAATAATAAAAATTAAATTAAATATAAATATGAAGGTAAAAATAAATAAAATTGGAAATAAAACTATAAAAAAATTATAGAGTTAAAACAATTGAAGCATATATTATAAATGTCACAATATTAGTGCTTTTTGATGTTTATAGCCTTTTAGGAAAAAGTGGGGAGCAGACCTTGGGGTTCGGGAGAGGTGTGGACAGTCTGCTTGGTAGGGGTCTGCAGTGTGCGGCAACAGCTATCCCTAATCTTACCCTACTTGGGTAACTACCTTCTTCAATTGCTGTAGTTGCTGGCCATCTGTGGAGGTGCGTTGTACTGCACCTCTGGATGACATCAGATGCCCACCGATGGATTGTACTCATATCCCGCTAGCTCCAGCTAGTTTCTTTGCATCTGGTCCAGCTCTAAACCAATGCATTTCACACCACATACGGTGCTTTATCAAGGATGTCTGTTGGGTTTATTATTGCTCTTTAAATAGGGTAAAAACTTTATTGGAAAACAGGAAGTTCATTTCTGGAAGTTGTCAGGAAGAGGCGGTAAGCACATGTTCCTGAATAAAAATGTGCACTAATAATGTGCACTAAAAATTTGCACTAAAGGCATTCATTTTGCAGTTTGTACAACTTTTGTACTGACACTTTTATACACTTTGCACACTTCACAATTTAGGATATGTGGTTATCATTCATTATGACTGCAGACACTCATTATTGTACCACTCTACAAGTATTATTAAAAGACTCTATCAGCCAATGATGTTTCTCCATAGACTTCAATGGTGGGAATAGATGTGTTATTTGTGGTCATTACCACCATTGAAGTCTATGGAGAAGCATTTATTGGCTGAAAGAGTCGGGGGCTCCACTCTCACAGGCTTCTGGAACTGTATCTGAGTGCTTTGAGCTTCTGATGTTGAAAACACAGTGTCAATTACTGCACTATGCCCATATAGCCAGAGGCCTTGACAACTTGATCTCCACTCAGGTGGCTAACACTATACTGTAGTCTATAGCCAAAATTAGAAACCTTAGCAGCAAAATGTATTGGGGCCCAGAGACTGGTCTCCCATCATTCAGGTAGTGAAGATCAAGGGCAATGCAATATTACTTTCTATTGGACCCAAAAGAGGAACTATTTCCCCCTCACCCAAGACTTGTAAAACATTGTTTGACACAAGCAGAGTATTGGTTAGTCTATCACATAGTGGGTTGTTTTAGATATTGTGATAGCTTAATTGCAGAAATATAAGCCAAACATTTGTTAGCTTCACAATAATGGTGCCCTCTGGTCTGCACTTAGAAATACAGCCTCATCCATGAGCCAGATACTGGATGTCAACATCCACCTGACCACAGTGGGCTGCCAGTAGAGGTGACCCAGGCCAGCTCAGCATCTGGCTCAACAATGGCCAATACAATGGGGTGTTTGAGGAGCCACTGACCAAGCTGGATTACAAAAACTGGTGCAAACAGAGCCAGGGCCAGAGGCAGCGGCAGGATCCAGTGGTGAGATCTTATCATATTGCATGCTAATAACTCAGATGGATGGATTCCAGCAGCAGTACCCATCTCCTATTCTTTATGTGTCTGCATGCTATATATATTCTAGGAGTACTTCTGTTATATCCAAGTTTGTTGTTACCTTCTACACATGTTGCCTTTATATTACAATATAGGAATGATAAATTTGAACACCAGTGTGGACTTTTAAGATTTATATTAATTCTACCCTATTTGGGGAGCACTGTTATTTTATGTTGTACAGTATATTGTGATTGGTTACAGTCACTTGTAAACATACAGTAGGTGCACCCATTGTTTGGGGCACAGGAGATATTTATGTAAAGTCATTGTATTTTTGTATCAATATTTATCACCTGCTGCACCATGGTAGATTAGAAGGACAATAGGAAATTACAGTACATATACTGTAAAAGCACATGTCACTGAACTTGTTGACAAGTATCTAGAAAAAGCAAATAGAAAATAAACCTGGTGCCTATATACCTGATATGCCGTATAATGGTTAACTTAAAACACAGCATATATAATATAGTGAATAAAGTGAACTTGTGCACTCCCAATGCAAATTGGTGGTAGCTAAACACCAGTATAGTGTGATGGTGAGTCACACTTTGTAATAAAATAAAAGTCCAGAGAAGCATTATCAGCGCCCAATAATACTTTAAAAATAATTAAATAGTGTGAATTTTAGTGCAAATTATAATTGAGATGACTCATCTCTGAAATGCTTGATCTTCAGATGACTTGATTGTCCATATAGACATTTATTGATAGGACTAATACTTCCCAATTCATACTCTCCACACATCATCACAAAGTCACCTATGTACCTCATTCCCAAAATAAATATGGGACATCTTACCTTGCATCCAGAAGAAAATTTGAAACTCCAATAGGGTCATTGCCCATAAAGGGCAAAAGTTTACAAAGAAAAAAATAGTAGAATAGAGAAGGATAAAGAAGTGTTACATATTGGAGAGGCAAAGAACATTATGATTTTCACAAAGATAGAAAAAGGGTATCCCAAATATTTTAAAACTCCAGTGAAAACACTACAAAATTGCCATACTCCATAGAAACCAAGATTTATACCTTATGACATTCCAACCCAAAATAGATGTTAGTTATTATAAGGAGAACATTTTTATGGAAGACACTTGAAGATTAAAAATCAGTGGCAGTAAATAAAAGAGGGAAAAGGGATTAAGTAAAAACCAGAAACTCCATAAAAACATCAACATTAACAAAACTCCAGAAACAGAGTGTGATAGCACCAAAATCATCTTCAATCTATCATCTGTGCTACAATGTAAATAAGCCTGCTGAACCGACTTGCCAATTACTTCACAAATAACAACCCCCTTTTCCAGAACTTCTATCATTCACTGATACTCAGCTGCCATCAGGATTTAAACCCTAACTAATGCATGCTCAAGATCACAGACACATATATTTAAATGGAGGAGGACACTTCAAAATGACTAAATGGCAAAAGAAACTAAAAGCATTACCTAAATGTACTATTTCTCTAAATGGCACCAGAAACTAAATGCACTATGCCAACTAACTAGGAATAACTAGATAATACTAAATCTATATATCGGAAATGGCTATTTAAATCTGCAGAATAGCACTGCTAATTACACTGAAGAATATGCTAGCAGGTTTTCTGAATAGCACAGGTAATAGCACTGCAGAAAAATACTTGGTAGATCTTTCCAAATAACACAAGTAATTTGCACAGTCGAGAAATGCTAACAGTTAACAGGTTTTCTGCACAGAACAGGTAATTGCACTGTAGAGAAATGCTATCCAGATTTTCCAAATATTACAGGTACTTTGCACAATAGAGAAATACTAAAAAGTTATTCTAAGTAGCACAAGTAATTTGTGCAATATATAAATGCTGACAAGTAGCAGTGTCTCCACATAGCAGAGATAATTGCATTGTAGAGAAATGTTGGCAAGATCCAGTAGTACAGATGATTTACATAGTAATGAGACACTCTACAGATCTTCTTAATATCCCAGATTAGTTGTACTGTAGAGACATAGTGAGAGGGTTTCAGACTCCTAAATAGTTTAGGTGACTAAACTATAGAGAGTCACTAGGCGGATCTTCTGAATAACCCATATTGATTGAACTATGGAGAAATGTTGGCAGACCTTTCAAATAGCACAGATAAATTAATTCTACAAAGCAGAACAGAGCAGGAATCCAAGTAAATACCAGGATTGACTTAATCAGACTGATTACAATCCATAAAGGAGTGTTAGAGGAAAATCCCTTAAAAGGATGAACAGCCAATCATCATAGGTCCAGAAACTATCATGGCACTGAACTCAGCTACAGCAATCAAGATTCAGAACATAGCCCAGCATTATGACTCCTGGTCTGTACACCCAACTGGTTGCCAGGAGACTGATTAAAGCCACTTGCGCTAACCCCAACAAAAGCTGCTTAACTGTGCATCTTCTGGATTCTAACACAATCTCAGTTCATACACATTAATGAAAGATTAAACTTTGGTCCTTGAGAAAGGATTATATTTTGCCACCAAAAATTAATTAAATAAATTTGAAACTTATGTGGACATCCAGGAATATTTTCACAATATTTCCCAAAAAAATACTTCATAAGTCAAAAAGGGAGAAAACAAGAAGAAATACTTTTTAAACATAAATATACATTGAATCTGGTAGCCACTAGAGGATGTTTCTTGTAAAGTTTTAATAAACTAGTAAGTGCAGACATTGAGAGGATCACAGCTGTATTGGATAAAAAAAACTCAAACTCAGAAAACAAGACAGATTGACACTTGAAACTGTAGGAAAAATAGAGATAACCATAATACCAGATGAGAAAGGGGGAGTAGAGGTAATTATTGGTATCACTAAGTATAATAAGAAGCTCTCACACCAACTCAGTGACAAATAGACATACACTAAAGGTAACTCTAACAACAGACTTAAGAGAATTAAGAGAAACCTTATAAGTATGGTAGGTCAGTATATGAATAATGGCACCATAACAGAACAAGAGGCCAATATACATAAAGGCCATCTAGTTCTCCCTGTGATTTACATTTTACCTAAAAGTCATAAAGACAGAGTCAATCCACCAAGTTATCCAATAATAGCATGGTTGGACTCTGTTACTTTAAAATAAATTTATTAAACTTTTTAGATTTCCATTTACAACCAGAAGTTATCAAAATTACAAAGCATGTTAAAAAAACTGCATGTATTTTTTGGGACATTATAAATATACTAATTGCTTCTCATAAAAAGTTACTTTGCTATCTGCTACAGGGATACTAATCAGCTTTAAAAGAAACATTGCTAGCTGTTGGTGGGATACAAACTCACAAACTTACAAGTAACAATGAATTTTGGAATACAAAACTGCTCCCTGGGTTATAAGCTATTTTGTTTGCTGCTAGTAGGAAAAGGAAATTTATATCTGTCCACAGAATTTGGAATACAGTCTAATGCCTATATGAATTATTGTATTTTACAAAAATCAAGGATTGCTACTTTTTATGTATATTGCTTTTTATGTGTATTAATTATGCGGGAACAATTGTATGTATATGCATGAATTAGAGTTTTTTTATTAAAAGAATATTAATTGAATCTCAATCAATTGAATAGCGCTCTCTGTTTTTGAGGTATAGAGCCTCAAATTGTGTTTTTATTGTGGTATACTACATACTTACAGTTACAATAAGGCTTTAGCGGTTATTAAATTTTCTGCATATTAAAGGATGATAAAAAACATCCCCTGGAATCATTTACTGGCATGTGGTGCATGTACATCTTAAGCAACCCATTCTGCCATAACTGGGTCTATCCAGCTTAAAGCCAGAGTTAAAGATGTCTGTTTTGACTAAACTGTAGCATAATTTATGATGTAATCCTAGTCTTTTCCATTTTAAGATCAGGTCAGATAGGCCACAATTTTTTAGAAATCTGTCTGATTTTATTACTTGCTGGTGTGAATCTATTAACCCATGGTATGAAAGATGTTTTCACTCTGGGTTCTTGCAGTACAAATAACTGTGCTCTTTCTATAATTATTATACGTTGCATGACATTATTTAAATAGGTATGCTCATAACATCTATCTATGAATGTTTCCACCATTTCAAGCATATGTTCTGCTAGGAGTGGATCCAAAGTAATTACTTTAATCCACAACAATTGGGAAAATGGCAGCCCTTGTTTCAGGGGTCTAGGGTGACAACTATCATAATACAAAATATTTTTTTCTGTTTTCTTAGTGAATAAGTACGACCTTGAGAACAGAAGCACGACCTAACAAAGAGAGCAGTAGGCAATACCAAGTCATAATCGGCTGAGAGATATTTGAGATCACTGGCATAAAATTGAAGGCATAAAAATTAGATAGACAGACAGGAGTGTACACTCCAAAATACTTTAATTTAAACAAATTCAATTGAAACTGAGAAAGAACCGGGGAAAAAGATATAGCAGAAAGAATAGTAGTAAGAGGGAAGAGCTCAGACTTGGTGGTATTTACACAATAGCCTGCAAAGGAGCCAAACAGTTAAATAGTTTTAAACATTCCCGGATTAGATTTTAAGGGGTAAGAAACAAATAATAGCATGTTGTCAGCAAACTACATAATTTTAAATTCTTTACAAGCCACCTATATTCCTTTAAATTGAGGGAGCTGGCGTAAGGCTATGGCCAAAGGTTCAATTGCTAGTGTGAAAAGTAATAGAGACAGGGGATATCCCTGTCTAGTACCTCTCTTCATGGAACAGGGTTGGATAAAAAGCCATTACAAATTATTCTAGAACTAGATGAATATTCCAGAGTTTGCAACAGTGTAATTAGATCATCAGGGAACCCAAACCATTAAAGAGATGGTCCCACGATACAAGTTTGAAGGACTTCTCTGTATCTAGTGAAAGAATAAATCTAGAGTCTGAGGACTCAGAGGACCTCAACCATTGTGCAGCAGATAAAACTTTTTCTAATGTTTTTAGTGGAGTGCCAGCCCAATATGAATCCTGTTTGATTGTGGTGTATAATTTAAGGAAGCCGAAGCTTCAATCTATCCGTAATAATTTTTTTAACCAATTTATAGTCAACATTTAAAAGTGATATGGGTCTATAAGAACAAGGAAGACAAGGATCTTTTCTTGGCTTGGGGAGTAAATGGATTATAGCATCATTAAAGTATGCGGGTATCAAATGAGATTGTAATATTTTATACTGCTGTTAAAGAATTAAACAATATAGGTGCTAGGATTTTATAGTATTCCCCACTAAATCCATCTGGGCCAGGAGCTTTAAAGGGCTTTAACAACTTAATTGCCGATTCTACTTCCTTAGATGAAATAGGGGAACAGAGAAGCTACAGTGTCTGTATCCAATGTAGGTGAAAGTGTTTCAGACCAGAAGCTAGATTTAGAGTGTTCATCACTCAAGTCCTGAGAATAAATATCAGTATAAAACTGACACATAACATCTGCTATATCTTTATTAGAGGAATTAAATGTTTCATCTGAACATTTCAACCATTTGATAGGGGAAGGGAAAGAAGTTCCTTTCAGGAGATTAGAAAGAAGACGGCCTGTTTTTTATTCCCAAACTAATAGAATCTGTGATCCTTATGAAAAGTATGTTTATCACCTATAGATTATAAAAAAGTATCAAATTTAATTTTAGCCTCAGTATACTGATGTTTAGTTGTAGAAGAAGAAAGTGCTTTAGAATTCTGGTAGGCCTTTGTAAGCTGTTTTTGTAATTGTTTAAAAGAAAGAGAACTCTTTTTTTCCAGCAAGAGACATATTCAATACTACAACCTTGTATCACTGCTTTAGAGGCCTGCCAAAAATTCAAAGGCTCATCCTGCAGGCACTGCAAATTGTCAAGTCTGAACTCCTCCCAAAAATGTTCAAGCTAATTTCGAAATCCAAGAGAAGGTGTTAAGTCAGTAGGAAAACTCCATTAATTTAAAAGACCCCACATCAAACGTGCTGGAAAATGAATCCCAGACTAATGAATGATCTGAAAGGGACATTAGTTAAAATGGTATTAGACATCAAAAGGTAATCAATTCTAGACAGAGTACCATGAGCGGTGGACAGACAGGTGTATTCTTTCCCAGTTGGATGGAGAGCCCTCCACACATCAGTAAGCAGTAATTGTTGAAGCATAAAAGGGATACCAAACCTAGGGGGAATTCTAGATTTGGAAGGAGAGTTTTAATCCAAATATCTAGATGTAATAATTTTAAAATCCCCACCTATTATCAATGGGAGAGGGGAGTAGGGGTATAAATTAGCTAGTAGAGACTGAAAAAATTGTTTGGAGTATACGTGAGGAGAGTATACACTGCTCAGAACATATCGTAGTTTTAAAAGGTTTACCTCCTACAATTAAATATCTACCTTCTGGATCAACTATAGAAGAAATAACCTGTATTGGTATACGGCTCTTTGCTAATATTAACACTCCTCGTGTCTTGGAAGAGTAAGAAGCAGTGGAAACTACAGACCATCCTAGCATATGTAGGTTTTGCTGGAGAAAGGAGATGTACCTCCTGTATGAAAACCAAATCCAATTGGAGCTTATTTAAGTATAATAAGAGTTTTTTCCTTTGTACAGGAGAATGTATTCCGCCTACTTTCCATGACCCTATGTTAAGTATAGACACATGTCAAGGCAGTGTTTAAAGGGCTATAAAACAAAAGTTTGCATCCCATTGAAAAACTAAAAACAAAATATGTTGAAATATATCCAAATTTTAGGACCTCTACCTCAGTTAAGAGACAATAGGAGGGAAAGGAAGGGGGAGAAACATAAAGAAAAATAACACATTCAACAAAGAGACCATCTAGGGTCCCTGTACAGATAAGCAAAACAGAGAATTCCCGTTATACAATAAAACAATATTATAAAGAACAAACAAAATGGAGCAGTACAACTCCTAGTCATAGCTAACCATTAATCATGTTAGAAATAACACAAGGAAACCAAATCTGCAACCCCTAATATATATATATATATATATATATATATATATATATATATCTAGTATAGTGAGGGACAATAAAAACATTTGAGCAACAATACAAACATAGAAATAAAAAGAAGAGATAATACAGGGCCACACATCATTTCACCATCTGAAGATCAGAAATGTCAATGCAGAATAGCCATAGGTTAACCAAACCATAATATATATTATAAAATAGAGATGCAAGTAGCACACTAAAGATCAAGTAGATGCCGTATCTGCCTGAGTTTGCTCTTCACATTGGTGAAATCCTTAAAGGTGTTTCCATCCAATAGTCACAGACGAGCTGGATACAGGAGAGTATATTTATGACCTGCCTGGACAAAGCAAGAACGGACTGGTGAAAAAGCCTTACAAGCTCTAATATTCCTGAAAAATAAAAATCTAGGATTCAGTCCAGGTAAGATCTCTATTGCGACGTGATAAAGACCAGATTGCCTCCTTATTCAGAAAATTGAAACACCAAAATAATACGACCCGTGGTCTAGAGGCAGGTGAGGATCTAGCTGGGCCAGTCCTGTGGGCTCTCTCAATTATTACAGTAGGTCAGAGCTGGCAACTTGTACAGTATATCTAATAATTCAGGAAAGGTATGTTTCAGAAAATGAATCAAAGTGGAGCCTTTAATAGACTCAGGGAGGCCAACCAGTCTCAAGTTATTTCTATGCGACCTGTTCTCTAAATCATCTAAGTGTAGAAGTAAGATCTTTCAAAGAAGGGATCTCCTGGAAATTTCCCCCCATTTTATGCTCCAATACATGGACACATTTTTGCAAGTCGCTTACTCTGACTTTTTATGTCAGTGACTGCCTGTTGAAGTGCAGCAGAGTGAATCTTTGCCTGTTCAGCCAATAAAGGCTGAACAGTCTCTTTGACAGCTTGGATTACATCCTTATATTTTAAAGGAGGAGCTGTACCTTATTTAGCAGGAGATTGAGGTCTGATCAGGTGCCAAGAGCTCTGAATGTCAGGAGCTTGAGAAAAAGAAGAGAGAGATCTGGCATCTGCTGCTGGTGTGGTGGCCATCTTGGGAATGGTGCCGCAAACTCCCTCAGTTCTATGGATGGCCATTGGTGGTCTTACCATCAATAGTGATTTAGCAAGTTGTCATCGATGGTGACCAACTATGCAGTGGATGACCATTTATGGTTTCACTAACCAATGGTCATCCTTGTTCTTTAACAGACTGGCCCATGGGCCAATCAGAACATGGAGGTGTGGCATCATGGGTGCCAGCAGCGGAGCTATGCTCCATGTCCAGGCACATTGTTAAAAAAAAACCCAACCATTCAGTTACACTTTACCATTGATGGAGGGAAACCTTCTGGTTCTCCCCCATTGATGGAAAAAGCATTTAACATAAACCATAAACCATCAATGACCATCCCTACTCACCACTGGAGCAGGGTGGCTTCCCTGACATGGCAGCGGGGAAGTACCTTTCCATGCACAGGAGGGTTATGGTATGAAAGCTGAAAACAGCATATCACAGTGGTGTGGGTAGCAGGCTGCGGAGCTATGGAGAGATACATCACACTCCAAAGATGCCAGAACCAGAAGTCCCTGTCCCTTATTTTAATACCATCATCAATTTTGTCTACCTTCCATTATGTACCTTTTCTAACATACATACATACAGTAGACATCCCCCTTCTCT
The DNA here is from genome assembly GCA_031769625.1 of Taudactylus pleione. Lineage (NCBI taxonomy): Eukaryota > Metazoa > Chordata > Amphibia > Anura > Myobatrachidae > Taudactylus > Taudactylus pleione. The sequence continues at coordinate 3,660,578 of JAUIMM010000210.1, read as the reverse complement.
ATTTATAATTATTACACCTCCCAGCACTCTTAGTTCATAGCTGGAATGTATATGGCTGTTGTTTACAACATGCATTCCAGCATGGATGCATACTTTGCCTTCGGCGGTTTTCATTTCAAAATGGAATCTACAATACCAGAAAATTAGTGTTATTTACATCCCTTACCAGGTAGTGTGGCCAAATGCTGACACTACATCTTGGATAGTGGGAATTGCTGTACACTTCAGAAGATGCAAATTGAAGCCACAAGGTTTTTATAATGTTCACTTTCATCCCCAATGGCTGCATGAATTGTTTTAACAAAAGGGTCAAAACTCTATGTGACACAGATCAGAGAATCTGACATCAATTGCTGTTAAAAAAAACTAGAAATGTGAGGAAAACTGCACACACCTGAACTTTGGGGTTTCAAGTCAAACTCAATCCCGGCTCAGATTACTTTGGGGTTCCGAGTAGCACCGAGTTCCGACTTGGGTCTTCTTGCCAAGTTCGATAATCAGATCTAAAAACGGATATAAGAATTGCATTTAAGTCACTCTCTCGTTATTTCAAGTGCTGTGAGGTGGTCAAAATTCACTTGAGATGAATATTATTCATGATAATAATACTGTAGGAACAAAAACACTTCCAAGGTACATGATTTTAGTTGTACCTAAATTGATTTAGAACTAAAACCAAAACTCAGGGGTCTGCACACATATCTAAAATAATAAACTGAGATGTCAATGTTTTGCACATTGTATGGTATATAGCACTAATAACAAGTTTAAAAATAAAAACAGATTTAGCAGCCAGTTTTATGTAAAAAAAAATACATAAGTTAATTGTCTGATTATTTAAACACATATATGGTGATGACAAAATCATCTATAACATTTGACTGCTCTCTAATAGATTAGCAAGTCACTATAGGTCTAAATATATAGTCTATAAAATTAAAAATAGCCAAATGAGGCAATGCTGCTACTGGTTGAGTCTCCCATATCCAAATATTCCAAAATACGGAATATTCCGAAATGTGGAATAATTTTGGCATGACTGAGTTAATGAAACCTTGATTTTTGATGGTTCAATGTACACAAACTTTGTCTAAGGCACAAATTATTAAAAATATTGTATAAAATTACCTTCAGACTGTGTGTATAAGGTGTATATAAAACATAAATTAATTTAACGTATGTACACAAACTTTGCTTGAGCCACAACATTATTGAAAATATTGTATAAAATTACCTGCAGGCTGTGTGTATAAGGTGTATATAACACATAAATGCATTCTGTGTGTATATTGGGGTCCCATTCCCAAGATATTTCATTATGATATGCAAGTATTCCAAAATACGGAATATTCCGTTATCCAAAATACCCTTGGTCCCAAGCATTTTGGATATGGGAGACTCAACCTGTATATACAAATGACAAACATAACAGAAATTAAAATTAGAACAGTAAGAATAAGATGTACTAATAAGCTACAACTCATGTCACTAATTTATGCACTGCTTTGAAAAAGTAGGCACATTGGTGCTTCGTAAAGGAACAACCTCACTCCATCAAATTCTTGTCTTCCTCCTATGCAAATTTGAATTATTTCGCAAATGTTGACATCCTAGTTCACTAACCTGTATGCCATGGCATATATAAGGATTTGGAACCAAATTGTTTTTGCACTGCACATCAGCCATTTTTTACTTCACATCTACACTATGCAGACCAAATTGATTGGACACACCTGTGAAAGCGAAATGCATACCATGCATACCTTTGCACATGAGTTCCAAATGGCCACCAGTGTGGTGGTTTTGAGAAGAACACTTCGTAGGGAGGCCCATACACTTGAAGTTCTACGGAAACCATAAATGGTTTTATGAGGATGACAATGCTACCTGTCATGCTTCCAGGGTGACACTGGACTGGTGTACTGAAGATTCAGTAACCCAGATGGGCTGAAAAATTCAGAATCCAGATCTCAATGCCACTGAGAACCTCTGGGATGAGTTGGAGTGATGGGTGCATTCTAGGCCGACACGGCCTTCTTCAGTGTCACAGTTGGTCACTGTACTTAAGGCGGAATGGCAAAACATACTGCCTGCTGTTGTCCAGGGATTTGTGGACAATTTGCCAAGAAGGGTGTCTGCAGCAATCACTGCACATGGTGGACCTACAAAATACTGACATCAATAAAATCTTAATAAGAATGCATGTTTGAGTGGTGCACAGAGGAGTATGGAAACAATATGTACTATAATAAAAATATGTAATTTATTATGGGATAATATAAGAAACCAGAGGCAAGTGATCCCCAATCAGTACTGGGATACTCTACCAGCAGCTGTAAACAGAGACAATGTGGTTCCCCAGACTCAGGAGGAGAGCCATACAGTGGAGATGCACTGCCGCCATCCACAAATTATACGGGATGGCAGACACTAATATTGAGTGAAAGTATTTCCTCTGGATCCCATACACTTAAGCTAAAGGAATCCAAGTTTGTACTTTTCAACTTGCTGTTGAGCATTGCACACTATATGTATGCAACTAAACTATACAGGAGACTATGACTATTTGGATTTCATTAGTGAGGATTTATACTCACGTTACCTGGTTTCATATTTCACATCGTTTTATACAAGGACCGATTTAAGTCCAAGGAACACTATTGTATACATGTATGTTTTATAATGTGGTAGATTTGTTATATCTCATGTGTGTCAAAATTGCTAATTTTGATTATGTATATTACATCTGTTATATTTTACTAGGAGAAGCCTTGTCTAAATATTTTGTTTCAAAGTCTAGCGGTTATTACTTTGTAGTAAATTTTATTAAGCTTCATTCTGAAGTGCAATCCAACAATCTTTTAGAGAAGGGGGTGTGCCCAATGCATTTCACCTGTTCAATGGCATCAGTTTCATCAGGGCTGTAAGGTTTGTGCTGGGAGTCTCCTTAAATGTGTATTTTAGCTCCTCCCTCTTGTTAAGTCAATTGATCAGACAGCGGCTTTGTTACAGTATGCATCATGGAAGTAGTTAACCTGTAATTTTTCTTGCAGTGTTTTGTTACATTCAATGTTGCTTTTTTTGTATGGCTGGTATATTCTCCCTCCTGCCATCTGTGTTGGTGGCAGGAGGGAGAATATACCAGCCATACAAAAAAAGCAATTTCACATACGAAAGTGGTTAAAAGTTAGAGGTGTCCTGGATATGACCAACGTAAGAGAAAGTTATAGAAAATGCATGAGAGAAGCAAAGAGACAGGAATGTGAAAGAACCACATGAATTCTAAGGGATTTGGAATCTGACATAATGAATAAAAGAAACAAAAAAGATCCAGCAAAATTTCAGGAAGATCCAGAACATAATTTGAGCCTTTTTTTTAGAAGTACTCGGGGAGGAATTACCCCCAGATCGCTCTTTGGAATACACACAGAAAAGAAGTCACACACAAATTGACCTAGAAAGTTCAGAAGAGGAAAGAGAGGATGAAGAAAATTAGATAAACCTAAAGAGAAAATAAAAGAAAAATTGAGAGAAAAAGAAGATGATGGGACTCTAGGCATTTTCAACATCAGCAAACACAAACATAATGGAGGAGAAAATCAGAGTCCTCAAGAAAGGATTGAAGTTTGCTCCATCAAAAAAATTTAATGAATTTCAGACATCCATTGACCTAAACAAATTCACATGAAAACTAACGCTAAAGAATTTTTTTCAGAAACAAAAATACAAAAAGATTGAAGATGCAGAGGAATCTGAGGATAACCATCATACAAAACTCAAGACAAAATCAACATTTTATCCAAGATACATAAAAGCTGCATTAATTGAAACATTCCAAAAAGCAGTGAAAATGGATTTAGAAACACTAGCAAAAAAGAAGATAAACAATAAAGGGACTAAGAATACATTCAACATCATTAAAGGAGAGGAAGAAACATATAAAAATCTGAAGGAAAATAAATAGATCATTATAAAGTCAGTTTACAAAGGAGGAGGAGTAGTCGTCATGGATAGAGACTTCTATAACAAAGTATCACAAAGACTCCTATCTGATCAAGAGACATATTAGTCACTTTCGAATGACCCAACAACAAAATTTCAAATGGAATTTGACCAGTTATTGACAAAAGGAAGACAAAAAGGGGTTCTTAATAAAGACGAATATGAATACATACAACTAAAACATCTAAGACTGCCGGTCTACTTTCTCCCCAAAGTCCACAAAACCAGCAACAACCCCCCAGGTCATACTATAGTCTCGGGAATAGGCTGTCTCACCACAAAACTTTCAGAATACTTGGACACCATACTACAGCCAATAGTGGTTAAACAGGAAAGCTACCTAAAAGACACCGCACAAATACTAGAAATCATAAGTACAACGCAATGGGAAAAGAGCTTTTATTTGGTAATGTTTGATGTATGCTCACTATACACCTGCATTTACCATGACCAAGGATGCAACATGGCAGAATCAATTCTTAAGCCAGACTCTGAAATTCTAGAACAAAACATAGACTTTGTCCCAGACAGTGTACGATTCATTCTCACACATAACCACTTCTGCCATGGCGGCTCCCACTATAGACAGGTTCACAGAACAGCTATGGGGACTACATTTGCTCCTAGCTACATGAACATGTTCATGACAAATTCGGGAACAAAAACATATCTGGCAGGACAACCAATTGAGGGAACTGATATCAATAAGGAGAGGTAATATTGAACAACTGACAAATTTCACCACCATCTGGAATGAACAGTCAATAGATTTCTTTGATCTAACAATATATATTGAAGATGACACCATTCTAACAAAAACATATACCAAGCCAGTAGACTGTCACAGATTTATCCCCCCAATGAGCAACCATCACAAGAACTGGATCAAGAGCATACCAGGGGTACAATTTAAAAAGGTTATGGCACAATTGCTCTAAACTTGAGGTGTTCAAAGAACAGACAACACTTCTAAAAGCCAAATTCCTGCATCAAAAGTAGGAACAAAAAATTGTTAAAACTGCAATAGAAGAAGCAATAAATACAAATATAAGCAATTATTAAAATATAACATAAAAAAAGAAGAAAGAGGCCCTCTTTTATTACACAGTACAATGATTAATACAAGGAAGTAGAAAAGATCATTCACAGGCACTGGCATCTACTGTTGAAAGATGAAACCTTGACGAAGTGCATCTCAACAAAACCAATCTTTGTATATAAAAAGGCATCAAATATTTAAACAGGAGCTGATTAATAGCCATTTATCACCGAAGAAGAAGGAAGGACAAAGCACTTGGCTGAAAGGAAGAAAACCAGACTTCCACTATTGTAACAGATGCAAGGCTTGCACAATTACAAAAAATAGATTATACAAACACAAGAATTCATATCTAACTCAACAGGAAAAAATATTAAATTAAATAAACAATCTCATGTGACACTAAAGGCATCATATATTTTCTATCCTGTCTGTGTGGACTCCAATATGTCAGACAAACTACTAGGAAATTCAATCTCAGGATGGGAGAACATATTAGAAACATTGAAAAGAGTTTTGAAGCCCACAGTTTATCAGATCACTTCAGCAAATTCCATAATGGAGACCCGAGCTATTTATCCTTCCAAGCAATCAAAATAGTGAAAAATCCATGGAGGGGAGGAGACCACATCAAATTGATGTCCAAAGAAGAGACAAGATGGATACACAACATGCAAACTCTAACACCAAGAGGCCTCATCATCGATTTTGAGCTGAACAGCTTCCTGCAAGACTAACATCTGCAGATAGGAAAACAAAATGCTCTCTCAAACATTCCTAATAGGACCAGAACACCTTGGGATCCCTACTTTCATACATCCCTGGATAATGCCCAACTACTTCCAAACTTGGAAGCTAAACAGGGAATGACCTGATAAGTACCAGGATGGGAGACCTCCTGGGAAGATTAGGTGATGTAGCTAAATCCCAGGAATTATGTTCTAAACCCCCTTTGGAGTAATGGGATGAGAAGAAGCATCATGCAGAGGAGATCAGATAGCAAGAACAAATTATACAGAGAAAAAATTGCTGATAACATACAAAAACAACCAAAAAAATAAGGGGATAAATCATTACCCCCCCCCAAAAAAATTTGCTTTACTAACTACAGCCAAAGGAGAAGCAAAAGAAACCTATTGGACCGATTTAACCCTTTGGGGATACATGAACACACAAAAAGCAAAAAAACCCACTACCAATTGAACTTCCTGTAGATACATAAATACACGTCAAACATAAAACACACATGAAACATATCCAATTATTACTAATAGACAATATCTTGTCATACTTATATAAGGCCTAATAGCACTACCATCAATATTACTATGTACATTAAGTATTTTCATATTTTTATTATCTTTCCAAACCTCTCCTTTTTTATCACAATTCAATAGGTTACCATAATACAACATCAACCATTATATATTCACTATTCATCATTACATATTCATCATTCATATATTATGCAAACAAAGATTTATATTTGTCTGTATAAATACTGCAGACATGGGATTCCATGTCCGAGAAGCATATCCTCTCTCTCTTATCCAGCAAGATTTTTAAAAGACTTCATAGGCAGAAGAAATTTTGTTGCCATTAACAACATTGAATGTAACTAAATACTGCAAGAAAAAGTACAGGCTAACTAATTCCACAAATCATTCTGTAACTAGAGATGAGCGGGTTTGGATCTAAGAGATCCGAACCTGCCTGAATTTTGTAGATCCGTGCCAGATCCAAGCCGGCTCAGAGTTTCCCGGCTGACTCGGATCTCTCAGATCGAGGCAAAATCATAGAGATGAAATCTCGTGGCTTGGGAGTTTTCGTCTCTATATATAAGGGACGCGGTGGGTGCCATTTCACTCTGGCTGTGGAGCCTGAATAGGGAGGGTGGGTAGAGTAGGGCTGGGGAGAGGTGCTGTGCTGTCTGCTGTGACCTGGGCTGGTGCTGATCCATTCTGGGCTGGTGCTGTGCTCTCTGCTGCATCCATCTGGGCTGGTGCTGATCCATCTGGGCTGGTGCTGTGCTGTCTGGTGCTTTTGCTGTGCTGTCTGCTGTGTGCTGGGCTGTTGCTAATCCATTCTGGACTGGTGCTGTGCTGTTTGCTGCATCCATCTGGGCTGGTGCTGATCCATTTGGACTGGTGCTGTGCTGTCTGTGCATCCATCTGGGCCCAAGTTCTGGACCCCTCAAAAAATAATATATATATATATATATATATATATATATATACATATATATAAATATATATATATATATATATATATATATTAGTCAATTTATTTTCTGTGTGTGTGAGCATGTTAGGCTTAGCCTCACAATATACAGTAAGTTGCAACCTAGTGCTGCCCGACTCCAGTCGTCATCAATTGGCACTCTGGGCCCAAGTTCTGGAGCTGGAAATTTTTTTTTTGTCTAATAATTGTCTGTGTGTGTTAGGCTTAGCCGCACAAGATCTAGCAAGTCAGCAATGCAACCTAGTGCTGCCCAATTCAAGTCATCATCAATCTGTGCTCTGGGCCCAAGTTCTGGAGCTGGATAAAAACAATTGTCTTTTTTTTGTACATTTTTTTTCTGTGTACACACAACTGCACGTGTGTGAATTTTGTAACCGCACCTTGGCTACACTATTGGTGCTTGTGACACTGTTTCAAGTCCACAGAAAATATGGAGGGCTGTCACATGACAGAAGAGCAAGGCCAAAAACCACTTGCTGTAGCTGCCGCCAGCAGTGCAAGGCCGTCAACTTCCTTGTCTTCTATGAAGGCCCATGCCCCAGGGCTTAAGTCACTCCATCGATATAGTAAACCAACTTTTAGGAGGTGAAACGGAGCAATTGCGCAAGCTATGTTGGACTGGTGGATCAAGCCCTTGATTCACTTCACCAGGATCCCAGAGTCGTAAATTTATTGAAATCTGAAAAATATAATTTGGCGACCATTCTGGATCCTAGGTTTAAGTCTTACCTTGTGAGTTTTTTTCCAATAGACCCAAATCTAAAAATGTGCAAGGAGCTGTTGGTAAAAAATTGTCAGCTGCAGCAGCATGTGAAACGCCATCATCTCCTCCTTCACTTTCTGCAGCTGCCAGGAAAAAACTAAATTTTCCTTACAGAATGACTGCTGGTCATGCATATCGTTCACCAAAAAATTACATCTGGTCGGGCCCGGAGTCCCATACACAAACTGGCTTTGCATTACTTAAGTTGCCCACCCTCCAGTGTGAACACCAAAAGAGTTTTCAGTGCAGCTGGCAACCTTGTCAGTGATCGGCATAGGAGGTTACCTACTCAAAATGTGAAAAGATGATGTTCATTAAAATTAATTATAAATTCCATGAGGAAGACCTTTACCAACAATTACATCAAAAAAATACAGAGGCGTGTATGGTGGATTCCAGGCGGGACAAATTAATATTGTGTGAAGGAGAGGATGTAGACACTGATGGGGACGATGAGGATGATGACAACTTGTAATGTAAAGCCAGTTTATGTATGGGATCATTTTCATTTCATTTTCATCTGAACCCTCTGGCACATTCTCTTCATTTGACCCCACAAATGAAGATGAAGTATTCACTCTTCTCATCATCCTACTCTATTACCTCTCCTCTAGATCCTATACCCTCACAAATCAGTAAAGCTCTGTCTCCTGTGCTCATCCCAACCCTAACTAAAATCTGTAATCTCTCTCTCTACTGGCATCTTTCCATCACTGTTCAAGCATGCAGTGATTACTCCCATTCTGAAAAAAAAACATTTCTGACCCTAACACTCTTTCAAATTACCATCCTATCTCCCAGCTCCCATGACCCTCCAAGCTACTGGAGAGAATTGTCTACACCCGCCTCACATGCTTTCTTAACACCTACAACTTATTGGACCCACCTCAGTCTGGCTTTCATTCCCAGCACTCCACAGAGACAGCACTGACTAAGGTAGTAAATTATCTGGTCACTGCCAAGGCTAAAGGCCATTACTCACTCCTAATTCTTCTAGATCTCTCTGCTGCTTTTGACACTGTTGACCACTCTCTTCTCGTACAAACATTAAAATCCCTAGGTCCCTTAAGGACACAGCTCTTTCTTGGTTCTCTTCCTACCTATTTGATCGCTCTTTTTCTGTTAATTTCATCTTGGATGTCATCTCGCCACCTGAAACTTAATATTTCTAAAACAGAATTAATTATATTTCCACCGGCCAATAACAGTTACCAATCTGATCTCTTTATCACTGTTGATAACTCAACAATCCACCCCACCCCACCCCACAAGCTCACTGCCTTGGTGTAATCCTTGATTCTGAACTGTCCTTTATTCCCCACATTCAATCTGTCTCAAAATCATGTTACATACATCTAAAAAACGTATACAAAATTCGACCATATCTCACACAAATAATGAAATAAATACTGAGTGCTATGTGTATAACTAATAGTAATGTGGCACCTGTGAAAAATAAAAATTGGTTAAAACAATTTTGTTTATAGCTCCTTTTGGAGAATTTTGGTGGATCTCTTCGTGGAGTGGACTAGCATTTCCGCCCGCAAAAGTGGATGTAAACTGTCTCTCCCTACCTTACCCTTCCTGAGACCAACTGCTCCGTCTCCTCCACGTGCGGCGGTTCCGGATGTGGTGATGGTTGGGGAGTCGGAGAGCTGAAGCCTGGCCTTGGCTGTAGCTCTCTGTAGTCTCGTGGCGTCTGGCCACGATCGGCCGCTGGAGATGACATCACTTAAGACAAAACGGGCGGCATGTGCAGCTGACTGTAGATAAATAGTCCAAGGAAAGTCCACGATCTCCACCTGTTACCTCCAACGCGTTTTGTGCGCTTGCGCACTGAGTTCCCGCTCACCGGAGGCTCTGGCTCTGCTGCTCCCCTGGCTGGAATGATGATCGGCTGACACTGGCCTCCCATTTATGGTTACAGGACTTTCTTCGGGCTGCACCCACTCTATGGAATGCTTTACCACACACAATAAGACTTACCTCTAGTCTTCAATCCTTCAAGCGTTCCCTGAAAACTCACCTCTTCAGACAAGCTTATCAGATTCCAGAACTGACCACATAACCTTCATAGCTTCCATGTCTTATTACATCCCCTCTCACAGTCCACACATAACCTCACATATTGTCTTTCTTTCACATACTCCTGACATTTGGCTGACATTCCTGTGTGACTGGATCATGCAGCCCACAAAGAAACTCTACATTCTGGCCGGACCAAATTGCAATATATAGCACCTATCCTTGTGTATCAATGCCTATTTCTGTATAGATTGTAAACTTGCAAGCAGTGCCCTCTTACCTCTATGTCTGTCTGTTATTACCCTATTTTGTTCTATAAATGGTTCCAATTGTAAAGCGCAACAGAATATGCTGCCCTATATAAGAAACTGTTAATAAATAAATAAAATTCCCTGTCCATTGCACATTAGCAGCTTGTTTCATGGGGGCCCAAACAAACCAATTATTTTCAGCCACAATTGGCAGTCCTTGATTGGTTTGTTAAACTGTCCGGTTTCATGTACAACATAAGGGTGGGTGGGAGGGCCCAAGGACTATTCCATCTTGCACCTTTTTCCTTTCCATTATGTGCTGGTTGGGGCATTGCTGCCTGACATTTTAAATTAATGTTATGGTTGGTTTAGGAACCAATTATTATTTTTAAATAAATTAATTATCAATTTTACAGCCAGGGGATGTACCAATGAATTTCTTTTTATTAATTGTTCAGCCAGGGGCTGCACCCAATTAATTGTTTTTAATTAATTTATTATCAATTTTTACAGCCAGGGGCTGCACCAACTATCAACTATAAATTCTTCTATCCTCATCTTTGCACAGTCCTCAACTCTATTAAGAAATATATCAATCAGTTTTGAGCTAGCAAGCTGGATGCAACTTTTTGGCCCTTTAACTAGATTAAAAAAATCAATATTGTGAGCTGTGAGGTAATCAAAAGTGACTGGAAATGAGTGGAAATCAATGTTATTATGATTATTAATACTGCAGGAACAAAAAAGGCCCATTTTATGTGATTTTAGCTGTTATTTTTACTTTTTAAGAAAAAATCCAGATCCAAAATCAAAAACATGAAAACAAAATACAGAGGTGAGGTTTTGGCAAAACCAATCCAGATCCAAAACCAGGGGAGATCCAGATCCAAAACCAAAACAAGGGGGTTGGCACACATCTCTAACTATAACGAAACATGCTGTCTGATCAATTGACTTAACAAGAGGGAGGAGCTAAAACACACATTTAAGGAGACTCCCAGCACACACCTTACAGCCTTGACAAAGCCCAATGCCATTGGACGGGTGAAACAAATTGGCCACACCCCCTTCTCTTCAGTGTACTGGGATTACACGAATGGTGAGTAAGAGAGTGAACACTCACCACCAGACACCGCTTCAAACAAACTGCTTACCCGGAGGAACCATCAAGACGCAAGACACATCAAGCATCTAGAAGAGGTAAGCTGCAACACCACAAAGCAGGATCCCGGCACCAGAAGTGAGGGAAAAACACTTTGATAGACAATATAGACTGCGAGGATAATAACACATGCCTAACAAGCTGAACATTTAAAAGGACATTAACCACACGTAGGAGGACTCTTTTTATCATCAAGCCTTCTTTTAAGTAGGTGCGCCCACCAAATTGTTTAATTCACCCTTTTGTGTTCCATTTTACCTCTTAATTTTTAAACTTGGATATTTTTTCTTTAACCTTCTCAGTTTTTACCAGGACTTTGTTTCTTTTGATAAATATTTTGTGGAGCTGGATTATTTATATATATTTTTATACAAGGTCATAAATTATCCTCAATAAATTGTTTACATGCTTGTTATTTAGTTTGATATATATTTAACCACCTCAATTAATATATTCTTCATATATTTTTGCTTATTATATTGCTGACTTTCAGTTTCTTATATTATCCCATAATAAATGACATCTTTTTATTATAGTACATTTGTTTCCATACTCCTCTTTGCGCCACTCAAACATGTATTCTTGTAAATATTATTTGGATGGTATAGGAAAGACCATCAATATTTTAAGGCAGCGCATGGGTATTTATAAAGAACACACCAGAACATTCATACCATTTTCCCACCACCATACCATAGGCATAAGGGACAAAGAAAAGGAGCGCAGTAGACCACACAAATACCCTATATTTCAAACTATTAATAAAATCGTGTTGATCTATTTGCTGTCAGTGTCCAATCACTTTTGTCTACTGTACATACTGTAGTGTAACTTCACAGTGTGCACAGTGAAAATAATAGTCAGTGGTCATGCCATTGATATTCACAGTTCATCAGTTCATGAGTCAAAAATAGCACTCACAGACATTTTCCACTACTATTTTGGGTGCTGCTGGGACTCTTATTTATGGATGCCTTGTATGAACTTACAGTACACCCCTGCTGATAACTATCACTATTCCATCAACCCCTGTCTTTATATATAGGGAATTTAATAAATATGAGATTATTCCTTATGGTTTTGACTCTGTCACATTTACTGACCTCCCTGAAACAGTCAGGCCAGTATTTTTTTCAATAAAAAAGCAAACTCACAAATTAACCCTTCCAGGATTCAAACACTTCTTGCTGTTAAGTGCATGTACCCAGTATAATTAGTTTATTTCAACATTCATTACATGCAAATAATAATAATAATAATAATAATAATAATAATAATAATAATAATAATAATAATAATTTGGTTTTAAATTAAAAATACATATTTTGGAAGCCATAAATATAAAGTTTAGTTATTAACATTTACAGAAAAATAGACATACTTCAAATGTTATGGTACATACTGTAGTATTCTCCATGACAGATGTATTTAAGTCATTTCTGCCCCCATAATGATGTATCTTAAAATTCTGAATGCATAAATGATTTTCCTGACTTCTTTTCCATACACGGCTACAGTTTTTATTAGATGCTCAGATAAAGGTTTTCCATTTCCTGAGCTTCTGATAAAGAAGAAATTATTCTTAATAATGTGGCAAGTGAGATTACAAGGATAGTTTGTTGGAATGGAAATACAGAAAGTTTCTATTTCTATCCCTCCTAGAAATGTATAACCCTTGATAATAAGAATCTAGGAATAATTACAGCTTACGGTATAAATCGTTGCTTCCCTTGCTTGATGCGACTCTCTGATATTGCCACATTCTTTTTGAGGTTAGTAACAGAAGGCAGAACAGCAATATCCTTTAACATACAATATGCACAAAAAATGAAAAGGTGCAATATTAATACTGGCCTATAAAATAAGTTTAATGTGAGCTAAACAACAAACTGTTTTGTTATGGACATTTTCTACACTCCATTCAAATCACTTAAGCACTTATGAGAATGGTGTGTTAAGATGAATGCCCACATACAGTGCATCAGACTTTTCCTTTTTTTTGTCTCTCGCTTAGAAAAAGATCATAATCTTCTGTTGAGATCCCACAGTGGGAATAAATGTATTTTTATATAGCAAGCGTTAGCAGCAGGAAAATGTACAAGTATAAAAAAGGAGTTAGATCTGAAGAAAAGAAAATTGCTTCAGGCAACATAGCTAGATTGAATATTTAACATGCATGATATCATTTTGCTAGATCAGCACATCCATCTTATACAGTATTTGCACAGCTTGGGGTATGTTTAGTAAATGTATTAATGGCATGCTATGTTCATCATCTTATCAGCCAGTTTAATTATTCTAAACAACATGGTTGGATTGAATGACTGCAGGGTTTCTGCAGGATGTAGTTTAAGTACAGGCTGTTGGGATGCCATCACTCTGAATGCCGATGCCGGAATCTCAACACCAGTCATTATTCAGACACCAGCATCCTGACCACTGGCATTCTGAGAGTAAGAAGCAGGGCTAGAGGGAGGGTTAGGCATTAGGGTTAGGCACCAAGAGGAGGGTTAAGGTTAGGCACTAGGGGGGCAGGGTTAGGTTTAGGCTGTGGGGGGAGGTTAGTTTTAGGCTAGCGAGTTGAGTGTAATGTTTAGGCTGCGGAGAGGGTTAGATTTAGGGGTAGGATAGTTACTGACAGGTGTCTATATCTTAACCCTGTCAAGATGCCAGAATTCTGACCACTGGGATCTCGAGTGCAAGCATCCTTTATCAAACCCGGATTCCACTTGGCCATTGAGACTTGGTACCAATGTTACCAATGAGGCTTAGAGATCATCATCATTGAGGATACTTCATCTCATTGATGAGACTTCAACTCACTTTTGTTTATTGGTGAATCTAGACAAGTGTGTTTTAATCCCTAATTGATGTATAAATCAGTTATTCATGTTGTAAGTGATAAAGAGCTCATTTCAAATACTGAAATGCCAAGTTTGTCAGTCAGTTCCAGAGAGCCGGTCAGACATTGATGTAATAGACTTTCCAGAGTGAAGATTCTATTCTGAAGTACAGATTCCATGTCGTAGCATATTTAAACTGCATCATATACCAGGAACATAGGTACAAATACAAATGATTTCACTCCAGTAATAAAATTCTCAGGTATGTGTCTGTGAAGCTTTGGGATTTTGGAGGGTACAGCTGAGAACACAAAGTGTGTGACTTTGGTAGCATGCCACAAGGTACACAGATGTATTGGTACTGTTTGCACATTGTGTAGCATGCAATAAGGTACACAGGGGTGTTGGTACTGGTTGAGCAGTGTGCAACATGCCACAAAATACACGGATGCGTTGGCACTGTTTGTGCAGCACATAGCATGCAATATGGTACACAGGGGTGTTGGTACTGGTTTAGCAGTGTGTAGCAAGCAAAATGTACATGGATGTGTTGGGACTGTTTGTATAACGTGCATAGCTCATAGCGTGCATTAAGGTACACAGTGTTGGCACTGTTTTAACAGTACATGGCACTTAATAGGGTATACAGAGGTGTTAGCACTGTTTGGAGAGCACCTAGCATGTAACAAGATACACGTATGTGCTGGCACAGTGAGAAGAGCGCATAGCATGTAATGAGAGGTATGGAAGTGTTGCACTGTGGTAACAGTGCAACATGCAATGAGATGCAATAATCCTGGAGCTCAAAACAGTCAGCAAGTGTATCAGAGTACACATACAGAGATGATAAATGAAAACAGGTGGTATTGTCACAACCAAATGCCCTAATGTGGAGTCTAAGAACCCACTGGACCTCCACAGGAATCCCCACAAGAGGATATGGACTTTACTTAGTGAGGGCCTAGGTCACAGCCCAGGGAATTGGTTCCCATCATGAAAACCAGGACTGCTGGTGCTGACAGCGTCATACTACTTTTTTAACACCAACAAATAGCCAACAGATTTGCAGAAGTCACAAAGTCATATTTGAATCAAAATTTATAATGGAATGAAGATAAAACAATATTTTGATATGCTATAGAATAAGAATTGGATTGGCAAAAGTTGTGAATATGATGGGGTCTATTGTCCCAGTTGCTCCAAGGCCACAGAGATGGCAGCCATGTAATGTAATATTGAATATTTATGTACTTAGTATATTTATCTGTGTAAGAAAACAGATTCACGACACACTAATTCCCCCTCCAAGCAAAAAGAACATATATTGTCAGCATGACCAGTGTTTTTATTTCAGCAATCTGCCAACAACAAGTGTTGGATCACTGGTGGGTGAAAGTAGCCCAAAAGGCATTTCATATTTTCATATACAGGAGTCCAATGCTGGCAATATTTATCATTGGTATTAAGATATAAAGTTTTAAAACAATATATTTTCCTTTCTTCCCTTATGACAGCTTCACCTTAAAAAATACGATTGGAGTCAAAACGCATTTTTGTGGCAGTGTGGGGATTACATCCTTAACCCAGCTTCCCATCACAGAGTTAGGCAGTGAGAATACCCAGGTTTTTACACTTTCCTATGGTGCTTGTGATGTGAACAACGTTTACATTTCTGGTATGAACAATTGGCTTAATTTATGTTATTGTTTATTTTGTTTGAATAAAACTTTGGCATACTACTCTATGAGAACTTTCTCTTTTTGATGCTGATTATGTTTGGAGACCCTCATGGAATCCATAAGAGGGAATAAAGAAACCATTATATTCAAGGCACAAGCAGAGATTATGTAGGCATTCATGTGAGCAATATTTTCCATACAATATACACATGGGGGTCATGGTTTAACAAGTTGGGCTTCCTTACACTGGGTGTGTGGATGGTAGTCACTAGCTCTAATAGGAACCAAATATACAGTACCTTTATATGTGTCAAGATCATTATGATGAATTTAGCATACAAGTGAGCAGTGTGCATCATCTTTACCTCCACATGTTTCTCATTACTGCCAGCACTCATTATCAGGTATGGTTACATTTTAGAGGTTACATCTACTGAATA
The DNA here is from genome assembly GCA_031769625.1 of Taudactylus pleione. Lineage (NCBI taxonomy): Eukaryota > Metazoa > Chordata > Amphibia > Anura > Myobatrachidae > Taudactylus > Taudactylus pleione. The sequence goes on along the minus strand of JAUIMM010000210.1, from coordinate 3,644,133 downwards.
ATTTATCAGTACTACACTATATATTTTTGTTTTTATGGCACAAATTTGGAAGATATTCCAAAGAGGTTTTGAAGAAACTAAGAAAATCTCATGCTGCATTGATTCAACATGTATAAAGATCCAGTTTCTAAAATAAGTATTGGACGTTAATACCACTTATATTAATCTTAATCTTACAGTGGGGCACACAATCTCCATTTTCTATTTATCTATATCATCTTCACATGAGTGTGGTGTCATAGACTTTATCAGAATTACACCATTATATATCTTATGGAGGAAACTACTGAAGGAGACTTGTAAAGAAAGATAAAACTTAAAAGTATGAATGAACTATACGTTGGGAAAATTCTTAACATATATGTAATTTTTTTTGTATAACATACATTATGTGCCAATTAGTGCTAACCAAATGTTTGTACTAATAATAGCAATGATAGAAGCATTTTCAGCATCAATGAAAATCATTATTTTTTTTAACAGTGGAATGAATTTTCAATCAGCACCATCAATGTATCTTACCTATGGTAACATGTCTCCCTTGCAAATCTGTATGTCTCTCTGTCTATCTATTATAGTAGTACAGAACTGGGGATTGGATTGTTGGGTTGCATTGATGATTCACAGGTCCACAATTGTAAGAGTCACATCTGAGGCAGCTTTACAGCCTAATTCTATTTTATATGGACTAGTGTTAAGAATATGTGGAGTCCCCATATGACATATAAGAAAATACATTTTGCTTTATATTTATGTGGTTGCATTAGTCAGTTATTTTTTTTATTTAGTCTATTCAGCCTTTTTTCCTGAATACAAAAATTAAAAGTCTTATTTATTAATAAATGCTATTAATAGAAGGTCATATCAGTGCTAAAACATATATATATATATATATATATATATACAAATGCAGTTGGGTAACTAAGGAAATAAAAGTAAAACTGTAATTCTAACTACAACATTGGGGAAACTTAAAAATGTGCCTTGTGACAAAGTGGTCACTTAAAAACTCATAGGAACAAAGACCATTTTATCAGTGTACTTAACTTATTGAATATTTGTCTGCCTAATAAATGTTGACAGTGAATATTTCTGGTGAACACTGGACAATGTGATTGTAGGTTAGGGCTGGAGCTGGCACTTAAATTAAAACTGTAGCTTTAAAACATAAGCTCCTCACCCCTGCATTCCCACAAACCCAGTGTTATTTAAGTGCTTCAAGGAGTAGGGCACGTTTTTGAAGGGCTGCTATGCAACTCATTATTGTACCTTAGGTTTGTCTTTTTAGTCGTAATTTTATTTTCAGTTCAGTTAGGCAACTGAATATTCTGTTGGGTAGGGATGTTCTCCTCTGGACATAACTTATTATTCCCCACCAGGCGGGAAAGTATTTTTCTGCTGATGGCCTTCCCTAATGGCGGGTTATGCATTTCCAAGTTTTTGCACTTCCTTTGAGGTGGTGCGTCCTTGGCAGATCATTCTGACACATGCCGACTCTTCTTCGGCAGGGGTTTGATTTATGGGGCAATTTTCTAGTAACACTTGCTATTCGGGGACATGACTCCAAGGAAGCTTTGGGTCTAATGGAGTGTCTCTCTCTCTTTTTCTATCCAGTTCGCTTTCAAGTTGTAGGCCAGTTGCTTCGGTTTAGAGACCATTGAGGGAAGTATTCAGACAGCTGGCTACTTAAGCATCATTTGCTATGGTTCCATTGTGGACCTTGGAGGTCCACCACCAAGTCATTGTTTATTGTTCTTTAACATTCCTTTCCCCCAAGAAGCAGCAAACATGGTGTCATTGGGCCATGTTATCATTCCACCACTTTCTGGTGGCATGTTTTTACTCCAGTTCCACTGCAGGAATGGACACTGTGGTTCTATCTCCTTCCAAATTTGACTGCTGCATGGCTTATTCTGGCCGATCTTGTCTCTTTGTGCCTTGAGTACCAGGAAGTGGGTAGTTCAGTCCTCACGACCTCTCCCCATTCAGGGATCCAAAGCATAGAGGCTAAAATTTTCTCATTAACCATCTGGAACGTGTATCTCTGGATTCCATTTTGGGCAGGTCATCCCTCTTCGTCAGTGAGCAATCAACTCTGTTCCCTACCTGTTCTGGGCCCTTCTGTTTGGGGAAGCCCCAGCTCCATGTGTTTGCAGCATAATAAGGTCAGTGCTGCCGTGCATATTGCGCACAGAAGGTATAACAATTTGTCTTTTTTTGGCAGTTCTGCTTGTGGCAGATGATTCGGTTTCACCATTTCGGACCTCCTAGGTTTCTTTACTCAAGTACTTTTACATCAATGTGGCATCCTGACCTTTGCAAGGTCTCCGTTGCTTCTTTGTCTGCGCTTTCATATGGGGGTGGCCTTTGACACCTCTCTCCAGCTGTGTTTTTCTTTTCACAGACAGTGAATTGACCGTATTGAATTTACTACTGAATTAGATCACAACAGTTCGTTTAGTGTCTTGTCCGTTGACCTGGTGGTACATTTGATGGTTTTCCAGGATGGTCTCCACTAAGGGGCCATTCAGTGAACCAGGTTCCACTCAATGGATTTCCAGCGGGTGATTCTACAGACTTGGAAGGGCTGTTCAGCATCTCTCTCATCTCTGATTCTTGTTCTGTATGCTATCACTTGTCACTCTCCATCAGTGGATGGTTTCCCTTGTTTTCACCACCAGGTCCATTCCTTGGATCCCTCTGGATTGGCACATTGTGTCCACAGACTCGAGTCTCCTGGGCTGAGGTGCCATGGACATGCTGTTTGGCTCCAATGCCTTGGGTCTCTGTCCACAGTGGTTTGGCTGCTCGATGGGCTTGAGCTCCAAGCCATCCCAGGCTTTCTTGGGGACACTGTCCATCCTCGCAGGCCGGACAAAGTCAGTTGGACAATGCCCTGGCATTGGCATATGTACATCTTCTGGCAGGCACAAGAGTGTGGCAGCAATGGTGGAGGCACCCTGAAGTCTTTCCAGGGTGTACACTTTTGTTCAGACTCTCTCAGCGGTGGTCATAATGGCTGTGGGAATTTGGACAGCGTACTTCCTCGGCAGAACCACATTTCTCCAATCGCAGGAGTCTCTCCTTCCAATAAATTTTCTACTGTACGTTCAATGTCTTGACTGTTCCGTGGAAGTTTTCATCTGGAGATCTGTTTCTGCTGACCCCATTGTTTCCTCATTGTCTCCAGGAGCATTGAGGCTTCCCATGTGAGGGTGATCCTAGTGGTTCCAGGCTGGCTATGCTGGACATGATATACAGAAGTTCTTCCAAGGTTGGTGGGTCTGGGGTGGCATCTTCCACTATTTCCAGACCTGCTGCAACAAGGCCCGTTGCTACTAGGGCACTTTCCTTGACTGATTTTCATGCCCGGATTTGGGTGACAGAGAGAGAAAGCAGCAGGTTTTTCTCTCTCGGTGGTCTGTACTGTGCTGCGAGCCCAGACACAATTTCCAACTAGCGCTTGCCTCAGAGTTTGGAACCTCTACATTTTGTGGTGTAATCATTACAGGTTTTTGCCTTTCTCCTGTTTTCTTGGCTTTCCTTCTGAGGGGTTTGGAGGCCAGTTGACTACTTCATTTTATGACTATACAGGCTGCGGCCCTGTCACTCTCTTGCCAGGAGCATTGGCTTTTATTCCAAGGGTCCAAACCTGTGTTTACAAGGTGGCCTGCATAATCAGCCACTGGTTTGTCTGCAGGTGCTGCTGTGGATTTTCAATCTAGTCCTCTTGGCTTGCACACATGCTCCATTGGAATCATTGCATTCAATGGATCTTAGTTGCTTGGAAGTTTGCCTTCTTTATTGCAATTGCCTTCCCTCTGCATAGTTCCGTATTTAGGGTTGACAAGCCGCCTTGCTCATCTTCTATGAAGATTGTGTGGTTTTCTGTACATGTTTTACATTCCAGGCAAGACTTTGTTTTGGCCTTGTACTTAAACCAGGATATTGTCCTTCCAGTTCTTCTTCCTCCTTTGGTGAATTCCTGGGACTGGGATGATCTGGCTCTGCTAGTTGGGCTGAGCTCTGCATATTTCCTGGGACACATCTTCTTTGGTACACTGCACTGTTCTCTGCATGCTCTTTATGATGCAGAGGACTTTGGTTGGCTGGCTACTCAGCATACCCTTAAATGTTGGATCTGCTCGGTCATCACTCACGCCTATTCTGTTGTGGGGTGTCTGCCACCAGACCAGGTGTCAGTGCCTTCTTTCTAGGGTGGCAGTGATCTAATGGGCAGTGCAATGCAGGACTTTAGCAGCACAGGTCAGTTGTGCAGCTATCTGGTCCCATGTCTACACATTTGCTAATTTTTACCTTTTCAGGTTTTTACGCCTCCGGCGGTGCCCACTTTGGGCATTCTGTTCTCCGGTCTCCTGGGGGCGGCTTTTGAACGTCCCATTGTCCAGTGTTTCCCAACCTTACTGCAAGAGAAAATATGATTTTTGGTTAATTTACTGTTGAATCCTTTTCTCTTAAGCAGGGTGGGGAATACTGCGATCCCTCCCTCTCGCTTAGTCATGCAAGTTGTTTGGTTTTTGACTGGTCTTTTCCCTACTGGTTTGTTTGGTTGCTCTAACAGTTTCATGAGGGTCTTGCTTCTCCTATCCTGACTCTTTTAAAGAAGTACTGGAATTGTGGGATTGCAGGGAGAAGAGCTTAGGTCTACAAGCTACAATTTTGATTTGAGTGCCAGCTCCAACCACAACTTACAATCTCATTGTCCAGTGTTCCGAAGCCTGCTTAAGAGAAAAGGATTCAACAGTAAGTTGACCAAAAATCCTATTTTTGCATTGATGACATTAATGCTTTTTCAAACAAGAGACCAAGGGGGAAATTTATTAAGCATTGATATTGTAATTTCAACATGATTGTGGAGTTTTCTAGTAGGAATTACATCCCAGTGATCTACTAAGCTCAATACCTTAGCAAACATGCAGATAAACAACACAACCCTTCACAACAGAAATCACTGCCCCGATTATATCTTTTTGAATTTAAACCACCAGTTTTAATGAATCTGCTGCCAAACTCACCACCAAAAATGCTCCCCAAAATTAGTTGCCTCTGTGAGATATTTTGAGTAAAGAGCTACATATATGTAGCCAGCACAGTTATATCCATGCTCTGGGATGTGGAGAATAGGGATTTGGGCTTGTTCTTCCTAGGAAGGGACAATCTGAGGCAGATGACGGCAAAGCAGGATTTGAGTCGGGTGGGGTTTCCTGTGGATTGTGAAACCACAGCCTAAATAAATACAGTATAAATACAGTAACACCAACAATTTCTGAATATGTAAAAATATGATATATCGATTTGTACAGTGTTGAGTTTAAAAATTGCACTTTAGCTGCTATTTTCCTGCGATATTGCCTTAAATAAATGCAGCTCTTTCAAAACCATCCAAAAACATACTATCAAATTCCAGATTACATATACTAGGTCAATCTAAATTATATCTATGCCATCTTAGTGATTAAGTCAAGATAGCTAACACATAGGGCATGTTTATTATTAATCGTCATTGCAATGCGATTTGAATGGAATAGTTCTACTACAAATCACAATGCTAAACACTAGAATGTATCAGTTTGCTGGACAAAAGTTGTGTAAAAGATTTGTCCTACCAGATAACCCCTTGATGCGGAGGTAGGCCCGGGTAGATATGAACAGATCCCTTACTCATTTATAAAACAGAGGTAAGCCCTGGCTAATGCCATCTGAAGATGACAGTTTTAAAGTGCTGCCTCCAGGAAAAAACTAATTACAATTTACGTTTGGTAAATTCTGAATCATCACATTTTGGATTACAGGTTTGGGAAATATGATCAGTTACCTTTTAGAGTGCATTTTTAGTGGTGTGGATGAGTTTTTGTGAAATATCCTCCAAAAGCACAGTAATAATTTCTAGAGATACTTAATGTAATGATACTTTATATGATTACATGATCCAAATATTGACCATTCACGTTATGAGTATAGGATAAAGCAAAAATAGAAGAGAGGGGCCAGCCTCGTACATTGTTTTTTTTAAAGTGCTAAAAAAACACTTGCATATGTAAAACATAAAACAATGCATGTATCCAATGCACAAGCCATGCCTTGACTAATGGGGCCTATCCATTAGCAGATAAGTTGAACGATAGAATGATATATCGTTCAATCATTGAATTTATCTGCTAATGGATAGGCCCTGAATGATGACAGATGCGCACTCCCGTGGCTGATAAATTGAATCTTTCATCTCTCCAACATGTTGGTCAATTATCACATATAGCTGCCAGATATTAGAAATATCTGGCAGTTTATATGCAGTGAATGAAGAATGACGAAATATATTAGCAGCAGCTACAGAGTGCTGCAGAGGAAAAAAATCCACTCCCTGAATGATGTCATGCGATATCGTTCATCATTCGCCATTTGCCAAAATCTGTCATGTACATTGCAGCCTTCGGAATTTTCAAGGGATATCTTTTGTCTTTCATCACTCAGAAATAAATCTGCTAATGGATAGGCCCCTTAAGATCTCAAGATTGAGATGCATTGGAAGATGAGAGTTCAGGGTAAATTTACTAAGAATCAAGTTTGGTTGAGATTGCAATCTCGGGTGAGTTTAGGCATTTTTTTCAACTCACAAATTGACTAAAGATAAACTCGGTAGAGATTTTTCTATTTACACTGAAAACTTGGGTGAAATTGCAAACTCGAATAAACTCACCATCGGTCAACTGGAAACTACTTTCAATGAAAAAGGTACAACTCAGGAATTTACCAAGAATCACAATTACAATCACGGGTGTAATTGTAGCAAACTCTCAGCTAAATAGAAGTTTCAAATAGAACTCTACTGAGCTGTGAGTTTTGCTGAAACATACACAGATCAGTGTGTATGTTTCTGCATGTAAACTAACAAAAGTGTTAATTTTTCCCCAAAAAAATGCTATAGGGTTCCCCCCAAAATAAGTATAACCAGCCCTGGGCTGCTCAGCCACTCTTGGTTCCTAAAAATGTGGGGAGAAAACGAGTAGGGTTACCCTGTATTTTAGGAACCATCACTGGGCTGCTGAGCCAGTCCTGGTTTTAAAAATAGGGGGGAAACTTGCGCAGGGGTCCCCTTAATTTTAAAACCAGCAATGGGCACAAATCCCGGTTTGGTTTAATGCCACAGCCAGGGGACCCTATCACCAGGTCTCTCCAACCAAAGCATAATCATCCCAAGCCAGTCATCCCAAGCCAGGGATCTCAGGGGAGGTGGGGACCCACCAATATAGAGGTACCCCCTCTCCAGAGCAACCAAGACTTATGCTGAAGCCCGGGGCTCTTCCCCACTCTCCTGAGCTGTGGGTACCGGGTAATAGAAGTGAAAATATATATAAACTATTGTTTATTACCATGGAACTACAGGTGCCAGCATGCCTGACCTTTGGCACTTGTGGAACTACAAGTGCCAGCCGGCAGCCGGCACCCGTAGCCCCGCTGTAAAAAAAAGTAAAAAAATCACACACCATAGATTGTACAATTTTATTGCACACCTACCACACTCACACATATTTGCCTGCTGCCAGCTGCTATGTCCCCTTTTCCAAGAAGAATTCCAATGGCTTACCTGTTGAAAAAAAGCCAATACTCACCTCTGTCCTGGTATAGATTTGGTCCTCTTCTCCATGTAGCATCCAATGGGTCTTGGCAAAACAAAAAAATTACTGTCCCATTCCAGCTTGGACAAGCATAGGTAAGTGTGTTATTACATATACCTATACTATGTGGAATGACAGAAGACATGACTCTTCTGAAAGTCACATGGCACGCCAGCCAATCAGAGGCCGCTCTACATGTAGTGGACACTAATTGGCTGTGACCCACGTGCCTGTCACTCAACAGCATATGAGTCACTGCCAATCGTCATTATTTTTAAATATTTAACCCCTTTTTTACAGCTAAAACACACAGACCATTGGAAAACTCAATCTCAGCTAAACACACTTCTTGATAAATTTAAGAGTTTCAGAAACCTCAAATCACCCAAATTGAGTTTGGAAAAAAAATAGATCAGACACGATTCTTTGTTAATTTACCCCTTCATCTCCACATAGAGAACAGGTCTCCCACCTGCATCCACAATTATCAAATTCTCTAAAGACTTTGAGCTGTGTTACACATATCAGTCAATTTAACATGCAGTATACTAGCTTTGAATCTAATACGGAGAAAAGTGATTTAAATACATGCTACTAAGAGAACATACATATTAAAAAGTAAGGAACTATGATATGCCTATACATTAGTATGACAAATCACATCCCACCAACTTGTCTCTTGGGGATTGGGTACATGATCGTCTGCGTTGGGATGGTGACTACATCCTGTCTTTTGGACATAATAAAATTTTGTCTGTTCTCATAACTAGTCAGTCTGTCCAATCCACTTACAGTATCTGCAGGATTCCTGATACTTACAGTTGCTTCACTGAAAGTCAGTGCTTTTCTGTACTAATTCCGTGAAGTTATCTAAATGTTTTGGGAAAGTTATCATTTGGTAATCATCAAGATGGTGACCTAGAAGATCTACAGATAAGCTTTTCTGCTCTGATTATCTGGTACAGTGATAATCACTTGTTCCGTGCAGCGCAGCTGTTAATGAACTTACATCACCATATGGACAGCTCTTTTAATTTTTTGTATTCAAATGTATTACCTGAGAGATAACAAATGGGTTTAGAAGGTTGCCATCCTGATGTGAAGCACTCTACTTTCTGTGATTATTTAAATGCATTGTATTATTCAACTATCATCAAATTAATAGCACAATATATAAATTAGTCATTACCATGCTTTCAAAAAGTGATTTTCTTTTGCTATTGGATAATGTTTTTAAAAGCTTTTGGACATACAGTAATGCAATATACATTGTCATTTGAAAAGTCTGTGTGCATGGACTGAGACCTACTGTACCTGTATCTCTTTTTACAATAATGAAATAATTCTTAATCTATATTGAGCTATAAACTGGCATGTTTCCATGTGGCACAACGGGAGCAAGGGCACATACTGCAGAACAGACAAACCAGAAGAGGATACCCTGAAGTATCAGAAGAGGGTAAGTGTAGGGAGAGAGGAGTAGAGGGACAGGGTTAGGGAGGAGCCAAACATGGCATTCAGCAGGTCCAAAACTAATAGTAATTTTTAATTAATTAACACCAAAACAATGACATGACATTTTAAGCAATTTTAAACAGCATATGGTCACTGCTGCTGGTAGAAAATATACTAAGGTTCATTTTACTAACATAAACCGTTTGGAAGAACAGTATATTTAATTTTGCACATAAAGACCTATTTTTCAGACTATTGCATACATAGGCATATTTTACTTTTCTACATTTTGGAATCTGGTAAGTGAGCTGGCTACAAATGAAATTTCATTTGAATACATGCCAGTAATAAAACATACTTACTAAAAGTAAAAAACTTTAATTGCTGGTACTTATCTTTAGTAAAATTAAGTGTTTTTATACCAATTCTGTGATTTAAAGAGTTTATAAAAGTTATCATTTGGAGTCTGCAAGATTGTAACTTATATTATCTTCAGATAATCTTTTCTACTCTGATTATCTGGTACAGGGATAATCATTTTAGTGAAGCATACATAGGCATATCAATTTTATCTACCTTTGGACAGCCCCTCCAGGAGATCACTTAAGGGGAGCAGAGCCAGCTCCAGGTCTACTAAATACACACACTTTCCCCCTTTGGAAAAAAAACACACATTGTCCCCCATGGGAAAAAAACACAAAGGCCTCCAAGGGGAAAAACTCACACATATGCCTCCACAGAAAAAAATAAACAGTTCTACTCCGATTCTTACCTAAACCAGGCAGAGACTTAGAACTCATAGGCTCATAACGCCCTATTTCACTATTGAACTTTGATTATAAATTACTGATGAACATCTTAGTGAAGTGCTTCAAATGACTCTTGCCTATCATTATTCATAGAAATCAGACTCCATTTATATCAGCAATATTTGCAAGGTGTTGACTGAAGCTCAGTGGTTGGAGTCCTCAGGGGATCCAAATATGCAGCTACTTTTTTACTAGTCTCTTAGGATCAGTTATATTAATCAATTTTCCATTTTGGTTTATCTGATTACTTTATTGCTGTACTACAAACTTTATACACCTCTCCCTAAACTCAGGTCTTAAGTAATGGCTATTTATATGATCAATTCTTAATTCATAGGGGAAACCACCAAGGTTGTCTATTTTCCCCTCTCATATTTGCAAAAGCTATTGAGCCTCTTGTAATAGCGCTGCACAACATTTCACAGCATCAAGCTACTGTAGGCTTGGTAGGCTTGGTGGAAACATAGTTAGCACTTTTTGCTGGTGACATGATTTATCTGGTTTCTGACCCAGCTACTTCGGTTCCAGGACTGATTCAGATTATTTCTACTTTTGAATCTTTTGCAGTTTCTAAAATATATTCTGATAAATTGGAGATACTTACCCTTACTACCAAGTGTACCCCATAATCTATAGCCCCAGTTATTTCCCAATTTAGGGCCATATTCAATTTGAGGCAAAAAGTCAGTTTTCGCGTGTTTTTGGCGTAAACTTTTCGCTGATTACGTCATTTTCGCCTGTTTGGCTTTTACCTCGTATTCATTTTGAAAGACTTTCCGCCTAGGCGGAAAGTCAATGCAATGTAATAGGCGGAAAAGTTTCGCCTATGAATGGGAGGCAGAAAAAAGTGCAGAATTGGGGTTTTGGGGTGCAACGTTGCGGGAACCCCTGTGCAGCCTTCAGATAGTCCCCCAAAGGTAAACTGTGTCAAAAATTTTTTTAAAAACACTTAAGGACACCCCAAAAAATGACTTTAAAAAAGGTGGATAGGTTGAGGTACAAAATTAAAATCTAGTGAACTTGACTCTAGGGGGGGTCCCCAAGTATGCCCCTGATGTTTTTTTGATTGCAGGTGCTTGCGACATTTTTCACAATTTTTTCAACTTCACTTTAGCAACTTTTAAATATACTGACCCCCATTTTCAAGTACCCCAAATTTGCTGCGATAACTTATTTTCTGGAAAAAATCTCCTAAATACTATTCTGCATCACGTATACAAAAACGGTATTTAGCAGCTATTGAGCCCATTTAAAAACACCACATACCTTCAGCAAGCCAAATTGGGGGGTACCATAGGGAACCCCCATGTCAGAACATCTTTTGGGGGGTGTCAGGCTGATTTCCCCAAAACTGACAGTACTTTCCGCCTGTTCTAGTTTAGCCGGGTCCCTTTTTCACGTACTTCCATATTGAATACGGAGTGAAGCCAGCACAGCCGCGATACTTTTCTGCCTACAAAACAGGCGAAGTAGGCGGAAAGTCTGAGTACCGAAAAAGTATCGCGGATCGGCTCAAATTGAATACGGCTCCTAATGTCTCATCTTAAATACTTAGGGATACATATTCCCTCCAGATTGGGGGTTAATTTTACTCCTTTGTTGCATAATATTACCAAATTGTTGGATAAATGGAAGCACCTACCACTTTCTTTGCTGGGTCGATCAGTTGTTCTTAAAAGTGTATTTTTTCCAAAGCTCTCTTACACCAATCAGATGTTGCCTATATGATTATCTAATTCTGATTTCTAATGACGATGATGTTATAATGTTCTTATTATCCTTTGTTTATTCATTATCTTATAAAACCAAATATCTATATTGGGATTTGATGCACACTGCTACTGTATGTCTAAACTTTGGGGAACTTTGCTATTTTAGTGGTCTTCATACTTACCAGAAGTCTTTCATGTGTGGATGTACAGTCACAAATGTAATTGTCATTGAAATACTTCCCATTAGACTGCAGGAAGTTCATTACCACACAAAACACAGGGATTATATTTCCCAGGGCCATAAATGCATATGGCCCTAAAGTGATGTAAATGTAAATCTCAGGAAGCCCTATATTTTCACAATTTCTGGGACTGCTCAAAAATGTGGCATTTCTGGCATAAATTGCTGCATTTCCTTAACTCCATTTTTCCTCTTCACTTACATATGGACCCATTGGGTTTATAGTGCGCAAATTTTAGTAACTGCCATTCTCTTCCTCTTCCACATTTAATACTGTTTCTTATTGTTGTAGTCAAAATTGCAAAAAAGTCATTCTTCTCAACTGGACATCACAGTCCTCACCTCTTCTGAAGACGACCTTATTACTATGTCTTAATTACTATGACCTAATTTTCTGAATGCCAATCTTCACTCACTGAGGTAGAGAAAAGAGTTTCTATAGAAAATGAGGACCTCATATAGAATCCCTAGATTCTGCAACCCAATAACATATTCTTTCCTTTTTTAAATTTGTTGAATGGTATTTATACAGCAGGTTATCTGCCTCTCCTTAAATCTGAAGGATACTAATACTTTGCTTATCGGGTCAGGGTCATCATTACCTTCTGTCTCATGTCATTGCATGTAACTGTTTGCCTTATGATTCTTTTACTGTACAGTAAGAAGGAGAAGGAGAAGAACAAGAAGTAGTTTTATTGGTTGGTGGCTCATTTCAAAGTCATGCAACTTTCAGATACATACAGTAATTAAATTTTTGAGATTGTTTTAAGATGTTATTGGCTTAGTTAGCTTTTAAGGGTCTATCTATCTATCTATCTATCTATCTATCTATCTATCTATCTATCTATCTATCTATCTATCTCCATGCAAAAAGGTCCAGCACTCACATAAATAAATACACCTGCCTGGGTACCCTTGCAAACAAGGATTACAATCGATAAGGTAAAAATTGCAAACATGGAAAAAAACCAACATGGCACTCTCAGGGTTTAGCAAAATGCATCATCTAATCAGACCACATACTGTATAACCATGTTTCTGGGCTCCTCAGAACCCTGTCATCAGGGTGCAGATATACATAAAAATAAACAATGAAAAAGCTTACCGTATATCACCACCATTGCACACACCTAGATAATGAATTCATAGACAACTCTGAAAAGAAAGACCACACACTGAGTGATTGAAAGACACAAACTGTCACAGGAGTGTAAAGCACTGCATTAAGTATAGCAAAAAAGTCAGCAGACAAAGACAGTATAGACAAGGCACGATAGCAAAAAGACCATAAAGAAAATCAACATATAGTATACATATAATAAACATAATGCTAAAATATATCAAAAAAGATCCTCCATAAAACATAATAAAGAGAAACAAATACATCAGAATACATACTTTTAATTTCCTTATACCTAAAGTGAGACATAAATAATAATCCCATGCAAACTCGGGAAAAAACAAACAAAGGGTATTCCATGAGATTTTCTCATTAAGACCAATAGGGTGTACAGCATTTAATCTATACATTAATGTCCAATGCTTTTCTTGCTACTTTACTTTTTGGAACTGCAAACTTTTGCTGCTAAGGTCTTTTACATATGTTCTTGTCACATTTTTTTCTAAAGCAAGTCATTATTGTTTCAAATTGTTACCAGATATTCATTCAACTAGTCAGAAGTGATATTATGGTTTTCAATGTAAAAAACGGAAGAGCTGAGAACATTGTTTCAGGAGATAATCATAAGTAGCTGATCCATAGTACTGAAACACCATCTGTCTTTAAAATAATAAGCTATTGTGAGAGTGAATACAGAGGTAGATAGTTGTTATGGATGACATGATGAAGGACAGAATATTTCCTCTACTGAATCATTATAGTGTAAACTGCTACATAAAAGTCTGTATAAGGAATTTATGAGCTGCCATACACATAGGTGCTCATAGGCAAATGCAGGAAGGCATTAGGTGCCCAGAATCACACCTTCCTTCTTTGGCCAACAACTGAAATCATGACCAGATAGCAGCTGCCAGAAGAAGAGACGGGTGTCATATCATGGGGTGGGAGAAAATCTCAGTTTTGTCTCCTACAGGTTATATTATGTATGTATATTTATTATGGACATTTTTCCTAACAAATAATGTTATTTGCACTTTGTATGAGGCAGACTATAGCTTGTTAAGTGCAATTAATAACCTCTTCATTGACTGGATGCACGCACTTTAAAATCAAGCAATTGGAAACATCTCTCTTGAAATCCTGTGTTTGTCCCTGGTGGTTTACTTAGTGAACATGCACTGCTACATTGACTACATATAGCATTAAATGAAGCTTTCTTAACCTTTTAATGTTGGTTCTCAAAAGATAAAATAAGAATGTTGCAGGAGGCATTGGTCCCAATCCCTCCTTCCCAGTATGCAAAGAAAAATAAAAAATAACATGAACATTTAGGTATTGAATCCAGAAAATTAAAATGAGTAGGCAACAGTGCAATCTCTTTAAATACATATATTGCTACAAAGATGAATAATTTTACTATAAAATTTCGCAATACTTTCATATATTACCATACCGCTGGCTATTCATTTTTTAATATAAGGAAAAGATAACAGCTAAGCCAATTAATCTAATGTATTATCGTGTATACCTTTTGACACTGCAATAACTCCGCTCCCTCCATTCTATTTGAATTTAGTGGAGCAGGGTTAAGAGAGGACAGGACAATTTATCATGCTGTTTGTGTAAATCAATTATGCTCCATCTGTACTTCTACCACATGTACTAGATATTAAAGTCTACTGCACAAGGAATGCTACATGCTGTTTAGTGTAGTACACTGAGCTACTGAGCTGTGAATTGAAGATGGAGGGTGGCTGAAAAAACATCTACATTTTCAAAGCACATATTTAAAGGTCAAATTGAATGGTTAGATTGATTAAGAACCTATTAAGATGCCATCAATCTACATATGGTAATGGACTACTTCCTTTTACATATTCTCTGAGGTGCTGATAATTGAGCATTGGCCTTTGTGACCAATTGAGCATCTATGAAGTCTCCCTTATTTTGGATGAATTCTCATAATTTTAGAATCTATTCCCCTAATATGTAACGTACCTGCGTTTTATGCATGAGAATCATTAGAGGACCAAACTGTTGGAAAGAATACCAAGATGGCTGCAAAGTGCACTTACCTGATGCTCCCAGTTGTGCAAGAATACCTGCTACAGGTCTAAAGTTTAACAAATTCATGTACTTTATGCTCCTATTTAGTATTGTGTTTAAACATTAACCTGACATTTTATAGACTGTGCTAGATAAATGATAGCTAGAAGCTGATTGCTTGGTATGGACAAATTCTACTGACAGGTGAAGTGATTATCTAATTACAATGGCACAAGGGGTATTATATATAGTATCAGATGGCAACTGAAAAGTAATTTCTTAAAGTTGAGGTGTTGGATGCAAAAAAAAATGGGCAAGCATAATTATCTGAGCAACTTTGACAAGGGCCATATTGTGATGGCTAGATGACTGGGACAGATCATCTCCAAATTACAGGTCTTATGGGGTCTTCCCTGGATGCAGTGGTTAGTACCTACCAAAAATGGTCCAAGGTAAGACAACTGGTGAAACGGTGACAAAGTAATTGATAGAAGGTAAAAGTACAATTGCGCACTGAGCTGTAGCCTATTGTACGGGGGAGCTGCATTTGTTGGGAAGGAGTATCTAACTTCCTATATAGATACAAATTAAAAAGGTAAAAACACGCTCTGTAAACCCCTTAATGTATTGTAATGCGAAGCAATGAATAGTACTACAATATAGTGTGAAAATATAAATGGATGAGGCTGTTATAATAAGAAACATAGGTTTACTAAAGAACTCAAAAACTATATGCACATACAACCAAAAATAATTTCATAAACAAAAAATACAGACAAAACTGACATGAATACAAAGAATCATAAATAATGATAATTACTGATGATTAGAGTCAATGTGCATCACAAAGTGATGGGAGCAGGCTCTCCACATCAAAAAAACAAGTAGTGAATGTCTAATGTCACTTGGGCAGCAGAGATAATAGGGTCAGCGGTCTATTTAAGCAATAAATGAACAAGGTAAAAATTAGCAACTGATCAGGTTGCACTTTTGTAGGTAACCTCTTGTAACTGATGATTTGCTGGATGTTAAGTTCATGCAAGTGTACTTGTAGACGAGCAGCTGTAAATATGATGGTATGTAGAAAGTATGATCCACAAAAACCGTGATGAGCTGCAGATGTTAATTGTTAAAGTTAGCGGCGTCCCGCTATTGGATGATAGATCGTGCCCGGGGTGTAGATCTTCCTGGGGTAGGAGTATGATAGTGTGGAGGAAGCAGGACAGCAAGTCTCAGGGCTGTGCTCCCCATCTCCGAACTCTGCGGCGGCACAACTCCGAATGAACGGACGCGCGCCGCCAGCAATGACGGGGTGGGCTGCGTGAGCCTGGGGAGGAGATCTGATGGTGGCGGCTCGATGGGGAACCAGGCACCCTGACCCCCTCCGGTGTGAGACTTACCTCCTGGGGCTCAACCGGGATCCCACTCTACCCCTGCCGGCTTAGTTGATTGAAGTCCTCTGTTGCACTGGTGGACAGCTTCCGGGTCACGTGTGCATATGTGGCTAACCGTGATGCCTCTGCTGCGGATGTGAACTGGAGTCCTGGTGTGTCTCAAAGGTGATAGCACTTGATGTAACAGGTACTGCAACGCGTTTCAACCCTCTTAGTGTCTTCTTCAAAGCAATGTGGCATGGGGATGGGTCTATATCCTGGGGTTATAAATAGACAAAAAAGTTCCACCTCTTTTTAATTGTTTTATTGCTTGATCAATGTGGGTAATTGTCAATTGACAATGTCCATTAATTAAGTGGAAAGCGTGTCAATCATTATTAATGTCCATCAATTAGGTAGAAAGCTTGCCAATCATTATTGAGCTGTATTTAACACACATATTCACATACATAATGAGAAGCCAGTGATGTTATTATTACCAATTCAAGGTAGCATAACCATATTTGCTCTAATTAATTAATTGAATGGGAGGTTGTCAGTCATGATTAGGCTTATGCTAGTGTGCATTTGGCATGCATTTGATGAAAAAGCAGGCATATTGTTAATGCAAATGTAGTTTAAAAAGTGGCATCATGTAGACGTATTAAAATTGTGATGTACTACTAAGGTATCCATATAGCGGATGAGCTCTGTATTAAGGGAATTAAATAGCAAATAGCTAACAACTAAATAGCAAATCTAGACCTGATATATACTAAATATGTTAATTCGTGGTTCTAACCATCACACACGATCGATCTTATATCATTGTCTCTATTTAGCCCCATAGGGTGGAGAGTCCCCATAATAATCATAATCCGCAGTTTTTCTTTATTGATTTGTTTTATATAATCTCCACCTCTACAGTTTGGTTTTACAAGTTTGAAGGCGGTGAAATCAAGGGCCGTGGGGTCTGAATTGTGATAGGTTTTGAAGTGTGTTGATATGGGGTGTACCTCACACTGTTTTCTAATGTTTCGTATATGTTCATTTACCCTTAATTTGAATGGACGGATCGTTCTTCCTATGTACTGTTTTGGACAAGGGCACTGTAATATATAAATCACACCTTTGCTACTGCATGTTATGTTATCTTGTATCTTGAATATTGTTTTGTTGGCTGTGGACTGTATAGATTTAGTAGGAATAATACTTATTTTCTTCTTAATGTTACATGCCTGACAATTTCCACAGTAGAAAAAAACCCCATTTGTATTAACCTGGGTGTTGTGCTTCCAGATATTCGTAAGGGTGTTTTGTGTCAGGCTTGTTGGCGGTAAATGATTTCTAACCACTTTGGTCTGGAGCTTTCCGGAACACTATTCGGGGTTTCGGGGGTAAACATGTGCCTAGAATCTCATCTCCCAGGAGTAGTGGCCCGTGTTTGTTCACTATTTTCTTAATCTGATGTGCTTGATTGTTAAACTGTGTCATGAAGAAAATGTCTTTGTTAGTGTCTGTGTTACAAGTTTTGGTTTTGTACTTTAGTAATCCATTTCTACTTAGTGCTTTCACTGTTTGAAATGCTGATTGAACTTTGTTCGTATTATACTTTTTCTCTAGCAATTGTGATTGAAGTATATCACTCTGTGTTACATAGTCACTAAGTTTGGAACAGTTACGCCTTATTCTTTTGAATTGTCCGGTGGGTATCCCATCCAACCAGCTGGGATGGTGGCTGCTTGTTGCTAGGATAAAACTATTGACATCTACCTGTTTTCTAAATGTGTTAGTCTGGATCTGGTTTTTCTCAATAAAAATGTTGAGATCGAAAAACTCTACATTTGTTTTGTTATAATTTGTTGTGAATGACAGATTATGTTCATTATCATTAATGTATATTATGAAGGTTTTAAATGATTGTCATTGATGTACATGAGGAGCAAAGGCTAGACTACAAAATCCTACTATAGCACACATTCCTGAAAGATATACCTGGCTATTATAGAAAGGTATAGGAAGTATAGGGGAAACAAGGGAAATAATTATGCACAGGAGATAATATACAGTATGATACTAAGTAAAAAATACCAATGTATACTAGCAGCAAGACATCAATTTCGATAAGATCAAAATATAGTAGATACAAATGGCACAGAGGTGCTCCCAGGAGCAATTTAAGTCTATAAACACAGGGGAAAGGGGCAGTGCTCAGGAGAAGAGGAACACTCTAATGAGAGATGATTGTGTTAAAGCATATGAGCTTTATTCCAAGTTACAATAAAATGTTGGTTGGAGTAGTATCTTTACCAATATTAAGAATATGTAGGTGCAGACCAGCCAGTGCCCATGCTGAGCCCTGTCCACTACCAAAAGCACCTAGAATTGGCACATGAGCATCAGAACTGGGCCATTGAGCAATGGAAGAACATGGCCTGGTCTGATGAATCAAGTTTTCTTTTAGATTATGTGAATGGCTGGTTGCATGTGCGTCACTTACCTAGGGAAGAGATGGCACCAGGATAGACTATGGGAAGTGATTTTAATAAGGCTTTTTACACTCACCCTACATTTTCTATCATTATAATAATATAGGTATCAAAAGTTATTTTGCAAACTGTCTTTCTTACTATACCTGATGTTGTGTGCAGATGAAAAGGATGCTAGATTCTTCAGTATTTTTACCATGTTCACAGAATGACAGCCTCTGCTAAGGTACTGTATCTTCATAAGGAGGAAAACATATGTCATTTTAAACACTTACCTGGTATAGTTGCATGGGATGCGACCGTGTCAGCGAACGCATCCTATACGACCGTGTCTCCTGCTGAGTACCCCTGTGATTTCAGAGGAGATGTGCAGAATGAGTAACTTCCTTCTCTTCCAACACCCAAACAGTGATGTCAAGGTATGTGACAGTCAACATCACTGATGAAATCGCACCCCAGAATGCTGTGCTAATGGCACTCTTGTTTGCATGCACTGAAATCTAAAAGTACAAACAGGGGAACAATGCAGGGATCAGCTGCAGCAGGTGGGCACTAGTGATCAGAACCTTCTGACACACGCTACACTATGGTCTGCTTTAGGAGGGAGGGGCAATACCAAAATGGAATGGCATTGTTCGGGAAGGTCAATGGAGGGTACTTTTTTGACACTGTGGGGGATGGGTGATGTCCCCAAAAAACTGCCTTTGATCGCCTACTGTATCTTGTGCTTTATTGTTCCAGACCTATGGCTTATATGGAAGCTTTATGTCTACACTACGGACCCTGTATTGCCACCCTACTACCTCCAGCAATGGACTATCCTTACCTGTGTTTACTGTAGGCAATGGTAATAGGCAGGAGTGCCCTCTTTCACCCTAACTATTTCCACTAAGGATTGAGCCCCTTGCAGCCCATAATAGGATGAACCCCAATATTAAGGGTAGCTCAGTTCAAAACACTCTATACACACTCTCACTTTTTGCAGACAATGTACTATTGACACTGTCTTCACCTTTGATTTCAATCCCTAACTTGCAGGCTGAACTCTCACTTTATGGTAGTTAGTCAGGGTACCAGGTCATTACCATAAAATCAGAGGCTATGGGATTCCACCTCCTTCCCACCACTATGCAACTATTGGAACTCAATTCGACTATATATGGCATCCTAAATCTATTAAATATTTAGGGATCCTAATCATGAAGCATGTGACCAGTTGATTAAAGCTAATTATGTTCCCCTGTTACAAAATCTCAGAACAGACTTGACCAGATGGGGTCCCCTTTATATATCCTGTACTGGCAGAATTAACTCAATTAGAATGATGTTTTGCCCAGGTTGCTTTATTTGTACCAGACAATTCTGATAGTGGTCCCGGCATCCATTCTTTGTATTGTTCAGACTTTATGTGGCACCTTCATATGGTCAGATAAAAACACAGACTTTGTAGATTGAGTTTAGCCAAATCAGAGGTAAATGGGGAACTAGAGCTTCCTATCTTTGGGCCTGATTCAGAGCCGTTCGCTATTTGTGGTCGTTCGTTCAAAAACAAGGGGTGGCTATTCAAATGATCCGTTCGCAAATTGCAGTCTGTTCCCACCTCTAAGTCTGAACGAGCGAGCAAAACATACGCTCGTTTATTTGATAAAAACGCCCCCTGGCCGCATGCACCATATGTCATGTCCGCTATTTATTAGATTAATCGAGTACATCGTACAGCGTATGAACTGCTCGCTATTCTTGTGGTTGGTGTTTTCAACCGCTATTTTGCGAGCAGTTCTGAGTTAAAAAAAACCAAGTGATGTGGTCAATGACGCTGCTGTATTAATTATGCACTCCATTAAAACGCCCGTTTTGACCTTTAAGCACGCCTGCGTTCGGATCTCCACTCCCCGTTTTCAAGCACCTTCCCCTGTTACCACCCACATATGCCTCATTCTGTCACTCAAAATAGCAGGCCCTCGCTATATTGCGTACCAACGATTTTCGGCTGCACTGACTGGTTCGCGCATGCGTACTAAAAACCGTACGCATGCGCAGATGTGCGAACATCGCTCGGAACGAGCGTACTGCCGCTAGCGAGTGGCTCTGAATGAGGGCCTTTGAGCGGTATTTTCATGTATCTGAGCTAAGCCACGTTTTTGCTTGGCACATGCCTGAAGGTTGTAAGAAGTAGGTCTGGTTGGCCATTAGTTGGTCAGTTTTCTTCCGTGGCTCACCCCAATCTGAGACAAGCCTCGGTCTATGATGCTCCCTGTGTCCGTTCTGTTCTGATGGTGCGGGACAGTCTGAACAAGAAATTAGATATGCTGCCTTATCCATCTTCTCTGACCTTTCTTTGGTGCCATCCTCACTTTTTGTTAGGGTGTATGACCTCCTATATGTGTCCCTAGGAAAAAGTGGGAATAACTAGACTTTCGCATATATCTGGAGATTTCGCCCCCCCCAAACTACACAGCGATTTGTGATAATTTCAGAATGCAGACTACGTACTATTTTGAATATTTACAAATTACCAGTTTTGTACACTCCTTAAGTAAATCTAACAAACTCAGCCCATTTGAACGGATAAGTATTTACAAACCAGGGTGCAGAGGTGCCATTTCTATTTTATATTCTCCATTGGCCAACCCTCCCACAGATTTTAAAGAACCCTTTGAACAGGCTTGGGAACAGGATTTTGGTCTAAATCAAACTGATGAAGAATGATCTAACATCAGACAATGGGTGTCCAAAACATATATCAATACTAACTTCAAGGAAAATGCCTACAAAATGTATGCATGGTGGTATATGGTCCCTGAAAATGTACATCATATCTTCCTGACCACCTCTGACTTATGCTGGAGGTACTGTGGTCACAAAGGCACATTTATGCATGTCTGGTGGGGTTGTCCTTTGATCATACTTTACTGGAACAAAGTCATTGCCATTTATTAGTAAGGTGCATGGATTGTCCTTCCCAAAAGACCCCCTAAATACCTTGCTATGTAAACCTCTGAGAGGGATTTCAAAAACCCTTAAAAACTTTGTAACCATATCTTTAATGCAGCCAAACATTAATTGCTGTTCAATGGAAACATCCTACAGCTCCTTCTTTACAGGCAATTATTAATAAAATATGGTACACAGCTTCCATGGAATACATTACTGCCTTGCTTCATGACTCCGTAGATAAATTTCATGCCACTTGGGGTCCCTGATACCTCTACTTCAAAAGACAAATCCCTGGTACCTTATAATACTACTGTTTGGCCCTACTATAGACTGTGGGTTTCTAGCGTATTATTACTTTCTACAGGTTGTGTTTATTCCGATTTGAAGGGATATATGCCATTTTCCTTTTCCCTCCCCCCCTCCCCTTTTCTCCCTCTACACACAGTTATTTTGTTATTCATTTTATATTGTGTAATGAAAAAATTAACAAATAAAAGTGGAATTGTCAAATTTTTATTGCATTTATGTTTTTATGTCACACAATGCAACAAATGTTTGTTTTTGTATTATATATATTGACAATGTGTAACTCATCAGTCTTATTTATATATTATTTAATTTTTACCAATTATTTATATAGCGGGCATATATTCCGCAGCACTTAACAGAGAATATTTGGCCATTCACATCAGTCCCTGCCCTAGTGGAAGTAACAAACTATGACCCTCATTCAGAGCCGTACGCTCTGAGCAGAGCGCACGCTCTGAATGAGGGCCGCCCTCCATGAAAATGGAGCGTCCTCCTGGACGCTCGTATAGCTGTGGGTCACCACCCACAGGCTATATGAGCGTGCAGTTTGATGGCCGCGATGGTCTTGACCATCGCGACCATCGAAACTGCGAGCCGGAGCCTGCGGTTGAGGTTTTCAACCGCAAGCTCCGGAGTGATTTTGGCTCTATCAGAGCCAAAATCACTCCCACTGACATCACTAGTGATGTCAGTGGGCCGGCTTCTGACGGGAGGCGTTCCCATGGGAACGCCCCCATCAGGGAGGCACGCCCCCGGCACGCCTACCAAAGGGGGCATGCTGTCAATCAACATCGACAGCACGCCCCCTTTGATCAGACACAACGAGCGAAGGACTTTCCTTCGCTCGTCGCGTCTGGCGCATGCGCACGACGGAGCTCCCTCCGTCGTGCGCATGCTCAGTCCAGAACATTGACCCACTTGCGAGCGGACAGCCGCTCGCGAGTGGGTCTGAATCAGGCCCTATGTTTTCTATCACATGCTCACACACATACACACTAGCGTTATTTTTTGTTAGGAGCCAAATAACCTACCAGTATATTTTGGAGTGTGGGAGGAAACTTGAGTACCTTGAGGAAAATCACACAAGCACTGGGAAAATATACAAAGGGTACTTACCTTCAGCTGTCATGATTTTGACCTGCTGGGCTGCCTCTGTCAGTATTTGATCAGGCGGCTAAACAGTTGTCGGCATTACATACTGATTTCGCTGTGGTCAGTGTATAGTCAGTATGTGACTATTTCACTTTCCTGTGTTCCACTTTTAAAAATAAAGAGATAACAAAAACTACCTCCTAGTCATATTCTCTTAAATAAAATATCTAAATACAAATACAAGTATGTTCTAAAATGTAAAAACAACAAGATATTTTTTTTTATTTTGAGTCTCAGTTTGAGTTGGACCCAACTTCATTAATGCATTCATACATTGTATCAATGAATCTACCAGGGCTGTAACTAGGGGTGTGTTACTGCAGGGCTCTGTGGCCAGCACTGTCACTGCCCCACGGCCCCTGTATCTGGCTAGCATGATGCCTGTAATTGCACCCTGCAGCCAGTATGGCTCCTTTGGATACTCTGGGTATGCACCCTGCAGTCTGTATAGCTGGCCCAGAGCTTTTTGAGGAGGTAGTGCTGTATTTGCCAGTGCTATTGACCCAGCCCCCTCAGCACATCATGACATCATGTGTTCAACAGGGTGTGGTCACCACTTGGCGCTCTGATGGTTCGTTGCGACTAAACCTCACATGATATCCAACTGCAACTAACCCATCAGAGCTTCATTTTCATGTTATATTATGTTATGACCAATGCTCTGCATTGGTTAGCTGCTGACAAAACTTTTGGCCAGGTTAGTGTTGTCAGTGTCCATTATTTTTTTTTCCATTTGTGTAAAAAACACTGAAAGAAAGAAGAGTATCTCTGTTGATCTTAGTTAATAATAAATTGGTCTATGAGAGATTGGGGGAGTTTTATTTAAAGAAAGTTTATTTTATTGGAAAAAATGATTTGCTAACAAATGTGACGTCTTTTGTGTTTTTTTTCGGGCAGGAGATATATTTTTTTTCTTAAATTTTTTACTCTACTTTTAGTAACCAACTTTATTTATTAATTTATATATTTATTTATGTAGAATCAATAATTGGAAACCAGAGACCAGGCTTTCAGTACCAGTGTACATGTGGGAGTCATTAAGCCATCACATGCATGTATTCTGGACAACTAACTTGCTGGCCTTGCAAGCGGAAATAATCCTAATACCACTGCCGTTCAGTAAATGAGTATCGCTCAGCACCCCCGGTGTTTTTTTTTTTTTGTTAAAAAGCAGTCTGAAAAAATGTTTCTATTGCCTTGGTGAACGTGATAGAAAATATGTCTGTTCACTTGATGATGTCTGTCTAAGCACTTGATGTTTACTAGTGTTCCATTTACAGTATAATGATGACATATCGAGGTCACTGGTTAACAGCCTATAAGCCAAACTTTTACCAGTAAATTCTATTGTTTCTTGTAAGAGTCTTTATGTGATATCACTGGTGACCTTAATTTGCTTTTTAATGCCATGATATTTAATAAATATAAACAGCACAGTTTGTGTAATAGTAAGCATTACTGCCTCACAGCATTGAGGATTTGGGTTTGAGTCCCACCACGGCCCTACCTGTGTAGATACTGTATATTCTACCCATGTTTGAGTGAGTACCCTCCAGGTACTCGGGTTTCCTTCAAAAATATAATGGTAGGTTAATTGGCTCCTGACAAAAAAATGAACCCCAATGTGTTTATGTATGTGTGTATGATTGTAAACTCTACTGGGGCAGGGACTGATGTGAATGACCAGATATTCTCTGTAAAGCACTGCAGAATATGTATGCGCTATATAAATAACTGGTAATAAAATGAATAATAAAATAAACAGACAATCATTGTCTGTGTGCTAATTTATATTCAGAATTGATTGTTAAATTGTGCATTGTTCATTATTGCAAACATACAGTATACAAAATATTTAATTCACTTTTTTTGTAGTTTACAGTGTTTATCTTAGTGTTAGTACTCTGACCTTTTAGACATTAAGTATATAACCTTGAAAAACTACTGGAGTTACTTCCTTCAAAGTCCACTTGTAGAGGGTGAAAAGTGATTTTTGTCTTATTTATGATTGCACTTGGCAACAAAATGAATACAGTCTGTTAGCTTTTGTTTATCTTAGCAAATTGCACCTTCTAATACAAGGCTGGTCTTTTCTTTGGCTCAGAAGATAAGACATTATTATGACAGTGCACTAGATACTGTACTTCAAAATGATGAAAGGCTGTAATGAAAATAGAATAGATTTCACAGTTTGGTTCAAAAAATTCAATCACTGATTCTCACATACACACAACAGAATAATGTTTATCTAGAATATGTTCTTTTAATTCCACCTTCAAAGCTGAGGACTAGCTGATAGAACACTGTTCAAGCTACTTACACAAAATATATACAAATTATACAATGAAAGTAAGACACTGAGTATTCTGAGACAAAACTTTTACAAGCATGTATTACAGTCATATAATGTTATGGCATTTATATATAAAAAAAATATAGCTATGTTTGCTGTGGAACACTAATAGCTATAGTGAACATCAACATAAGAGTTTATAACAGGCTTATGCAACATGGTTTACTAGCTGCTGTGGAACTACAAGTCTCAGCATGCTGCAGAATAGTAGTTTGCTAGTATCTGGTTTAAAGACTGCAGTAATAATACATGATTTGAAAGCATAGCAGTAGTATTTAGATAAATATAATATTAATAGATAACTAAGCTTAATAAATTATACATACAATCAAAGTCAGAGCTAGATACTATTCTGGGAACAATTAAAAATGGTGGAAGAAGTGTGCAGCCTGTCTTTCCTGGGTGTTGTTATTGGTTATGTTGGCCATACACTTTCAGATCAAACTCAGCATCAGACAGACAGACCAATTATCTAACATTGCTATACCCTGTCAGGTAATTGGTCTGTCTGTCTGAAGGTGTTTATATCCACTGTTAGATCTGAGCAGTAATTATCGCATCTGTCAGTTATGCTTTAAGATTTTTTCATGCGTGACAGACCGATAATTGCTGCTCAGTCACGGCCATATACTGTACTGTGCAATTATCGGCCCGATCAGCTGATGGGGCCAATAATTGCTCAGTGTATGTCCACCATTAGCATTGTCTAACCATGTGTCACTGACACCTAATCATCATGTACTTTCCAGGTCCAATATTCATTTTGTTTGTAAGCGTTGCCAGAATAATAGTACTGTACCTGAAATATTACTTGCTACTTGATAAAATAAAACATCAGTATTTAAGCAGCTATAAAGGCAGATATCCTTCCTTATCGTTGCCATTAGTGAATGTTAATAGCTTAGTACATCATGCTTAGCCATAGTGGTCTTTGTTGTTTTACTGGATCAGTCAGAGGTATATCTGCTCTGTAGTCAGGTTGTTGTGGGTGGGACATGCTTTCAGAAAAGGAAGCATAGTACAGTCATAGGGGTGGGTTGTTTTAATGTACTTAATTGCAGGTACTGTGATCGTGACCATTCATCCATTGGCCAGGATACCCTGAATGAGCATTATTTTTGTCAGTGGCGTAAGTTCTTCCCAGACGCCCGGAGGCAATTTATAATTTGGTGCCCAAGTCCCCCCCGTCAGAGCCGTTGATACTGTAATGTAGCAATTTACATGCAGACAGGCTATAGATAGACGAAGACAGCAGCTGATGGTCTGACATGGAGCTCTCCACTAGTGTATGGTGGCTTCTCAGGTGCCGGGAAGGGGTGCCATGTATTGGGCGGCCATGATGGTACACTCCGGGTACATAGTTACAGCCCTAAGTGGGGTGAATATGTTGTAGACAATGGTGGAGTTGCCCCTTCAGTGCTGGAACCCGGCAGCAGGCACCTCCATTGTCTCCCATAGTTCTGCACCTGATCTTTGTTCTGCTTGTTACCCCATCCACTACCCTTATTCAGGCTATTTAACTAGTTGCATCCTGGTGCTTGGAACAGGGGTGTAGCTTAGTATGAACAAAAAGCACCAATGATGAACCCAATGGAGGTCATCTAGACTCAGCATGTCTGTATTTCTTTACATAGTCTGAAGATCGGGATTATCTCTCCCACACCATAGCCACATCTGACCTGCATTCCAGGACCATCACCACATCAGCGTCTTGAAGGTAAGAGCAGTTGGAGCAAGGTAAGTGGCTGACTACACCAGCATGGCAGCAGGCATTCATTACCACCCAGGCACATTGAGCATTAGTTCCTTTTTCATCAAAATGACACATCTGCCTGCTGCCTAAATTCCCTTCTCTGTGACTGATACACACTTCCAGCTCACATTTCTCCTTAATCAGATTTCCCCGTCTCTCATTCAATCTATCACTATGAATGTTATAGCCTGCTGGGACTTGTAGGAATTTTTTATTAAATGTGCTAAAAGAAATATGCATGGCAAGGGGATTCTAGCCTACTGTGGTCCGTTATGCTAATTGCACTACAACTCTCATGGCACTCCACATAGACAATCCCCTTTCTTCTGCATAAACCATTCCAGTGTAGGACTTTGCAAACCACCACACATTAGATACAATTTGAGTTTTCAGACTAGGGGCCGTATACAATTAGCAGGGGTGTATCTAGGGATCCGAGCGCCCCTGGCAATGTAATGGACTGGCACCCCCCTCCCCCCATAATTTCTGAATAATTACACTATACATTAAATAAGTACTTAAAATGTTTTCCCAGCTATCCCCCTTCTGTCTCCCCAGCCAGCCCACATGTTTCATCAGCTAGCACCTCGGTCTGTCTCAACAGACACCCCCTATACAGTGCCCCCAGTAATGGTCCCCCCTATACAGTGTCCCCAGTAGTAATTCCCCCCTATGCTGCATTGCCCCCAGTAGTAGTCCCCTCCCCAATAAAGTGCTCCCAGTAGTGGCACCCCTATACAGTGCCCCCAGTAGTGCCCCCCTCCATAAAGTGCCCCCAGTAGCGGCCAACCCCTATACAGTGCCCCCTAGTAGCCACACACCCCCCTGTGCCATTCTTACACACACAGAAAAAAACCCTCACAACTTACCTGATCCCCGCTCCTGGCCACGACCGCCGCTGTCCGCTCCTCCCGACCCGCTCTGCACTATGAGACGTCTCTTCCATCACCCACTGCGGGGGAAGCCGGAAGGCAGTGCTCATGAGTGAGCTGCAGCCGGCTCCCTTCGTGGACGCAGCAGCCAATGAGAGTCTGTCTGACTGTCATTGGCTGGCTGCTATAACAAACACACAGCCGACGCTGGCGGCTGTGTGTTTGTTACTGTGTAGGGCAGACTGCTCTCACTGCGGTCTGCCCTACACTTGTGGGGCCCAGGGGATTAGCGGTGGCTGCACCGCCGCTAGTTCCGGTCCTGGTAGTCCCGGCCTGATTCCATCCCTTGGCTGCTGGTGGCACTGCAGGGCGACGCCCCCCTTTGGACGGCGCCACTGGCGAGTGCCATCTTGGCCAATGGGTAGATACACCCCTGACAATTAGATGCGAAAAACCGTTTTCCGCGAAAAAGTATCGCGGATGACGTAATTTCACCATGCAGAAACTTTTCTTCATTTTCAATTCCAAAGAGTTTTCGCGTACGCAAAGACGCAATGCAATATAATATGCGAAAAAGATTTGCCTATGAATAGGTGGTGAAAAAAAGTGCAGAATTGCAAAGCATAACTGCGTCAAAGAAACCCTTACAAAAAAGAGGAACACCCCAAAAAATGACTTTAAAAATGGGGGCGAAAAAGTGCAAAGTGGGGGTACAAACTTATAAACTAGTGAAATAGACTTTTGGGGGGCCTGCAAGTTTGGGGGAGGTGTTTTTTTGATTGCAGGTGCTTTCTGAAGGTGCGTTTTTTAAAACTTCAATTT
Source organism: Taudactylus pleione (assembly GCA_031769625.1). Lineage (NCBI taxonomy): Eukaryota > Metazoa > Chordata > Amphibia > Anura > Myobatrachidae > Taudactylus > Taudactylus pleione. Next base: position 3,615,053 of record JAUIMM010000210.1, on the reverse strand, counting down.
TGTGAATTTATACCATGCTTGCACCCATTTTCAAGTACCCCAAATTTGACAGGACTACTTATTTTCACACAAAAAAACTGATTAATGCTATTTTTCACCCCTTGTGCTAAGACGCTAATTAGAGGAAATTGAAAGCACTTTAGTACCCCAAATAGCTTCACTATTGCTATTCAGGGACATCTATATTGATCCCCAATATTGGTTTATGTTTTGGGGGGTTTCAGTCTGATTTCCCCATTTCTGACAGCACTTTTTGCCTGTTTGAGTTTCGCCAGGATGCGTTTTCGCGTCCTTTGGAATTGAATAGAATGAATAGCGTGGCGCGCCTGATAAGTTTCCTCTGCCAAAACACGCAATGTTGGCGGAAAATCGGATAGGCAAAACCTTTCAGACTTTTTGCGGCTAATTGAATACAGGCCTTGGAATAATTTTTTTATATTTTTACTGTGAAACCCATAAACCAGCAAAACATTAAAATTTCCTCTAAAATATACAAATATCGTGTTTCATTCAGCAAATTATACAACACTTGTATTTGTACATACAGTAGTAAAATATACAGCAATAAAAATCACGTGCAATAAACAAAACAGTTACATATATAATAAAAAGTAAAAAATTTAGATAAATTATATAATTAATAAAACCAATTTGGTGGTCTCCACAGAAATAGATGCTTTATGTATCAATTGTGAAGTTAATCATTATAAGAATAATAGATGGAAATATCCCAAAAGTCTCCTGTTAACCACTTGAAAGGCAATAGTTATTGTGTATAGAACAGTTGTTTAATGCTAGCTTGATAAATTGTAGCCACAAACAATATCTAATAGTAAACATTCACATTTTAAATAAATGTTATATAATTATATTTTATGTGCCTATCAATTGGTCATAGCACTGCTTCTATTCATTTGTTGGTTGAGAATTATTTTATGTTTTAAAGAGAAACCATTACAATTTTCAGAAATCAGCTTGTCAAAATCTACTGAACTTTAAAAAAGGGGAAGTTGGTAGTCACAATGCAAATTTATCTTGTGTAAAGTTACAATTTATTTTGACACCACTAGATAGATTTCATAAGTCAGCAGTATGTTGAAAATGACAGGGTCAGACTCAGAAGTATGTATGTGTTGTGAAGGACACATCTGTAAAAAGATTCAGGTAACACAGTCATACCCCTTTTACACCAGAGCAAAAATCTGGGATTTTGCTGGGTCTACTCAGGTAGCAGCTCAGTGTAAAAGTGTCCCTGAAAAATAACCCAGGTCAAGTGACCTGGCAATCCAACCCAGCTAGCTACCAGGGTCGGACCCACGATGGACCTGGGTAATGGTGCTATGTAAACAGCGCAAGCCGGGTTATCCGACCTGAGTCAGGCCTAAAATGAGCTGATTGGTGGTTGTGGAGCAGTCACCTCCCACTTTTTATGACCTCACACCTTTAGCAGGGCAGACCCAGGTTCAGTTAGAATTGGGATGACCTGAGAATAACCCAGATCGATATTGCTGTGTAAATGGTGTCTGACCTGGGTTGGAACCATGTCTAAAAACCCAGGTTGGACCCAGGTTTTTGGTGGAAGAGAGGTATCACAGACACATGGACAATTATAATAATTAAATAAAGAGAATACTGTACATACAGTATCAACAGAGCTAGACATCATATTTTCTTGCAAGGTTTAGTTTACCTGTAGCTAATTACTTAAAAGCTTGTAAATGTACTGTAACTTTTTAGCGACAATAGCTTGACCAATCATATCATGACACAATGTTTAGAAGTTTGCAAGTATATACATAGTTTTCAGTTTAAGAATAAAAAACTGTTAGCTACAGTATGTTTTCAGGCATTGTAACTTGGAAGCCACGCTGTAACATCTACAACAGTGATTCCCAACTTCGGTCCTCAAGGCACACTAACAGTCTTGGTTTTGGTGAGGGACTAATTATGTTGCCTGTGCTCAAGTATGGCTATCCTTAAAACCTGGACTGTTAGTGTGCCTTGAGTACCATGGTTGGGAACCCCTGATCTACGAAAATCTGTAATTTAACTAATGGCACAAATGTAATATCCTGTGATTTGCAGGCACCAACATGTTTCAGCAAAATAGCCACTAGATTGAAACATGTTTTCACCTTAAAACTAATTACCCATTTAAATCTAATGACTATGTCTATTGTTTAAGTTGTGCAGGTGTCCTTAAATGACTTACCACCTTTCTCACTTGCTGTTGTGAGTTTATTGATTGCAACTGAAAAACTTTCTTATTTAAAAATATTTTGAGAATTTTGTATTTTTGGGGGTAAAAGAAAAATTCTTAAACTTATCGTGGCTGTTGCCAGCCAGCAGTTGGGAGTATCAGAAGAGCAAAACACTGAAACTTACCTAAACAAATACACTTGTGGTTAATATATGCTTTGAAATAGTCTGTAGTGAAGACAAGAGTGCTATGTACTAAGCTTTGGAGAGAGATAAAGTACCTACCAATTAGCTCCTAACTGTCATTTTTCAAAGAGCCTGTAAAATGACAGGAGCTTATTGGTTGGTACTTTACTTTATCTCCATCCACTTTATCTCTCTCCAAGGCTTAGTACATAGACCCCATAGTGAGTTAGTGAAAGAGTCCCATGAAATGACAATAGTGCACCAGTGTTACAAGGATCTAATGCTTGTGTGAAGTGACAACAATCCATTTAACCATATTGTGCAATCCTTGACTAACTTATTATAGCTTAAAAATATATTTATGAGGTTGCAACCCAGAGACTAAAGGTACAATTTCCTTTCAAAACCTCAAGTTGGAAAATATTTAGAGAACTCAGAAGCCCAGAAATGCAATCAGGACTTTCAAGATATGTTCAAATTCAGTCTGCACATTTCTAATATGACATTATGAGCCTGATACCAAGGTGGACGCTGCTGCATCTGCTCTTGCATACCTTGCCGGAGTCACAGCTGAGATAATATGTAAATGCTAGATTCAGCCCTCCCCTGGTGTTGAAGCCTATCTGAATGAGCAAGCACTGAGATGCCTGTTTTCAGCATCTCTGCACGTTGCAACATCGCCAGTGATTTTTGACCCACCACCATTGACGCACCATCATGTGCACCATTGACATTTGCACTAGCGCTATGGCAGGTGCAGTTTTTCCATCTGAGCATGGCATCTGTGGCTGTGGTTTTACATCTGAGAGTGCAGCCACTTTCACTGACACGCCCGTGACACTCCTATACCATGCCCATGAGACAAAATTGTTTTGCATTCACTTCAGAACACCTGCCACTCACCACCTAGCAGGGGCATATTTATAATGGGTGCAGGGTGTGTGGTGCATATGGGCCCCTGGGTCCAGGGGGGCCCGCACCGCACACCTTACACCCATATTATACTTGCCTCTCTGGAGTCCCACATCAATGCCGGTGACAGTGCTGTAAAAATGCCTGGAAAACGGCCGTCGCAGCCATTTTTCCAACATTTGCACATGCACAGTACAGGGAAAATGGGCACGGCAGCCATTTTCCCGGCGACCTGCGCATGCGCTATAGACTCTCGGCATACTCTATTGTCCGTAGTCTATCAGTGCAGCGCAAAGCTCAATGCACTGCAGGCTGCCGGACTGAGAGGAGGGGGCCCATGACTGAGACTGCACACGGGCCCCTCCTCTCATGAAACGCCCCTGCCACCTAGGAATGCCCATCACTTTGCTGCTCCATTTCTGATACCTTCTTACCCAAACACAACAGAATCTTGGAGCGTACAGTCTGTTTCATGCCTGAATAGTAGGGATTTTCAGGACTTTTCACACAAGCGCAGTTGCAAATAATCGCTCAACTACGTAAACAGCTGCATTATGTTCAAAATACGTGTACCTCTGAATCAGGCCAGATATGTTTTATACTCCTATGGCCATTTGCATCTTAATGTGTGATTTTATTTTTTTATAGTGTTTTATGTATTTTGTATACATGTTTTCACTTTTTAAAAATAATTCTTTTTTTTAATTTCAGCCAGTCACTAGTTCACGTTTTATTGTGAATTTGGAAGCTCTGTTACCATTGCAAATACAGTACAGAAGGGTTAAATTATGTATAGGATAATGTAGAGATCTCAGCAAATACAGTAATGTGCATTCCTAAATGATATATGATAAGAAAATCCACTGCCTTGTGCAAAATCCACATAAACAAGATTTTATGGAAAGACATAGTTAAATCACATGAACAATCCTCTAGGGCTGCAACAAATGAGTAGGAATCCTTGGAGTAATATCTGAGCCTGTCTTGGCTGAGATTGTCATTGATCTCAACTAATCAATTTGAAAAGGAAAACTTATATTTAAACCTGAGAAGCAGGCTTAATTAGGGCCTTCTACTATAAAACTGATGTAAATTCCACTAAAGATAAAAAAGTAAACAGTGTAAAAAAGAGTTATAAGAATTTAGATTTTGTTATATTAAGTTGTCACTTATTTTGTTGTGGTGCTGCATGATTTGCTGTGTTACACTGCATATATATGTACAGTATATATAGGCTTAGTATACTATCCCTTTAAAACGGGACACTAATGAATTACACATATCCTGTGGCTGATCAAAACCAGGTGAAGTGCAGGCTTGAAGTCAGCCAGCAACAGAACTGTATGCAGTTGCAAATGCAGGATTTTTAACTGGGGGTTTATATATATATATATATATATATATATATATATTAGGGATGTGCAGGCTCGGATAGGTTCGAGTTTGCACATGGAGTTCGGATTTTTCCCTCCAAAAAAACGGAACTCAGAACGAGGCAAAACGTCATCTTACATGGACGAACATCATCATTCCTGGTCTTTTGTCCAGGAATGATGATGTTCGTCCATGTAAGATGACGTTTTGCCTCGTTCTGAGTTCCGTTTTTTTGGAGGGAAAAATCCGAACTCCACGTGCAAACTCGAACCTATCCGAGCCTGCACATCCCTAATATATATATATATATATATATATATATATATACATCATTCATACACACGCAACTTATAAGCATACTCACGCACAGCGTACACACAGACATGCACACATAAGCATACTTTCACACAGCATACATGCATAAATACATGCATACTTGCATGCACAAGTATACTTACACACAAGATGCCTACATATATACATACTTACACACAGCATACATTCATACATACACATGGCATATACACACACACGCATACTTATGCAAAGCATACATACATACACACACACACATAAACATCAGTATAGTTACCGAGGGCTGAAGAGAGAGGAGGTGGGTCACCGCCGGAGCCCATGTGAGTGGAGTTGCTGCAGCTCGGCATGCATAGTAGCTCCTTCCCGGCGATCTCCTCGTGAAGAAATAGGACTTGAGCTAGGCCCAGAGCAGCTGCGCCAGAACAATGACCACAACGTTGAGAGCTGTGGCCTTCATGGAACCTGACCACCCACACAGCATGATGGAATACACCGGGAGACAAGCGGCTGCCCCACCTCCTACTGTCGCCACACCAACACGCCCCCTCACAGCCAGCCAATCACAGCATAGCAGGGACTGACAGAGACACGCTACCTGCCCGGCGCCTGCTGCAGCTATATACTTGGGAGAGAGCTCTGCCAACCATAGCTCTCTGTCTGTAGATCCGCGGCAGCTCTGTCGTGCCCGCAGTCAGTGCAGAGACGGAGACAGTGCTGTCTCCATCTCTAAAAAAAAAAATTGGTCCGTCATGGGGGGGGTTTCTGGATACTCAGAATCCTCCCCTGCGTGCGCGTGTGGTATGATTGTACTGGTTTAAAGGAATAGAATGGTAAGCCTATCTATATCTATACTAATATAATAAGACTGTTGTGTCAACTCCTATAAATAACCTGCACTTTGTTTGATCTTGATCCGTCAAGTTAAAGCTGAGCAATAACAAAAAACAAAATGTATTGACATCATCAATGTAAGGGATAGGTGTGGCACCATGCGCGTGGCTGATAAGGGGTAGGGGTAGAGCTGCTTTGGGTCTGCGTTCACTTGACTATGAAAGGCTTCATAGTAGTCTGTGCACAGGGCACATGGTAACATTGACGTGAGTGGTGGGTGAAGGTGCTGCTGCCATCTGTCTGTATAGCACTGCTGGTCACCTCAGTCACTCCTGTGACAGGGCCCATATGCAAAGCAATACAAATTGGGCACCTCAAATAAAATAAAAAAAATGTTTATAGGAGCAATTGCATCAAGGGCAAAGTCATGTAACAGATAATACACACACACATATATATATATATATATATATATACAGGAGCGGCTCTAGGCAAGGGCAAGCAGGGCTATCGCCCAGAGCGCCACTGTGTCCGGCGGGCACAAGAAACGCCCACCCTCCCTCCCGGTGCTATAGTGAATATGTAAGCTCTGGGGGAGGGAGCAGAGGATGGAAGGGGTGGCAACAGAGGATGGCACTGTAGTCACAATTTCTATGGCATCTCAATTTCCCATATTTAAGTAAAAATTTGTCAGCTTATTCCCCAGGTGCTCATTAACTGATATGCTTGGGTGTGGTTCTCTCTCTTTAAGTTAGTGAGCCAGTACATGAATCCATGGATAAAGCATAATGTGCATTTAAAATCTTTGTGATAGCTGGAGCCGAATATGGTAGTGAAAGTCAGTGTAGGGACTGACCAGAAGGGATTGGTCAGCTTGATAAATTATTGCAATATTTTGGAATTAACATTTCCAGAATTTAAATGAATTACAGTTTGGAATATAAGTAGGTGATTGCCGAGTATGTATAATTTTCTTATTTAAATTGTGTGCTCACATACCAAATGCACTGCATTTAGCTGATTGCTGTGGATTGAAGCCAATTGTATATATATATATATATATATATATATATATATATATGTAATATATTGGGGTTGGGTATGAAATCCCAGTGGCTGAACAGCTGCCGTGTGAAATGCAGATGCCGGAAGCCTGAACAAACAGAATCCCAGTGGCTAAGGTAAGTTCCCTATCCCTCTCCCTCCCCTAACCCTTCTTTAGGGGGTGCCTAACACTAAAACTCCTGGATTGGTGCCTAAACCTGACCCCTCCTTCCTGCACCGTAAACCTAACCCTCCCGGGGGTGTCTCTAACCCTGACCTCCCCACGGTGGTACCTAACCCTGATCCCTCCTTCCCTTGCATAACCCTAACCCTCCCCCATGCGGTAAATGCTAACCCTGTCCCTGCTTACCTTCATTCGGGGAGCCATCTGTCAGGATTCCGTCATCGAGCTAAAGATAGACATTGGGATTTAGACAACTATCTTTAATCCTAAATAAGGATTTAGATCCCGGGAATCCATCAGACGGCTTCCCGGGCATCGGTATTCTGACTACATCCCATATATTGTCCCTTGCGGGGGGTTGGGTATGGGTTTCTGGCTTTTGGGAAACCAAAGGTCAGAATCCCGAAGCTGGCATTACAACCGGGTTAGGATACTGACACCTGATGGTCAGTATCCTAATGCTCCCCCTCACCCTAGTGCCTAAACCTAACCTCCCCCTCCCCACACCCTAAACCTAACCCTCCCCTCCTGGTGCCTAACCCTAACCTTCCTCCTAGTGCCTAACCCTAAACCCTAATTCTAACCATCCCTGTCCCCTCAAAACTTACCGTCAGGATGCCGGTGCCGGGATTCTGACATGACTGGATTCTGAAATGAAATAGAATTCCGGCACTGGTATTCTAAGCGTCGCCTTCCCTTTTGCCGTGATATTGACTAGATCCCATCTGGATGGACTGTTACACTATCTAAAATAGTGTACTTATTCCTAAAAGCCCTAGCACACATTGCAATCTATTGGCACTGCTGATCCGCTGCCACCACCACCGTGATATCCAGAAGGACTGTTACATCTTTTCAAAGTGAAGCATTGTTTCCTAAGAGGTCCCATAAGTGTGTGACTGTAATATATTATATTGATAACCCTGCTACTTACCTTCAGGATGTCGACCCTGGGACTCTGACAGATGTCGAGATACAGGCGTTGGCATTCTGAGCACTATAATCCCCGCCATCAGTATCATAACCCCATCCCTTTGTGGGACCCCACCACTGATGAAAAGACACTCACAGAAACTCACCATAAGAATACATAGAGCTGCACTAATTGGTAAGAGCATGGGAACTACATAATGTAATTAAATTATATATATATATATATATATATATATATATATATGGGCAAACTAACATGAAATGACAATAATTTCCAACAAGAGAGATTGTCATAAGAGGGTCAAAACTAGGAACACTAAGCACAGCTATTATAGGACAGTCAATTATATCACATTATACATCTAATATACAGGGTGGTCCAAAAGTCTCTATACATAGGGAACATTTTTATTTTTAAACAAAATGATATATTTAAGCAATTGATCAATGTTTTGCTACTGTGCGAAAATTCAGTAACCCTTACTGCACACATACGAACTCAAGTGTCCTATGTCATTAGCAATTGCATAAGGCATCGTTAGCACTTGAGAAGGGGTTAGGAATCAGTGGGCATATCAGGGTGTAGACTGGGAGGTGACCTAAAGTGATCGCAATAAGGGGTTATTTGACAGGAGTGTTATGGGAGAGTCACAGGTGTGTCTAGGAATGCTGCTGCATTCCCAATCACAAATCCATGGCTTCAGAGGTCATGTTTAATTGCATCAATGTTGGAGTTATTACAATCTCCATTGCAAATGCACATACCACACAGCCTGAAAGTGGATGTCAAACAGCTTGTACAATCCATTGCATGGTGGAACACAAATAAAAGGCTAAGATAAACATTTGCATATTTCCACAACAGCAGAGAGAGCGGCAGTGAGCATGGCTCCATTATCAACCATCTCTGAATCAGGCCCTTTATTCACAAAATATGCTCTATATGTTTGCTATTATTTTGAAAACACATCAGGATGTGACTCTCCCATTCATGGGGAACTTGTATTGATACATCTGGTGTTATGCACAAAATTGCATTTTGATGCATTCCATTAGGTGATTTTTGTTTTGATTCTTTAAGACAGCATTATTAAAGGGTATTTAAATTTTGTGAATTAAGTATTTTAGGAATAAAGTTACATTTTGGTATAAATTGTACATTTTAACTGCGTATGGATTTTCCATATGTGTGGAAACTTTTGGACCACCATGTATTAAAATATACTAGCTGAAGTACCCGGCATTGCCCTTGTTTAAATGTTCAAGTTAATAAGTTTTATTATGGAATGTCATCCAAATCCATCCAGTGGAAGGCCCAAAACAGGCTCCCAATCGCACTCCGCCTTGAGGTCTGCCTGGGACCTCAACCACCTAATATGTCTTCTAGGATCCAGTGTTACCACTCTGTGAAGTTTTTATCGAAAGTATGTTATGTCATCCAAGTCCATCTAGTGGAAGGCTCAGAACAGGCTCCCTGGGTCAAAGTTTGACCCAGCGCACTCTGCCTTGAAGTCTGATCGGGACTGCAACCACTCCATTAGGCATCCCAGACCATTGACCACCCCTCTGTGAAGTATTCATCCAAATCCATCTAGTGGAAAACAGACTCCCTGGGTCAAAGTTCTGCCAAGTGTACATTGTCAGGCACTGGTATTGATTGTCCTCAGTTGTGGGTTTTGTGACCAGGGGGCTAGGGTGAGCTGGTGGCAGAAGAGAAGGTGGCAGTATATAAGTCTTTCTCATAGACCACTCCAAGGTGTTGGCGAGACCTAGTCCGAAGCGCGGAGTCTAATCCACTTTATGGTATTCACCAGTGACCCCTCCAAGTAGGATATGTATTTCACTGCACCAAGTGAACAGGTTGCAGCCCTCAGATTAGGTACATGAAAGAAGCGAGGAGACCGGAGACAAGATACTAAAATGTAGGTGCAGGCACTGGCCAATCAGAGAAATTACTGAGAAGTAATGGTGGAAGCGCTCCAGAGGGAACACTCAGGAATAGGAGTAGCAGCTGTGGTGAAACAGATGCTAAGTAGCGATGAGAAATCACTCTGGTCTTCGGGGAGCAATAGATAACTACACTGGGTATACAGATGCTGATTAGCGATGGGGACAGCTGTACTTGGATTCCAGATGCTGAGCAGTGATGAGTAGCTGCACTGGGGATTCAGAGGCTATATAGCAATGGGTAAGTGCACTGGGAATCCAGATGCTGAATAGCGATCGGTAACAGATCCAGAGATCCTGACGCTGTATAGCGATGAGTAGATTCACCAGGAATTCAGATGCTGAATAGCAAAGGTTAACACTAAGGAAAGATTTCCTAATAGAGAAAGCTAGAATATAACGTTGAGCCTAGGAGCACGTCTCAGCAAAACAATCACTAGAGAAGCAAAGTTGCACACACGATTTCCTGTTCCTGAAGCTGAACTTAAGTACCCTTAGGTAGCTGGTCATAGGATGCAGAAATCAGCTATGTGTCTGCAAGACTACCATTGGAGGTGGCTAAATCAGGTGACACAGACCAACATGGCTGCACCAATGAATGTGATTGCAACACAGGGACACAGTATGGAAGTCCTAGCAGAACCTGGGGAGAATACTCAGTCCACTACTCACCCAAGCGCCTGGCATCTGATTGCCTGAGAGATCTAAGACGCTAGTACGATCCCAGGCTGCAGCCTGACAGTACAGCAATGTGAGGTCCGACCGGGACCTCAATCACCTAGTATGTTTTTTGGGATTCAATGTCACCACTCTGTGAAGTTTTCATCAAAATTATGTGACATCGTCCTAATCCATCCAGTGGAAGACACAGAACAGGCTCCCTGGGTCAAAGTTCAGCCCGGCACACTCTGACGTGAAATTACAGCCCATTATAGGTTCCCCGGGTCAAAGTTCTGGCCAGCATCCCCGGGTCAAAGTTCTGCCCAGTGTACACCAACAGGAGGTCCAACGAGACCCCTAGTATGTATTTTTGGATCCAATGTTACCACTCTGTGAAGTTTTTGTCCAAATACATCCAGTGGAAGGCTCAGAACAGGCTCCCTGGGTCAAAGTTCTGCCCAGTGTACATAAACTGGATGTCCACCGTGACCCTATCCTCCCCCTAAAACCTGGCCAGGATCCAACTGGACCACCTTGCATTGTTTTCATTCCAGTCAGTGCAAAGGGTGTCCGAATGCATAACCGGACAGACAACAAAACCTACAGACAGACCAATTAATTTTATATATTAAGATTGGGGAAGGATTATACAGAATAGTAATTATGAAATATATATATATATATATATATATATATATAGATAGATATATATATATATATATCTCATATAATAATACACAATATAAGACAAAGCATTATACTGTACATAGAAATCAAAGAAATAAGAAAATATCAACAAGACTTTCCTATGATTAGCAGATAATAAACCAGCAGAAATATACCAGTGGTACAAATACTTGCATACATTTGCAAAACTACCTATATGCAAAGAAAAAATAATGGTGCGATTGTGAAAAGGTTAAATAATGAGAACAAAGTTAAATAGTACACACTATTCAACAATCATTGTTGAATACATAGCAGCTAAAAGTAAAGCACCAGTGACATAAAATATAGAGAACAAACAAACATAACTGCAAGTACACAAAATGACAACATTTTATTTGCTGATCAGGTTGTATTTTTTAAATAAGCTATTTATTACACTTAATTACTAATACATTTATCACAATTACATATACATAACTGAGCATTCTGCATATGTTCTATAGTGCGTTGATCTAAGTTCTGCACCAATACTCCTTTACTACGCGTGTTTTTGCTTGTTTTGATTGCACCGCAAAAGAGTTATTTCTGGCTGGCAACATGGTATATCACCTCATTACAAATATTGATACATATTTTTGCAGATTCCAGACCCTTTTAGTGTAGTAGTCAGGGCAAACCAGCTAAATATAGGACGATCAATGATTACGGTATTCTGAAACATTGTTAACGATTAATTAAGACAGGTAATAAGCACAAATGGAACCAAGGTGGCTGCACTGCAGTAATTTGTAGAGGATCATAATTTCTAACTGAACCGATAGGATACACAGCGTTACACAGTAACAAGTGTGGACAAAGTCAAGTCAGGGCATACTGTTAGCTTTTAGCTCAGCATTCACAGTAGGGGTGGAGAATCTTTTTTCTGCCGAGGAGCTTATTGATATATATATATATAACATTTTCGCGGACCTTGTGCAGGTGATGACACACAGGGGCAGGGCCACAATCGCCGGTGATTACAGCAATGCCCAGAGCATCCTGAGGATGCCACAGAGAGCTGTAAGGGCAGTAGTGTGACTGTTGGAAGCATCCTAAGGACACTCCAGGTGGCACTGCTGCATAGATTCTGGCTGCAAGGTGCCATTCTAGGCACGCTGCTAGCCAGATGAGGCTAGCAGAATAAAGCTCCAAGGGCCAGACCAAATGATTCCATGGGCCTTATATGGCCCCCGGGCCTGAGGTTCCCAATGCCTGATTTACAGGAATCAATGAGTTTATTATACTGTATTGAGGGTCAAGGGCATGTATGTACCCAGACTAATGGCACTTAACTTGGAAATCATAGCAAGAAATACAAGCTGCTGCTATACCTAGTTTCATCATGACTTTCTATAGGAATTGTAGTTTCCTTAACATGCTTTCAGGCTATTCAACTTAAAGACATCCAATGTAATATTATCTTAAATACTACTATTATAAAAGAAAATCAGTGGACACTCCTCTGTCTGCTGCCTCCTGTCATCACACTGTGACTCTCCTGGGCCAGCTTTCACAGGAAGAAACAACAAATCCAGCCCATAAAATACAAGTGTTGAAGTAACTGGGGGTTGCCAAGGGATACTGGAGGACTGTTCAGGACCATTTGCTTACATGCTGTGTTTCAAGGGCTTTTATGGTACGCATACCTATTGTCATTGCTACTTTATCTATTAAGAAAGTACTCTATATTTTCTCTCTATTAGGCTCTGGATGAGCCCCTCCTGTTAAGGTAATTCAGCCATCAGGATCTTAGGTCCATCCCTCCATTCAGAATTGCTCCACAGAGTTTCAGATAATCATTAAAGATTTTTTATTTGGTACGCACATTCATATTCAAGCACTTGCACAATATCTGTTGAAATTACTACACTATCATATGCATTCTCTTTCCTACCCCCTTTTCATATATATATATATATATATATATATATATCCAACATGGATCGACACTCACTTCTAAATGTCCAGCAGCTCCGGTGCCTTCCGCAACAGAAACATCCAATGTCAGCTACAAAATGAACGGTGGCACTCGAAGCCTTTAGCAAAAATTCAAAAGACATGTACTCACATAAGCATCATAAGACACCAATGTTTCGGGACCACTGTGTCCCTTTGTCCCTACCTTGACAAAGGGACACAGTGGTCCCGAAACATTGGTGTCTTATTATGCTTATGTGAATACACGTCTTTGGAATTTTTACTAAAGTCTTCGAGTGCCTCCATTCATTTTGTAGCTGACATTATATAAATATATATATATTTGTTTCTATTATGATACATTTTGTTTTTATCACTAAGCCCAGGCTTTGAGTTCCACTGCACATGCACGGTCAGGCTAGTCAGTTCACACATTCATATATTCCATCAAAGTGGCCTGGTGAGGCTGTAAGTTAACTCTTAATGCTGCCACCCAGTAACACTTGTCTCCCTTGGTGAGGGTTGAAATGATAAACCAGGACATTAGCAGCTGATTTATGTGTTTACAAGTAAATGTGTTTCTCTGCCTGCATTCTCAGTGAGCCGCAACACCCATCTAAACATCGGTTAAAGCAGCCGTCATCATAATCCTCATCATGTATTTGCACTAGCCATTTTGTTGGTGCAGGAGCTTTGACTGAACTCACTAATCTCTGCATACAGTACACTTACCTCTGAATAGCCCACGATTACATCAACTTACTTAAGGAATACATATTGTACATGTGAATGCCCTCTTGTGACCTGGTTGGCAAATGAAGATGTGACTGAGATGCTTATAGCAGAATTGCCCATGGGATACATTTAATATCCCAACAGTGGGGATTCCAGCAGTCACAATGTTGATGCCGGAATCTCGGCACTTATCAGAATTCTGGTGCCAGCAACCCATCCTTTGGAATCCCGAAGGTAAGTAGCGGGGTTGGGGGGAGGATTAGGGTTAGGATTAGGGGTTATGGTTAGGCACCCAGGGGGAAGGATAGGATGGAGGGTTAGGATTAGGTACCAGGGTGAAAGGGTTAGGTTTAGGCACTTGGGGGAGGTTAGGTTTAGGCATTGGCGATGTAGGGTTATGGTTAGGGGTTAGGCTAGGTATAATTACCTTCAGCCATCGGGATGCTAACCTAGTCGGGATGCTGGTATCAGAATTCTGACCGCCAGGATCCCAAATGCCGGCATCCCAAATGCCAACATCCTGTACCCAACTCTCATATTTGCCCAAATTTGTGTATGTAGAACCTGATGCATGCTCTGTCTGCTAAAAATTTCTATATATGTACAGAAGGATTGCATATGAAAAATGTATATGTGCTGCTGTTGGGACTAATATAATTGATCTGAAGTCACATATTAGCCCTGAGTCATGGGAAATGGGATGGTAACACCGGTGACATCCGTAATCACCTTTAGGGGTAGAGAATCTCAGGAACAGTTGTGGTATAGCTGTTTTAGTAAAAGTCACAATGTGTGTGTTTGTGATTACAGCTGCTGGACAGCTCCTCTTCATGCAAAGTAGTTACCAGATATTGGGGTAAATGTATCAAAGGTCGATTTGATGGTCGATTTGAAGAGTGAATTAGCTCTTCTCAAATTGAATTTTGAAAAACCAGTGATTTTGCCAGATTTACTGTAGTTAGATTTGTTTTGCAATTTGCAAAACAAATTCGATTGATTCGGTTTTGAACAGTGATTTGCAGTTCGATTTGACATGTTCATGTACACTTTCAGCATGAGCAGTTTGTTCTCACACAGATACATGAAGACATCAGTGAGATGCCTGCATGTATCTGAATGTAAAAATTAAATAAAGAGTTAAAAGTAAAAAAAAAATGACGTAAAGTCCCCCCCCAAAAAAACAGAACCAGCCCCGGACAGTTCAAACCTAGGTCTGGTTGACTAAGTACAGGGAAAAAATTGTGTAGCATCTCCCTGTACTTAGTACAACCAGAACTGGGTTATGGGAACCCTTTATTGGAGGGGTCTCCAACTCCCCAGGGATCCCTGGCCTGGGATGACTAGTGGTCAGGACTGATGCTGCCACTGGGGGGACTGGTGATAGGGCTCCCCTGGCTGTGGCATCAGTCCCCCATTAGAAAAGGTCCAGGGTTGGTTCTGTGAATTACAGGGAGACCCTACGCAAATTTTTCCCTGTAATTCCAGAAGCAGCACTGATTCCCATAGCCCAGTGCTGGTTGTAATAAGTACAGGGAGAACCTACGCAATTTTTTCCCTGTACTTAGTCAACCAGACCTGGGTTTGAACAATCCGGAGCTGGTTCTGTTTTGGGGGGGACCTTACGTAATTTTTTTATTACTTTTAACTCTTTATTTACTATTTGCAGTCAGATACATGCAGGCATCTCACTGATGTCTGCATGTATCTGTGTTAATCTGACCTGCTCATGCTCAAATCGAAAGCATGAAGCAGGTCTATTAATTTGGTGATTTGAATTTCTATTTGAAGTCCGATTTTGAGGTTTATTTCAAATTGAATGATAGTAAATAAGTGTTTTGTGTGTTGGGCTATGTAAAAGTACCAATGTTTTCCCGATGTTCGATTTGAGGCCGATTTGACTAAAATTCGATTTGAAATTCAATTTTACATTCGATTTGGCCTTTAGTAAATACCCAAATGCAAAATCGAATACAAATCGAATGAATATCGCACTTCAAATCACTCAAAAAGCCAAATCGAATTTTAGTAAATTTACCCCATTGTGTTAGTTTGGCATTTTTGCTTTACCCATTTTTGTCATGCTGGTTGACTGTTTTAAGGTCAGGGGTATTTTATCAAAGAAGGAGGCACGTGTGCATTCTACACCGGTGCATATGATGAAGACTCTGTTCATGTTTAAACTGAAAATATGTTGCAGCGAGCACTGACTAGTTTCACAGTATAATATATTGCTTTATAAATTACCAAACTTGTCAAGGTGCAAAGTCTTTGCCTTTTGAGCTGCCCTTGATATATGAACAGTCACCAAAAGCCTGGAAGTATAACAACTGAATTCCTTGTGTATATTTTACATGATCTTGTCTCAATTTTTCTTTTCTTTGACCACCAGCGTAAACAACAATGATCAGTTTTATTTTTCATTAGAGTACTGTATATTGATTTTTTCTATTTAATGAAAACTAAAGGTCCATCGTTTACATGGTTGTACTCATGACTTTTTATAATTCATGGGGATTCTACAGGGGAAGCTGGGACTGTGCACCAAAAAGCATAAATAAATGTATTGCTACTCTATTTAGGAACCAGTATAATCTCTTAAACATTGACAATGACCTTAGTTGTCTTTCCCTAAATAAAGTATTGCACATTATGGTCTGTATTTAAAATGAGGAACAAATCTAGCTAAAGGGTACAAATTTGTATTTGGACAAACCATCTGTTATGGGTGCACATGCATTTTTTTATGTAGAATAAATACAGTCTGCTTCTTCATTTAGGAGGTAAAGATGGGGAAACTTTGACACTTTAATTTAGAGTTTAGATAGTGAGCACCCCCTATCAACATTAAAAAACTTCAACCAAGTCTGTTTTGTTAATTACATACTTTAAATGAAAACTCTACTTTGTTTTCAGTATGTGTCTACAATATGATTGATCTACTTCTCTTATTTGGCATTTCAATAAGTGATGACCTCTAAAGTCCTTGTGCAACCTCCTTGGTGAAAAGTGTATGGGGAGATCAATTGTTAGAAGATTAAATATCAGGACATATTTTATGATGCTTTAAAAAGAATAACAGTTGGTCACCTCATGTTCCTATTTTATATGAAGCTACATAAGCTTTGAGGCCATTCTATATTAATGGATATCTATCATAAAACAGCTGACTGAATTGAATCATACACTATAAATTATAACAAGAAGAGGCTAAGGGACAACAAGTTAAAGGCTGTCTTAACATAAGAATATGGTACCCTTTCTTTCCTGGATGGATTGAATTTATAATATTACAAGTACAATTGTTTTTAAATAGCTAATGCTAACTGCTGGTCCAACTGCCAAAATTGCAAATGCTCTTACATTAAACACACTTACAGGGTTAATCAGCTTTCAAAGTGGTTCAATAAAAAAAATAAGAATGAATATACATCTATACTTGTATGTTTCAAATTATATAAGGTGGTCTGTTGTCAATATCAGGAGTTAATCAGGGGTTAAGAAAACAACATAGGGAATATCAGAGGTAGGAAGCTCGGACGAGATACAATCTTCAAATCTGCTTTTGCTGTGAACAGTATCAATTAATCCTGTACCAGGGTATGATTGTTGTGCAATAAGGAAAAAACCTCAAAAATGTGACTATATTAGGGAGATCTTCTATAGATAAAAATTATGCAGACCATTTAAGGTCAATTTCAGTAAAAAAAGTAAATAAGTTATCCATTCCCAAATGAGATAAATGAACAGTTTTTAAAATTTTGCTCTTCGATAAATCTGAACCTTGATTACCTTTTAGTTTTATGGTCCAGAGATGCCGGAATGTTGGGAAGGCATGGGGGCAGTGCGCCCCTACCACACTTGAGAAAGGTGGCGATGTACAGGATGAGCGCAGGAGTGATGTGATTTCAGGTGAAAGACCGCACATTACATCCTCCATGCAGTGTAGGGGCCGTGTGCTGTATATTATGCAGTGTTGCAGCCACTCCTATTCTCTGGTGGTCCTGGCAGGGAAGTGACTAGTTCCCCTTCAGTTTTTGTACCCTGACGTCATCAGTTACTGACCAATGTCATTCCTTACTATCCACGTGGACATAGAGGGGGATCATAAACCTGTGGTGAGCGAAGTGAGTCACTATGCCTGAAGCGTGGCAAGCAAAGCGACCCCATGAGGGGACAAGTTTCTTTTTTTTGTCGACTGTATGGGCATGGAAATGCACTTCTGCCCTCAATGTAAGTCACTTCCAGGAACTAATACTGAAAGGGAAATGTACATTTCCGTTCCAGCAGCCAGCCTCATCTTTAACATGATGGTGGTGGCTGCACAGCAGCTGCAGATCCAGGCTCCTCCCCCCATTGCAGCACCTACATCCGTAAGAATTCCATCCTGCTCCTTGCTGTGGTTCTGCCTCCATCTCCTCCCTGTGGTACTATCTCCTCGTCCCCGGTGGATCTGCCCCCAGGACTACTTGCAGACTACTCCTCACACAATGCAACTAGTGGCACCACAGTTCTACAGTACCTCAGAAGTCTGAAGTCCCATGGATGCTACACAGGGTCTCTTATTGGCTGCAGTAGGAGCACCATAACAACAGAACAATGAGAAGATATTCTGACCCAGCAACAGGCAAGTTGGAAGAGGGGGGGGTTAAAGGGTATAGTTAAATTTAAGGGGGTAAGTTATGGGGTAAGCTCATTGTGGGTGTTAAGATGAAGGGGTTAATGCTTTTATTGTAGTTAATAAAGATTTAGGCATTATTGAGTTATACTGAGGGAGGCAATGAGGGGGTTTATATTATATTAATGTTATAATAATTAAATTAATTGACATTGAGGGCTAATGTTGGTGATGAGGTAACTAATTATTATGAAGTAACAAAAATACACAATTGTATGAGAGAATCAACTGCCGTCTAAGGTATCCAGTACCTAATTCAATTGTTTGAGCAACTAGCCCTGTGCTGACTGCAATGTCAGCATTCATGCGTGAGAGTGCATGAGATAAGCTGTATTAAGCGGCTTCCCCCTTCTAAGTGCCATACATGTTGCAATTACGGTGCACCCAGCACTCCTGCCCAGTCCCAAAGTCCTACTTTAGCAGATCTCTGTTCACACCTCAGAAGGTTGTGAGCAGAACCCGCAATAAGTGCAGCTTTTGAGCTTGTCACCCCAAATAATTGAATTAGCTCCCAGCCACTTCCAAATAATTGAATTATCTCCCAGCCACTTTGCATTGTGCAGCCTAGCAGTGGCCGTGGGACAGACCAGCCACAGCCTCCACTGTTTTCAATATATTTCATGTGGATCTGGCCTTTTTAATGTATTTCATGTGGACCAGGCTGTTTTCAATGTATTTCATGTGAATCTGGCCTTTTTAATGTATTTCATCTGAATCTGACTTTTTCAATGTATTTCATGTGAACCTTGCAGCAGGCGACACTAACAACTGTAGTTCAACAAACAAAAAGTGAAAGAAAAAGAAAACACACTGACATTTTTTTTTTTACAAAATTTGAAGTTAATGGTGTATATGAGTGTCTGGGTGGAGGGTATTGGGGAAGGCAGGGGCAGAATTGTGTAGATTTTCCTAAGGAGCCTAGAAACCTTGCACTGGCCCACGTTATTCAACATGCGACCCTCAAGTTGCTGGGGAACTACACATCCCAGCATGTCCTGACACAGTTTTAACATGTTCTAATACCAAAACGTTGGCAGGGCATGCTAAGATCTGTAGTTCCACAGCAGCTGGAGGGCCACATGTTGAATACCCCTGCTGTATTTTATGTCAGTATCAAACATTTACAGGTTGAGTCTCCCATATCCAGAATTCCAAAATTCCCGATTGTGTCCATGCAGTTCTAATTTCAGGTATGCACAGGGAGAAGTGTATTCAAAATATAGTGGGTGTCTCAGTCCTTGCTCATTCAGGCACATGGCTGTACAGAAGGAAAGGTACTTTTTTATCAGCCAATTGCTGATAAAATACCCATCTATACTGAAAACTCTTTATGAGTAAACAATGAAGGGTGGGCAGCTTAAGTAATGCAAAGCCAGTCTGTACAAGGACCTCCAAATTGCCTTTTTGTCTTTTCAGTAGTCCAAGAGACTCAGGGCCTGATTCAGACCCGGTCGCAACCACTGAGCGCTCGCAACCGGGTCGATGGTGGCCCACTGAGCATGCGCACGACGGAGCCGGCTCCGTCGTGCGCATGTGCGAGACCCGGATAGCGATGGGCACTCCATTGCTCTGGGTCTTGCAACAAAGGGGGCAAGCTGTTGATGGTGAGTGACAGCACACCCCCTTTGGTAGGCGGGCCGGGTGCATGGCCTGCCAAAAGGAGGCATTCCCAAAGGAGCGCCTATCATTTGGGGGCGGCCCCACTGACATCACAAGTGATGTCAGTGAAGAGCTTACGGCTCATTTTGAGCCGAAAGCTCTCTGGGGCTTGCGGCCATGAGACCCTACCACAAGGGTTTTGTCGCAAGCCTGATGGTCGCGATGGTCTTGACCATCACGACCATCATCATGGCCGCTCGCTATAGCTGTGGGTGGTCACCCACAGCTATGCGAGCGGCCAGGAGGACATTCAAAAAATAAAAAAATGCCCTGAATCAGAGCGAGCGCTCTGTCAGAGCGTCCGGCTCTGAATCTTAGCCTCTGTGACATGCCTATATGTGCGGTGTCATGAAAATAATCCTCCAACATTCTTTGGATGGTGATCACATAAAATGGAGTTAGCGTAGAGGACTCACTAATCTGTGGCAAAACTTTTAGACCTGAACAGATGTCACAATGTTGTGTTAACTCCTCTGCATCACCCCTGGGTCTTTCGGGAAAGCTGAGTTTTTACCTTGCAGCTGCCAGAGAAACTGAAGGAGGAGATATCGTTGTGTCGTGTAACACTTGAGCTGCCGAATTGCTCACCAGGAGCTCTTTGCATCTCTTAAGATCTGGTTCAGTTGGAAAGAAAGATAAGATGTACAATTTAAACCTAGCATCAAGCACAGTCGCCAAAATGTAATGATCTGATTTCAAGATATCGGCAACCCTTGAATCTTGGGGAAGCAAACACTGGACTTGATTTACAAGTCCGACATACTTAGCAGAATCACTTTGTTTTATCTCCTACTTCATTTTTTCCGGGCTGATTTTTCAAAAGTTTAATTAAGGAAATCACCTGACTCAAGCTGGCAGTGTCTTAACTCACTTCACAGGTGGCTACTTTGAGCACCTTGTACAAGACAGAAAGCTTTCTCCACTGCACTGGAGTAAGGAACACCCCCCTCCTTTTCCTTTCCCAATGTCATGGCTTGTTGTATACTATAGCTGTGGATGGCTTTTTGCTGTTTATCCATCAGCTAAAGCATATAAAGGCTGGAATTCCATCTGTTACCACCTCTTGCTTCAGTTGGTGGCAGGGCAAATTCAACTGTACTTGCATCTGTTGAAATCTCCTGCATGCTGTGGCTGAGTGGTGAAAATGTCCCAACATTTTTCAGGCCACAGAGAGCATCTCCTGCACACCCATGTCATTTTTAGAAAAAACCCTGTACCTCCAAGTTGATTGTGTGAGCAATACATGGGACATGTTGGAATGAAACCAGCTTTAATGCTCTCACAATATTGAGGGTATTGTCAAAAGTTACAAATCCTGAGGAAAGTCCAAGTGGAGTACTGTAAGCCATTTTGCTATGACATACCTTAGGTTTTCAGCGCTATGCCTCTTAGTGAAGCTGGTGACACAGAGTAAACAAGAAAGGAGATTACGCACAGAACCAGATATAGGTAGGTATATATTTATTAACCATCTATCCTACATCTCTGAGTATATCATATCTAGTGGTGGTGGTGGTTCTCCCAAAACCCAAAATTTTAAACAGAACAACAAACAAGATAAAGGACTATTTGCTGGGGCACACTTGAATGACAATTCATATAGAAAAATATTAAAATGTAACCTATTAATAAATTTAGGAGGTACCCATACACATTTTGTTAATTTTATCCATCAAGAGTTTAAACACTGAACATCCGTTTAAATGAATACATTTTAAATAACTGACAGGTGTTTGCATCAAACACCCAAATTTTATATGGCGAGAATAATAAACAGAATCTGCATTCTACTTAAAACACTTGGAATGGGTATCTTATATGGGTACAATGACAGTTATTAATCCCATTGGTTAGATGTATGATTGCAGCACCATGTGCTATCCTGTCCCATTCATCCTCCAATACAGGTTAACCTACAGCACCTGGTATTCCTAGGTGGTCTCCCATTCAATTACTAACCAGGCCTATTGCTGTATAGCTTCCAAGATCAGACAAGATTGGGCAGATCCAGTAAAGTATGGCTATAGGTTACGATTTTAGCGGCAG
This sequence comes from Taudactylus pleione, assembly GCA_031769625.1. NCBI lineage: Eukaryota > Metazoa > Chordata > Amphibia > Anura > Myobatrachidae > Taudactylus > Taudactylus pleione. The sequence goes on along the minus strand of JAUIMM010000210.1, from coordinate 3,592,728 downwards.
GAATGAAAATTGCCCTTGCACATGGTCTGAGCAAAATTGTATAAATGTAGGACTATCACCTTTGGAAAAGTCCAATTTATCAATAAAATACAAAATTAAAAAAAGTGATGCATAAGCATATTTTAATTATTTAACCATGGGTATAGTACAATTCATTTAACTGTCTAAAAATTGACATGTAATTATAACACCAACATATGTATATATATATATATATATATATATATATATATATATATATTTATATATATATATATATATATACATATATATATATATATATATATATATTTCAAGAAGGTCTTTGTAATAATACTGTGTGATCAGTGGTGTAAATTCACCATGTAGCTTAATGTTGTCAAAAATACTACATTCAAGTGGTATTGGTATCAACTACATCACAAAATGTCCATCACTTATCAACCAAGTCAGCCTGGAGAAATATCTTAGCCTGCTTCCACTCAGACAGACCAGTCCCACCATACAGGAAATCCAGCACATCAATGCTGGCAACTCATTGTCCCAGATACACATAATAAGCCATTAATCCAATATATGAGCTTCCTGGTACAAAAGATACAAAAGCATGCACAGGCTATGAGATTGTTAAAGCTTTGAGTGCTGAACAGACACAGTGGTCTTTCAGCTAATATATGATACCAATATTACAGTAGTGTGGAGTCCGGTCTGTGCACTGACTGATTCTCCACGATGTTCGGCAGGTAAGAGGAGGACGCGAGTTTCGCCAAAGTCAAGGCTTGTTCACCTTACCATTGCCACATAGCAAACAGTCACAGGCTTTAAATGTGTGTCAGTGTACATATAACTAGCCAGCAGAGTGGGTCTAGATTCCCTACTAGACAAATAGTGGGTAGTAGGATACCTGTTCCACGTCCTCCATGTTAATAGCAATTTCTATTGGTCCTAAATTGACTCATGATCATGTTAGCCAGCCATTCACATCAATGTAGCATCATAATGCCCTCTGGTAAATGTAGTTTTAGCAGCTCAAATGTATATCTGCTAAAACGATTTATATAATCTTGATATACTTAACTAACAAAAATCCATGATAAACAACACTATTAAAGTGGATTCCACATGTGAACTAACTATTATAATTAAATTGATGTGTAATTGATCCAAATGAAGCAGTGATTTCATTGTATATATACACAGACACCCTTTACACTGCTAACATATTGACCAAACAATGTGTGACTATATACTGTTTATACCATGCAAAAACATATATAACCAAACAATAATAAGTGACATGAGATACAATAAATTCAAATGTGGCAAGTGTAATCTATAAAAATTATCAGATTATTCTTATAATAAAAAACAAGTGATGTAATGACCCCCCCGGAGAACCCAATAATTATATGTGGCAAAAAACAATATCTGTTATGGTGTAAATATTGTGTATTGTGATAATACGGTTCAAGCGTGTAGAGCAAGTTTATTATTAAGGTGGATGTTCCACGTGAAAAATAACTGCATAATATACTGCAGAATATACACAAAGATTATAAAAGTGAACAGGTGCAACATCCAGATGAAAAAATCCAGATTAAAAAAAGGGAGGTGATATTGATACAATTGATTAGTGTGATGAGTGAAATATTGAATATAATCTATTTACCCTCTTTATAGGGACACATAATTATATAATGAATGTAAAGTCTTCTATAAATTGAAGTGATGAATAATATAGTACACACATAATAGTATTAACCCCATCTCAAAAAATAATAAAATAAAAATTAATTAAATAAATAAAATAAAATAAAATAAATATAAAGGGTGAGAAAGTTTATATAGATATTAATTAATTATTATATATTAACCTAATTTATATTAACTTATAGATGATCCATAAGAAAATTATTTTAATAGTATGATAATGAAAGCATAAATATATCCAGGAAATAAAATATTTACAAGTGATAGAACGTTTGAAGGAATGACTTTCTTAAGTCATAGATTACATTTTCTAAAATTGGTTGGTTGAAAGAAGACACTAGTTTATACACTTGTTCATTCTTTTTGGAGATAGAGCACCCAACTTGAAAATCCATGCGCTCTCTCTTTTCATTAATTCTTGCATTATGTCACCTCCATGAATCCCCAACTCAATTTTCTCAAGACCAAATGCTCGTAGGTCATTATGATTGTTGTTGTGGTGTGTATGAAAATGATGGGCAAATGAGAAAAGCTTCTTAAATTTGGTAAGGTCAGATGGTGCATTTCTAATAGTTTCGGCATGTTCTAAAATTACGTTGTGTGAAATTCCTTGAGGTTATCCCCACATATTTCATATTACAACTGCAGGTCAGGCACTATATAACTCTCACGGTATTACAGTTAATGAAGTCTTTTATTGGAATAATATGTCCATATCTATCCTTGACCTTATCACATTTCACCATGTATTGACATGCCTTGCATGTCCCACATGCAAAGGAAACTTGTGTTACCCGATCTTTCTTTGGTAATTTAAAGAAATGACTTATCACTTCCGTATCCTTCTTTCCTTGTATGTCATTCACCTTGTGTTTTTCATTAAAGATCAATGTGTCTCTTTGAACATTAGAAATGCTTGCTTTGGCTTTCTTAATACACCTCTTTCCCTCAGTCTTTCAGAGAGTTCAATGCTTTTAGACTTAAATATTTGTTCCTCTGAACAAATGTGCTTCAAGTGCAAAAAATCACCCTTAGGCAATTTTCTACTGTTGGTGGGAAGTATGCACTAGTTTGGTATAAGAGGCTGTTTGTTGCTGTGTCCTTGCAGAAAAGTTCAGTATGGATTGCACCTTCACCTGTCTTGTAGATTTTTAAGTCCAAAAAGGGTACCCAATACTGACTATGGTGGTGGGTCAATTTGATATTGAAGCAATTATTATAAAGTTCTTGAATTAATTTTAGGAGTAGGTTTTCTTCACCCTTCCATATCAAAAAGATATTGTCGATGTAGCACCACCAACCTCCCACAAATTGAGTGTATTGGTCTATTGATTCTCCAAAGACTGTTTCCCGCTCCCACCTACCCAGGAAAAGGTTGGCATAAGTGGGAGCACAAGTGGCCCCATTGCCATCCCCCTCGTTTTTAGGTAGATGCAGTCCCCAAATGTAAATGAATTTTTACTTATGATAAATCTTAGAAGATTAGCTTGCCTCTGAATGAGCTGGCGCTGTTAGTTAAAATCTGCTGCTGCTGAAGGCGATTTGCCCACCCAGTGGGTTTTCACAGTCAAGTAATTTTTAGTTTGCCCACTACCACTTGTCCACATGTCAGTGGTTAACTGGACATGGGTATATTGGTATTTTGTAGGCCAAAAATTAGTTTTTTTTAACGTCCTGGTACAGCCAAGAAATGGCTTTTCGGTTAAATTAGATCCAAGAAGGAATTTGGTACAGGGAACACAGGACCTCAATTAACTGTGTAAAACCCACTGCATTAATGACAGATACTGGACGCAGTTCTAATAGTAGCATAGCCATCATGGCACCAGTGATCCTCTGTGACCGGGTGAGAGCTATCATACTTACTTCCCCTTGCAAAGCATTGTTTCACAATCAATTGTTTTTTTTTAAATAGTAGTCTTCTTGTTCCCCTTCTGGGATGAAGATCCATCCCCAGCAACAGGCCTAGCGCTGAAGGATTCTTCTGAGGAATCCTAGATAGGGGAGAAGTTTCCTAGCCTTAACAAATTGGATGCAAGACTACTTTTCATGAGCTCACAGCAAATGATGTAACCGGGAGGACGTTCCTAGATTGTTAATATCCCTTCCTCTACTTACTGTGGTTTTACAAATGCTACAGATGACATGACTGTTATCAAGACTTGGATAAAAATAATTCCACACATAAAAGGTGGATTTGTTGGTTCTAAGCCCAGGCATTACAATGGCCTTCTTCTCATCATGGCCAAGAGCTGCTTTCACTGGTGCCTGACTTACACAAACAACATACTCATTCTCAACATCCTCATTAGTGATGGCATCAGCTGCACAAATTCCTTCACCTCTTCCTTCTGCCCTTCCTCAGTGGCATCCTCAATTTCTATGTCATCAGCTATACTTATGCTGCTCATCCCCACATTTGCAAACTGAGTAAAAATGGTGGAAAGTGGCTTCTCTGCAAGTACAGTGTCACAAATGTCAGGCTCACAAATAGCACTTGAGGACACACTTAGACTCTCGTAAGGGATTTATTATTGTGATATTGCTTTTTGTGAATTTACAGTTTGGTATGTGCTACTGCCTTAGTGGTTTTCATTTTTTTACACCTCTTAAAAGGTCTTGCATCGTCATGAGAGGTAAAAGAAGAGGCCTTACTGACAGTTTGAGAACCACCACTCATAAATAAAGGCCAAGGTGTGTATTGGTGAGGTGTAAAGAACACACATAAGGCTGGATTAGTGAGTGGAATGGTTGATATTTTATATTTGTGTTAGTTGTTGCTGACACAAAGGCCCTCATTCAGAGCCATACACTCTGAGCAGAGCGCACGCTCTGAATGAGGGCCGTCCTCCATGAAAATGGAGCGTCCTCCTGGACGCTCGTATAGCTGTGGGTCACCACCCACAGCCTATATGAGCGTGCATTTTGATGGCCGCGATGGTCGTGACCATCGCGACCATCGAAACTGCGAGCTGGAGCCTGCAGTTGAGGTTTTCAACCGCAAGCTCCGGAGTGATTTTGGCTCTATCAGAGCCAAAATCACTCCCACTGACATCACTAGTGATGTCAGTGGGCCGGCTTCTGACGGGAGGCGTTCCCGTGGGAACGCCCCCGTCAGGGAGGCACGCCCCCGGCACGCCCACCAAAGGGGGCGTGCTGTCAATCAACATCGACAGCACGCCCCCTTTGATCAGACACAATGAGCGAAGGACTTTCCTTCGCTCATCGCGTCTGGCGCATGCGCACGGCGGAGATCCCTCCGTCGTGCGCATGCTCAGTGCATAACATCAACCCACTTGCGAGAGGACAGCCGCTCGCGAGTGGGTCTGAATCAGGCCCAAAGTCCCTTCCTTCGTGTGGAGTCACAGTGCTCCTCAGGAATTCGTAGTCTCAAGGTAGTTCATGGGGGTGTGCTGCCCAGTTGGTGTGAGAAGGAGGTGGGGTGAGCAGATGCAATCCACAGTTGGCAGGTAGGTGGACCCTTTGAGGGGGCTCCTTGTGCATGCAGTCCTGACTACTGCATGTTTCCCTGCTGGACCTATGGTCTAAAGTCTTGGTAACTGGGATGCCCTGGATGTGGTGAATCGGGGTGTTTTCAGTTGCGGCGTCCTGCACTGGTGGGGAAAGGTATTTCTTACCTACCAGTAGGTGCCTGACTTCTGTGGCAGGGAGCAGTTCTCATGGTTTCCAGTTGAAGCCCAGTAGTCTGGTTGTGGCTGCTTGGGTGGTCCGCATGCCTGTGGGTGTAGGCAGGGGTTACCTGCTTGCTGTGCATGATAGCCATTGTGTTGGTGCTTGGCAGTCCATGTGGTACCTTTGGGGTCTGCGGCGTGGGTGAGGGCCGCCCGTGGGTAACTGACTCTGACCAGTAAGCCTGCTGGGGAGTGCATGCGTTGCTGCTGCAGGGGTTGCGTGTGGTACATGGGCGGTGGGGGCGTCACTGGCGTAGCCTACTGTGTGTTCCTGCTGCCACAGCTCTCGGGTGGTCAGGACCCGGATGTGAGTGGTGTTGCTGATGCTTGCAAGTGGGCAAATGCTGCAGTGTTTTAAGAATTGGAGTAGGTTCCGGTTTGGCAGATTGCAAGTTCAAGTTCAAGTGGATGTGAATAGCTGTATGAAGGTCTCCGATGCGTTGCGGCCCATTGGCCTTTCTCAAGGAGTTACTGAGTTGAAAAGGAGGCTGGGTATTTATCAGCAAGAGAGGTCAGCTTTTGAGGAGGACAAAGACTGAAACCACAAGAAAATAGACAAACAACCATGACACCCTCCACCACAGGTATATTCAATCTAAGCAAAACTCTCTAAAGATGACATATCACTCCTCAACAAAGGGCTCAAATTTGCCCCCCACAAAGAACTGAACAAGTTCGAAATATACCTCAACATACATAGATTCATACGACAACTCACACTGAAGAAATACTTGATGTCACACCCTGCAACCAAATCACCCCCTAAACCAGACAGCTACAAACACACCACCCTAAAACCACCATCCAAATTCTACCCCAGTTACCTGAAAGGCCACCTAGTCCACACCTTTGAAACACTAGTCATGGACGATATCAATAAGATACCCACACCTAAGAAAATCTACATAAAAACCTAAACACTAATGAACAAAAAGCCCTAAAGAAACTACAACAGAACAAAGACCTCATAATCAAACCGACAGGTAAAGGGGGGGATAGTCCTGCTGAACAAAACAGACTATATTACTGAATCACAAAGAATACTACAAGACGAAAACACATACGAAACACTCAGACAGGATCCGACCCACACATTGCACAACATGCTCAAAACAGTCCTCAAAGATGGCATTTTGACGAAACAAGAACATGACTTCATCCATAACCCACACCCCATCATCCCTGTCTTATACTACCTCCCCAAGATACACAAAGACACCACCAACCCCCCCGGCAGTCAAATCATATCCGGCATCAACTCCATGACAGCTAACTTATCACAATACATAGATCACCTTCTACAGCCATTTGTCAAACAACAAAAATCATACATACAAGACACTACACATATACTCAGAAAACTTAAAGGAGTCACTTGGGGTGATGACCACTGATTAGTAATGAGTGATGTCACATAATTATACACCGTCATCAACCACACACAAGGACTCGAAAACATACAACAATTTCTCAATAAAGACCAAACACTCAACCCCCGACAGTCCAATTTTATCCTGACAAGCTTCAACTACATACTCACACACAACTACTTCTGGTTTGATGGCGACAACTACAGACAGAAGACTGGGACCACAATGGGGACTAGATTTTGCCCCCAGCTATGCCAACCTCTTCAGGAGCAGATGGGAAGACTCGCACATCTGGTCAGGGCATAACTGGAGAGCAAATCTGGTCCTCTGGACAAGGTACATAGATGACATTTTCTGCATCTGGCAAGGACTCTTAGACACCCTTAAAGAATTCCTCACATACATCAACAACGACAGAAACCTCCACTTCACATCCCAATACAGCCAATCAGATGTCAACTTCATTGACTTACATATCTTCATCGAACAACAGCAAAACATACCAAAACATACCACAAACAAGTAGACATCAACAGATTCATCCTGTCCGACAGTGGCCACCACCCCAACTGGCTCCACAACATAACACTAGGACAGTTCAAATGAATTAGACGCAACTGCACTATAATCTCAGACTACTATGAACAGGGAGTAAAACTGAAACAGCAATTCACAGAGAAAAAATATGACACAGACTTATTACACAACACTTTACAAAAAATAGGCAATGAAGACAGATGACCTTTACTCACATACAAAACAAACAAAGACAACCACATTAAAGATGTAATTCCCTACATCACACAATACAACACCAGCGCAACACAGATTAAACGTATCATACTCAAGAACTGGAACCTACTCCAAAAAGATGACGCACTTGCAGAAACACTCCCACCACGACCAAAAATAATCTACAGGAAGGCACCAGACATCAAAAACAATTTAGTCTCCAATAACATCCCACCCCCCACCCTCAAACAAATGTCACTAAACAGTCAACCCATAAACAAGGGTTTCTACCACTGCGGTACATGCAGCAATTGCCGCACTCTAGGGTACAGAAGCACAAAACCAACAACAACCTTCACCTCAACCGAAACAGGCAAAGAATACACGATTCAAGAACACATCTCCTGCAATACCAGCCATGTGATCTACCTACTGCAATGCACATGTAATCAACAGTATGTAGGCAGAACTATTAGGCCATTAAAAACCAGAATAGCAGAGCACATTAGGAACATCTCAAACAAATCCAACAGCCATAATGTTCCACTACATTTCCAGGAAAAACAACAAAGCTACCCCAAAGACATCAAATTCACAGGCATTAAAACCATCAACAAGAACTGGAGAGGAGGTGACATAATCAAACAACTCAATAAAGAAGAACTTAGATGGATGTTCACATTATGCACATTCACACTGCAAGGCCTCAATATCAAAAACGAAATCCTGTCAGTCATCTCCAAATAAACAAAATACCCACTCTGTCCTTAAGACCATCATCAACACACTGGATTAACAAATGCAAGACCCCCCACCCTACTCTGTCCCCACCGCCACAGACCTTCACTCAACACAACATTTTGCCACACCAACACCAACCAGACAATCCACAAACAGTCACCACACCCCATGACACACCACCATCACACATACCACACACACCTGGGGACACACACACCCTCCACCCCTGGTAACACAACTCAACACAACCCACCAGTACCAGAGACAAACACAGACCAGCAACCCCTACTAACACATCCCCGGTAAAATACCAAGTCCACATCATCTATCACCTTAGTGACAAACATACACCATGGTGCCTCATCAGCAAAGCCTGTCCCAAAACAACGGACTACACACACACACGTCCACCCTGCATATACAACAGCACCCCATGAACAAATCAGAACAGACAGAGGGACCCACACACTGCACACAACCTAGGCCCCACACATAGGAACTATACAACCACATATCAACAACAGACCCACCCATTTAAAACAGATACACATTTCTACCACATGTAACACATACACATCTAGTCCACACAACCACACTTCACACATAACCACACTCATCACATAATCATACTCATAATCACCCCCACGCACATTTAATTCACAACCCCATGATCTGCCAGATGCACCACAACCGCCCACTGATCACGATCCCAGACCATGCCTGTGATCCGCCAGCCGCACCACAACCGCCCCCTGACCACTTCCCCCAAACAACACCCATTGCCATCTCACCCGGAAAGTCGCAATACCAACCATATAAAGCGACACTCAAAGATCCGCAAATACACACACCACCACCCCCCACCCCAACCGCCCCAATCCTCACACCCCATATAATTAAGTAATCCACAACAGCATGCTAACACACCACCTTGCACAGATACATGAGCTGGTTACCTTGACTCCCCAGCAGCCGCACACATGCCCACACACCTCCACCTCCCCATTGGACACCCGCCCCCTGCCCACACCAGTCACTGCACCTGCTCCACATCACTCCCACACACATCCTGATTGGCCCAGCCATCACACCTGACCAATCAACAGCTGACCTCTCCTGCTGATAAATACCCAGCCTCCTTTTCAACTCAGTAACTCCTTGAGAAAGACCAAATGGGCCACAACGCGTCAGAGACCTTCATATAGCTATTCACATCCACTTGAACTTGAATTTGCAATCTGCCAAACTGGAACCTACTCCAATTCTTAAAACACTGCAGCATTTGCCTGCCCACAAGCATTAGCAACACCACTCACATCCGGGTCCTGCCCACCCGAGAGCCGCGGCAGCAGGCACACACAGCAGGCTACACCAGTGACGCCCCCACAGCCCATGCACCGCACGCAGCCCCCGCAGCAGTGCATGCACTCCCCAGCAGGCTTGCTGGTCAGAGTCAGTTACCCACGGCCGGCACTCACCCACGCTGCAGCCTCCGATGGTACCACGTGGACTGCCAAGCACCAACACAAGGGCTATCATGCACAGCAAGCAGGTAACCCCTGTCTACACCCACAGGCACGTGGACCACCCACACAGCCGCAACCAGACTACTGGGCCTCAACTGAAAACCGTGAGAACTACTCCCTGTCACAGAAGTCGGGAACCTACCGGTAGGTAAGCTATACCTCTCCCCACCAGTGCAGGATGCCAAAACTGAAAAAACTCCCATTTCACCTCATCCAGGGCATCCCAGTTCCCAAGACTGTAGACCATAGGTTCAGCAGGGGAACATGCAGTAGTCAGGACTGCATGCTCAAGGAGCCCCCTCAAAGGGTCCACCTAACCCCCAACTGTGGATTGCACCTGCTCACCCCACCTCCTTCTCACACCAACTGGGCAGCATGCCCCCACAAACTACCTAAAGACTACGAATTCCCGAGGAGCACTGTGACTCCACACAAAGGAAGGGACTTTGTGTCAGCAACAACTAACACAAATCAATCACATGAATAAAATATCTACTATTCCACTCACTAATCCAGCCTTAAGTGTGTTCTTTACACCTCACCAACACACACCTGATACCACGCATACTGACAACCCCCACTTCCCCACCCCCACCTCTGCCCCGCCCCTCATCCCCTCACACACCACCAAGGAGTGCACGTAACCCAACCCTCCATCACCTACTTGAAGTAGGATCAGGTAACCCTACTCATACGCTGCAGCACCACCACCATCCCAACCACCTCTCTCCCCCACCCCCACAATCCCAACACACATCCCTGAATCCCACTCTAAAGCGAAGTGCATCCGACCCAACAATCAATCTTCAAATGAAGGCCAAGGCCTGAGCCTTTCCTTGCCACTGTGTGTGGTGAATGGCATATTGCCAATTTTATGTTTTTTAGCACTAAACTGTCCTTTACTAGAGCTGTTTATGTTTTTGTCTTTATCCCTGTAAAATAATGTTTTGTTTTTTTTCATATTCCCAGACTTAAACCCTCCTTGAGAATCGGCTTTAGATAAAGCTGAATGACTAGTACTGTCATCATGACTGGTAGCTGCAGCGATAGTATTTGTTTGTTGCTCCTGCTCTTATCTAAACTGATTGTTATCCATTTTTTTTAACTTTCTGCTTACTGTAGCTCACAAATTAATTGTATACAATTGCAAATAGAACAATATATTACTTTTTTTAAACCTGCAGCGTGTCTCACACTGCGTGGAGTCAGACCACTTTTAGAAACACGCACTGGGGTACTACAGCATACTGGGGTATAGTGCGCACAACAGTACCAATACAACTATTTAAAAAAAATGTTTAACTTTTTCTACTAATGACAATGGAGTCACACTGCTTATGTGAATGAAGTGGTTGGGGCTGTGGAGTCAGTGCAGCACCACTTTGATGGAATTAGACTGAAGGGACTGGAGTCTGGACATAGCTTTATATGGATACAGCACAGCCCGTTAGATGGACACAGCAACAGCACAGCCAGTAAGATGGACACAGTCACAGCAGAGCATAGCCTCTAACAGTGACATTCTGACAGTACAGATTGACATCACATAGCCACTTGTGTTGTATATAATTATTCTGCACAGCCACTTAGATGGACACAACTACTGATGGACACAGTTACAGCAAAGCCACTCAGATGGACACTGTGACTGACAGCACAGGTGGACACAGTGACAGACTGACAGCACAGATGGACATCACACAACCACTTGTGTTGTAAGTTATATTCTGCACAGCCACTTGGATTGACACCACAGGGCAGAGCGCAGCATACATCAGCATGACTGGAGTGAAATGGCCACATCTCTCTTATATGGAATCCAAAGCCTGAGAGAATCCAATTCTGGGAGGATGATGTTCTGCCTCGATTTGAAATCTGTGCCTGGCAGAAAAACCCAAGCCAGGGCTTGGATTTGACTCAGATCCTCCTGTTTGGAGCAGTTTGGATATAAGGTCATCCAAACTGCTCATCTCTTGTAGAAATACAGCATGGGGTCCCCTGCCATAATGGCAAACAGCCCCAAACTGGTCAGCCCAAGGCTGGAATTCCCCAAAAAATGGGGACCCTAGAAATAAAATGGTGCTCCCCTCCCCTGGTCTGATATTTTTAATAAAATACTAAAACATATGGTACTGTATGTGAGTCCTGTCTTTATTTTAATATTTTCTTACAGGTAGCTACAGGTGCTTGTTGTTCCACAAGTGCCAGCATTCCAGGTCAGGTTTTCTGGGACCTTTAGTCTGCCTGTAAAGCACAATATTATTAACTATAATGTTACTGTTGGGTACCATGTACCCAAAGCCCAGCAAGTGCTTGGAAGAGCCCTGGATTTTCAGTAAAGCATTAAAGAGTAAAGGGTATTGTCTGGGCATTCTGGTATTAGTTGATCCACAAGTTCTGGCATTCTGGGGAAGGCTTGCTGGGACCTCAAGTACACAAAATGATTTAAGATTTTATGACTGTTAACACCACACTCACCACCACCAGGTCTGGTTGTTCCTCGGGATAGAGGTTCCATTTTATTTTTGGGGTCCCCACTTTCCAAGGAATTCAAGCCCTGGACATTCCTACCCTGTCGGGACTGGCACTAGAACCCCACTCCCTAATGAATCACTCTGAGTGTCAGACTTGCTGTATGCAACAATAGCCAGGAATCAGTGGTTATTTTTAAATTAAAAAATTCTGCATTTCCGTTTTTCTCTGTCAGTTTCCCAGTGGCTCCGTTCAGTGGAAACACTGCTTATACGTGTCTTAGCTCCCACCAGCCCCAATGCCCAGGGCATGTGTCCTGCTTGCCCCACACTTGTTATGCTATTATCTTGTAGTAACAATATGCACTACAAAACACATTTTTCAACTCTTCAGTGAGCTTTTGCAATGTAATTTACTTGTGAGTCCTCCATATTCTAGTCTCTTTCTAATTGGTGAAGTTTTCAATACTGTACTGGTCCAATGAACAGTATTTGGGTGCAGAATTTCAACTGTTTTTTTGGAATTTGGTCTTTACTTTTCTGTTCGAAATTGCACCAACCTTTTTGTTCAGAAGTTATGCAGAACTAATAGTGGGCCTGATTCAGACCCGCTTGCGAGCACTTAGCGCTTGCAAGCAGGTCAATGTTGCCCGAATGCGCATTCGCGAGACCCAAATAACGATGGCCAAGCCGTTGTTATAGGTCTTGCACCAAAGGGGGTGTGCTGTCGATGGTGACAGACAGCACGCCCCCTTTGGTGGGCGTGCCGGGGGCATGGCTGCCCAGACGGAGGCATTTCCATGGGAACGCCTACCGTCTGGGGCCGGCCCCACTGACATCACTAGTGATGTCAGTGGGAGTGCTTTTGGCTCTGATAGAGCCAAAAGCACTCAAGGGCTCGCGGCAGCGAGACCCTACCGCAAGGGTCTCGTCGCAAGCCCGATGGTCGCGATGGTCTTGACCATCGCGACCATCATTTTGGCCGCTCGCTATAGCTGTGGGTGGTCACCCACAGCGATGTGAGCGGCCAGGAAGCTGCTCCAAAAAGTAAGAGGGACGGCCCTGATTCAGAGCGAGAGCTCTGTCAAAGCGTACGGCTCTGAATCAGGGCAAGTCTCCGCTGTAGCCATAGACTGTAAATTCCACAAGTACAGTGGCAAAAGAAACAAGTTAAAATGTAAGTGCTTAAGAAGACCTTTAAATGAAAAGACATTATTTGTCTCAGGCATGCCTGACTATTCAATCCTACACTAATTGAGAGAGAAGGAAACCTTTATCTTCACTGGTACAGATATTTAGTTCGTAGACATCATTCCCTTATACAAGTAACAAAGGATGACAAAACACAAAGCTAACTAAGCTCTTCTCAGCAGACAACGTTGCCAATAACAACTTTATCAGGGCACTGCATACACACAGCACTTGGCGTTATATTAATTTGTTGCCGCAATCAAATTAATTGTGTTCTGTCTTGTTTGCTTTTCTGTTTCACTAACATGCCTATAAATTTATAAACTGTATGTTTAAAATTTACAACAGAACATTTCTCTCATGATATAATGTGCTAATATGCAGGAACTTTATTTGTCTCATGTCAAATCATTTTTGACTTGCACAAACGTGCTCAAGGCAGTCTGTGCTATTTCATTGACAATTTTAAGGAAAGTGCTAATAACAACCTTCCAAAACATAACAAATTAATACTACATTCTGTCAACAACTAAGCAGAAAAAAAATCTGTGAATAAACTATAAACATTTTTGGTGACAAAACCATTTAAATAACATAGATAATTGATTATTTAATATGCTCTTTTATCAGAATGTGATAAATTAATTTATTTTAGTGTAGATTTATGTTACGCCACAGCTTAATGTGAATCCCATTATGTTACGTAGCAGTTAGTAGAGGCTAAAACAAAACTGCTATAGATTCTGAATAAAATTAATTAGATATCATATAACCAGATAAAATTGGTGTCATGTTGCATGCCTGACCAGTGTCCTGGTGTTTGGATACACATGGGGCTGTTTGTTTACATTAGGGGTGTGCACAGGCCACTTTTTGTGTTTTGTGTTTTGGTTTTGGATCTGGATCTTTCTTCGTGTTTTGGATCTGGATTGGTTTTGCCAAAACCACCCTTCCGTGTTTTGGGTTCTGGGTTTTGTGTTTTGGATCTGTATTTTTTTGAAAAAAAGCATAAAAACAGCTTAAATCACAGAATTTGTGGTTTTTTCTGCTCCTATGCAATTATTAACCTCAATAACCTTCATTTCCACTCATTTCCACTCTATTCTGAACACCTCACACCTCACAATATTGTTTTTATGGCCAAAAGATTGCACCGAGGTAGCTGGATGACTATGCTAAACGACACGAGTGGGCGGCACAAACACGTGGCCCATCTAGGAGTGACACTGCAGTGGCAGACAGGATGGCAGTTTGAAAAACTAGGCCCCAAACAGTACATAATGCAAAGAAAAAAAAGAGGTGAATGATGGAATTGTCCTTGGACACTCCCACCCACCATTATGTTGTATAAACAGGACATGCACACTTTAACAAACCAATCATTTCAGCGCCAGGGTCTGCCACATGACTGTGGCTGAAATAATTGGTTCGTTTGGGCCCCCACAAAACAAGCTGGCAATTAATGTGTCCCTGCACAAACTGGCTCTATGGAGGCAAGATGTCGTCCTCATCCTCCTCATCCACCGATTCCTTGGATAAAATGGGAAAAAGGGATTTAGGTGTCCCTGGACTGCTTACTGTCTTAGCCAAAGTTTCTGAACTTGACAGTAACTTTTTATGAATGCGCTGCAGGTGCCGTATAAGGGAGGATGTTCCAAGGTGGTTAACGTCCCTACCCCTATTTATTTCACCTTTACATATGGTACATATGGCAAGACAGCTGTTGTCCAGATTTGGATAGAAATATTGCCAAACCAAAGAGGTGGAATGTTTGGTCTTCTGCCAAGGCATGACCGTGATGGGCTTTTTCATCCCACGGACAACAACTGTCTCCCCCGGAGCCTGATTTAAACAAACCACATCACCATCAGAATCCTCCTCGCCAACTTCCTCCTCAGTGCCAGCTACACCAGTATCCTCATCCTGTTGTACATCAACAGTGACATCTTCAATTTTCATATCAGCAAGTGGACTGTGGGTGCTCCTTTCAGCACTTGCAGGGGGCATGCAAATGGTGGAAAGAGCCACCTCTTCCCGTCCAGTGCTGGGAAGGTCAGGCATCGCAACCGCCACCACACTTGGACTCTCCTTGGGGATTTGTGATATCTTCTTAGAACGCACAGTTCTTCGCTGTGCTTTTGCCAGCTTAACTCATTTGATTTTTTTAAGCAGGAGGAGGGCTTCCATCGTCATGTGAAGCTGAGCCACTAGTCATGAACATAGGGAAAGACCTTAGCCGTTACTTGCCACTCTGTGTTGTAAATGGCATATTGGCAAGTTTATGTTTCTCTTCAGATGATTTAAATGTTTTTTTCAAGGTCATTTTTCTGAACTTTGTCATTTGGGATTGTATGTGCCCTCTACTATGACATTGGGCATTGGCCTTCGCAGACGACGTTGATGGCATGTTATCGTCTATGTCATGACTAGTAGCAGCAGCTTCAGCACTAGGAGGAAGTGCTTCTTGATCTTTCCCTATTTTATTTTTATCGGAGAAAGTTTGGTCCTCCATTTATGTTATATTGATATATACGTGCTGCTAAGGCGCACACAAACACAAACACAGAAAATATTTTTTTATTTTTGTTGGAGACTAGTGCACTTTGTGGGTTACACCACCCTTTAAGAAATGAGCCAGCTGGCCCTTTACTTATGGGACACAGGCGCACGCTTGGCACTGCTCCTTTGTTGATGCACGTGCAGCTACAGTGCACACAATTCACAAACACAGAAAAATGTTTTTTATTTTGTTTGGAGTGCCCTTTGGGGGTTACAGCACCCTTTAGCGGTCAATCCAGCTGGCCCTTTATTTATGGGACACAGGTGCACGCTTGGCACTACTTTGTTGATGGACGTGCGGCTACTGCGCACACAATTCACAAACACAAAACAAAAATTTTTTTTATTTTGTTTGGAGTGCCCTTTGGGGGTTACAGCACCCTTTAATGGACAAGCAAGCCGGCCTTTTACTTATGGGACACAGGCGCACGCTTGGCGCTGCTCCTTTGTTGATGCACGTGCAGCCACAGTGCACACAATTCACAAACACAGAAAAAATATAGATTTTTTTTGCACTTGAGGGGAGCACCCCTTATGGACAGAGCACCCGCTGGACAACACTACAGCACCCCTTTAGGACTGGGACACTGCACAGGACTTTGGCGTGGACACAGCCCCTATGGACAACTGACTGCACAACACAGTCCTGCCAGCCCATATGGACTTTGAAGGAGTGGACACAGCCCCTATGGACAACAGCAGCACAGCGCAGCACAGCACTGAACAACACTACACTACACTACACAGCCCAGCCAGCCCTAACTCCCACCCTCCCTCTTCACTGTCTACATCCGAGTGAGAAAATGGCGCCGACGCGGGTACCTTATATAGGATCCAAAACCCGCGAGACCCGGAAGGCGGGATGATGACGTTTTGCCTCGATTTCAGATGCGAGTCAGGTGGGAAAAGTTGAGCCTGACTCGGATCGGCCTCGGATCGGGGGGCTCGGGGGGTTTCAGATTTCTGAAATCCGAACCCGCTCACCCCTAGTTTACATTGTTAACTCTGCCCACACATCTGACACCAGGCAACCACTAAGACACTAGGGTGCTCGGCTGGGGGAGGACAGTATGAGCAATGAGTGAGATTGTTTGGAGCCCTTTTCTAAGATATAAACAAGCAAGGACACTTGCACCATTAACCCTTGAGGAAAACCAACTAGGATTTGGTTGAAATGGTCGTCGGGCAGGCTGCTGATGCTGACTACTGTACGCTGTATTTTTCATATGTGACCTTCATAATAAATCTACTAAACATGAGTGCTGGCTCTTTGTTGCTTTTTTGTTCCAAAAAAAGTGAGTACATATACAGTGAGTATATATATATATATATATATATATATACACATCAGATACATAGACAATGTGTTTTTGATGTGGACTGGTGCTATAGAACGTTTTGAATCATTGATGAGTGAGATCAATGGTTTAGACTTTACTATCAAGTTCTATAGTGTGGACTTTGCATCTTTTTTAGATGTGCAGATTAAGGTGGTAGATGGCTGGATCATGACTGAATGACTGATGTTTTTTGTAAAGATGTAGACAGGAACACTTTTCTTATGTCTAATAGCCATCACCCTCCAGCATTAAAGAGGGGCCTGCCACTCTCTCAGATGATGAGAGTGGCAAGGATAATGAGCGATAGCTCAAAAATCCCTGCCCAGCTTGATGAATTAATTTTTAAATTTATGGCAAGAGGATATGACTTTGATATATTGCAGGAACAAAAACAAAAGGTCTTATCCATACCAAGGCCCCAACTGTTGCAGCGTAGAGCTAGAGATCAGAATAAAATCATTCTCATTTGAGTAGCTTCACCGTGACCAACCCTGTAATCAGACATGCCACCAAGGGACTTTGGCCTATTGTGTCATCAGCCCCAGCCTGTTTTTAAGAATATGCGACCAGTAGCTGCCTTTTGGAGGGGCTGCAACTTGAAAGATCAGCTTATGATCACTGACATTATGGGGAGAGGTGTGCCTCGTCCACCGAATGTGTATGTGAAGCCACCAGGTTGTTATTCTTGCCATAATTGTACTACCTGTAGATATATGGTGCCAGCTAAATCCTTTAAGCATCCACATCTGGATAGAAGGTTTGAGATCTGCCATGTACTTACCTGTACTACGACAGTTGTTGAATACACTATCTGGTGTCCATGTGGCTTGTACTGTGTAGGCCAGACTACATGGAAATTCTATGATAGAATGGCACATCATAGGTTGGCCATTAATCTGGCAGTATCAGGTAGGGATATCGATCAGCCAGTGGCAAAACACTTTAAAACTAAAGGACATCCTCTCTCTGCTCTGAAGTATCTACTTATTGATCATGTCCGTGAATACCGAAGAGGTGGGGATAAAGCTAAAGCCCTCCTTATTATGGAAGCACAGTGTATATTTAGGTTAGACACTGTTTCCTAAAGGTCTTAGTGAAAAGATCAATTGGAATAGTCTTATGTAGTCAGTGCCTTATTTAAAGTTAATTATAATAATGCTGTTGATAGTGACAGGTATAAGCTTTTTGTATTGTGTAACCGATGATCTGATACATTCCACAGTGTAACTTGTAAATGTGGTCTTCATTTTATAGATCACTATTAGATGTTTTTTCAATTGTATGTTATATGTAGTGCCAGCGATGTATGCCTGCGTCCATCCAGTGGGCAGGGAGGTATTTGCTGGAGTGCACTCTGTGTGAACCACAAGCTTGGTGGTTGCTAAGCACCATAGGCTGGCGGGACCCAGAAGTGCATGTCTGGTGGTTGTCCTCTCACTCGTGGCTGGACATGGATGGCAGCGGTGACATGTACTTTGGGGGTATTTATGGTGGGTAAGTGATGTATGTTCTTGTTACTTGTCTGTGCGAGGGTGTCCTGATGAAGGGGCTTATGCCCTGAAACATTGATTGACCATGATATAATACACTTGGCTTTTGTTGCATTGAAATTGTGTCTCATGAATGCCTATTCATTGCTTGGCTTACTATGATATTTATGGTTTAAGGCACCCGGGACCAGAAGCATTGTGAATATATGAGTGCCGGCAGTTTTGGTACTATATATACAGTATATATATATATATATATATATATATATATATATATATATATCGTTGCAGCTTACCACTTCCAATTTCAGATGTGGTGCACGGTGAAAGGGACCAGTACCCTAATACTAGATACTAAACTACTGGCAGTCTGATAGATAGTTGTCGCTAGTGACTTCATTAAGTGGTGACATTGTCTGCAACAATTATGGTGGTGTCAATAATTTGATTATATGGATGTTGCCTTTCAGGTAGTACACATGGTTTTAATTGTTTGCTTTCTTATTTTTTTTTTTTTTTGTGAGGATTACTGGAGGAGCTATATATCATTTGGATGTGGTGCTGCATAAGAGATATCCACCAGCTGTGGCAAAAATATACTGCTTTGCATATTGGGATGAACCATCGGCCACACATCAAGCTCACCATCGAACATTGAACCAGCCCTATGGAAGTGCAGATTGTCCATATGAACATGGCCACCAAAATCAGTGCAACTGACCGTCACAGACCGTCACATCTGCACCTAGATAGACACACCGAGGTCTGGCCATAGCCAATTTGGTGCCCTAGGCAAGATTTTGGCTGGTACCCCCTAGCAGAAAATCCCACCAGCAATCTTAAACTGGGTATACACTTGACAGATATATCTGCAGATTATGGTTGTTCATATACACTAAACAACCACCATATGTGGTCTTGCTGGGTAGGGGCCACATAGCGACCCCCTTCCCGGAAGCTCTGCAGCAAGTGTAAGGGCGGTCAGCTGATTGCCTGTACACACAGTACGATGATATCTGCCAAAGGCTGTGCTGCACAGTTGACACAATATGTTTGTGAATGATGTTGTTCAGGCACATACAATTATTGTGTGTACAGGATACGTTCAGCTTCGTGGCGATCGGGATGCCGACACTTACATTATTGCTGCTGGAATCCAGGTGCCGGCATCCCAACCACCAGGATACCAAAGGTAAGTAGCGGGGTTCAGGGATAGAGTTAGGTTTAGGGGAAGGGTTATGCACTAAGGGAGGAGGGTGAGGTTTAGGGTGCAGGGAGGAAGAGGTTAGGTTCAGGCACTAGGGGGAGAGGTTAGGGTTAGGGGAGGGAGAGGGGGAGGGTTATAATACCAACCAATAAGTGTTGGTATGCTAACCCTGTCAGGATGCTGAGGTCTGACATCCCATACCCAACCTGTGTGTACACAC